>CM024760.1:27769806-28185853 GCA_014218235.1 Colocasia esculenta | reverse complement strand
GCATGAGATCAAGTGTAGAAATGGAATTATGATGAACATGACAAGTCTGGTGCATGTTCTTAACAGGATTTGGAGCATGAAATACTCCTAAATGGCACGGTAAAATTTGGGGGGAAAATGGGAATTTGCAAGAGGAGATCATGGTCTACCTAGGGTTGAACTTAATTAGTTTGTGCTTGAGAGATTGCCTACCTTTAACGCTTTGAAAACATAGGGTTTAGAGATGTTGAAGATGACGAAATCCCTTTGCTCCTAGCCTCCTTCACCTTGCTCTCCACGTCCAAACCTTCTTCTCCTCGTTCTCCAAGCTCCAGAGAATGCCTAGGGTTGGGTTGGTACGAAATGAAAGGGTATTTGTTTGTTTTAAGACTCCCAATTCACTTAAAACTCCTCATTCTTCTCCAACTCCGAATTTCCAATATTTATCTCCCTTTTTCCTAGCCTTTATCCTCCCATTAGGCATAGGGTGGACTCTAGATCCGTGGGCAAAGGGTTTGGGTAGGTCTAGGACTATTTTAGAGATAATTATAAGTCATTTTAGTCATTATCTTGCTCCTTTTGAATTTATTAATTAATTAGTCACGAATTTAGACCTAAATATCTCCCATCCAACTTGGGCTCTTTCCTTTTAGGCCCATTAATTTATTCATGGACCATTAGTTCAAACCCAAGTCCTATTTTAACTTAAAGGGTTTATTTATTCTCCTTTTCTTTTAATTATTTTCATTTCATTTTATTTTAATTTGATTTATAAAAAAATTTAAATTCAGAGTTGCTACATTGTAACTGTAACGACTAAAGAATCCGATACCCGAAACCCTCTAAGTACCTGACCCTTGGACCGCCACCCACGGATCCGAAGACCCGGAAGGGTTAGAAATATGTCTAGTGAGATATACAACAAGTTACAATAGCTAAACAATATAAAGAAATACAACAGCGGAAGAAAGAATATACACAATGTCCAAGATAATAACTCAAGTGCAAAAAGGAAATACTAACAACTGCTAACATTGCTCACCACAAGCGGCACGACGTAGACCTTCTAAATATGAGCACCGGCTCCCTCGAACTCAAACCTGGAAGGAAGTAAGGGGGGAATGAGCTTCGTGAACGAAGCCCAGCAGGGAACCCAACCCCTCACCGGTTCGACAGTGGAACAAGAACAACACAACTAAACTAGGCAGGAAGAACAGTGGTACTAAAATAAACAAGCTAACAACACCAAGTGGAAGGGCAGTGGTAACTCAAGTAACAAGACTACGAACTGAGCAGGTAATATAATAAAATAATAACACAACTGAGCAAGTACTGAAATAAATAAACAAAAAGTACTCAAGTCCACAAGTACCGCCAACATGGCACAACAACGCACAAGCTCAACCTCGATAAACATGCTCCGAGCACGCCACAAAACTGCACAAGAAGATGGTAAAACCCTCGTTTGGAAAACACACACTAGCCACAACACAGCCTCTACTAGTCAGTGGTCAGCTGCGCCCACCGGCGTCTTACCGCTCGACCACGAGTCCAGGTCTCCCCTCCCGTCGGACTGAGATGTGTGGACAAACACAACCACAAGCCATAATCTGGCTGGACTACGGTCCCATGCTTGTCCTTCTGACACGGCTCCAGAACTGTGTAAGGTGAGGTAGTGAGAACGGACTAGCTGGCCCGCACCGCGACACTCCAAACTCCACGGGACCCAGACCAACTAAGTGAGCTCAACAAACGACTCAATGCCTCTGTCGAACATCTTTTTCCCCTTTGTCTGGACAAACACTCGATGGATGCACTCGTGCCTCGGAGACCACCCTCAATGGGCCCATGAGGACGGGGGTCCCGGGCAACAGTAACAACCCAAAAAGCGCACCGTGCATCGAGACAAGCCCTCAAGTGTCACAACACCAGATGAAGACTAGTTAGGCGCAGCGCTAGAAAGTCAGCACAAGCGTCACGAGTACAGAACGGAAACTTGGTGCGGAAACATATCTGCTAAAGTACTCGACTGAATGTCAACCTCGAAAAGCCTATATTACCACCTTAGACAGTCAGTCGGTGTAACAATACGATCGTTCGGATCTGGGTTTATCAGGTCTATGTGTATTGCTCTTGACCAAGAGATGGTCAATGGGCTGTTTTTATGGTTTATGTACACAGGTGAGTAGTGTGGGTCGGTTATGCCAGCCCATTTGCACTACTAGTTCACTATCTGGAATCGCGGCGGAGGAAGGCGACGTGATTATGAACGCGTCTGCCTTGCTGGACGCGATTCCAGGAACCGCCTCTATGACATGTGCCAAGGGTTTCCGTTTGGCGTCGGACAGTGGGGACGCATTTAAAAGGTTTAAACGCGGCGTCTGCCCTGGACGCGATTTTGATTAGAGTGTTAAAAGCTTCGTTTCGGCCAGACAGAGCAGAGGATGCTCCATCCGGTGCAGGGGAGGGGAGGATGCTGTGGCGTCTCTGATGGTGGATGTCCGGCGATTTAGGCTTCTGGTGGTCCGTGCGGCACGGGAATCACGCGAGGACGACGCTCGGAGCATGGACGTGCTGTCGGCGAGGAGGTTTTGGCGTCATCTAGTTGGTAGGGAGACTTTCCCTTATGATTCAATCCCTTTTTATGGTTTCAATTGGGCAGTGCATGTGTGGGTGGCTTGCTATGAGTTAAATATCATGATTACTGTTTTAAAACGAGGTTTGCATCGATGGGTTGTGCATGGTATGTCTGTGGGGAAGGTGGGGTTTGGCCTGTGCGCTAGCCCCTACTGTGTTTGGAAACGCGACAAGCTTCCCCAACGCGTTCATGTGAACGCGTCACTTTGTGTTGACGCGATATAGGGTTTTGGTCCGATGGGTGAGGCGGCGGCGTGAATGCCGCCCCTCGACCCGATGCATTTTTCTGGAACGCGTCTTAGCTATTGGACGCATCTTGGATGTTGACCGATGGTTTGACCGATCGGGCTTTGTGGCATCGTGTCGGGCTGACGCGACTTGGTCGCGTCGCTAAGGCCTGTCGCGATAGCATTTGAAATAGCATCTGGAAGGGCCGACGCGACATGGTCGCGGCGTTTGGCCCCGTCGCGACAAGGTTTGGAATGGCGTCCATACTCATCGATGCGATTCAAGTGGCGGCGTCTGTGTTGGACACGTTTCAGATTTCGTGGCTGAGTTGTGTTAGCTGGGTGGTGAGGTTCTGGTGTGAACTTAGCCCAAGCTTTGTGATTATTGCTAAGTATGATATAAGGCAGTTAATATGGTAAGGTCATATAAGTATATATATCGTGGTTTGTGTATGTGTCGGCGTTGGTTGGCTTGGAGATCACATGGTGATTGTTGACAAGCTAAGCTTGACACTTGTACACTGTGATTTATAATGAAGGAATGTATTGTAGACGCGAGATTTGGCCCATCTCCCGCAAGGCTCTTTGGGCCCATTAAGCCTCGTTTGACCATTTGTTGACCAGCCTCGGATCCCATGTAGACGGCAGCATCGATGGCCGCCGACTACTGGTTGGCGGCAAGCCCCCTGGACGCTGACCCATACAGACGTCCACATCCCTGGACGCCTGCATGCGGTTAGCGGCCTGATCCCTGGACGTCAACATGGTTTACCTGGTCTGCGCAACTACCCCGAGATTCCAGCTCACTTGCACCATTCTCTCGGCCATTCAACGCATGTAGCCGTTCCCAACGGGCATATGGGCCACCTAGGTACCCCATTTACCCAGTAAAAATCCTACTTGGCCTCTCTCCATTGGTTAGACCTTTAATGCATGGATTGCCAAGTATGCAAGTGTGCTTCTTCACACTTAGGCATCCAAGGCTCTCAACCCCGAGCTCCACTGTCTATATAACCTCCCTTTGAGCCCTCTGAACCAAGAAGGAGAGGCTGGACGTCCATATGCTGAAGCTTTGAGAGAAGAGAGAGAAAAGCTTACCCAACCTTCCATCACTCATCCTCTTCACTCTCTCCACACTTGGGACGTCCAGGAGGCTTGCTTTGGAGCTGGAGGAGTCCTTGCAAGGAGCTACAACATCAACAACAAGGATCTACACTTCCTTCCCTCTCTCTTCTCTTACTTACTTTTTAGCTAGTTTGCATGTTGCACACACCTTCCCACTCACCCTAGGCACGTAGGTCACCTTCCTACACACCTAGAAAGGGGTTTCCCAACTAAAAACGGAGGGAAGAAGGGTGGTCATAGCATTTGGCCACCCCTCTTCTCAAGTCCGCAACCGGTACAGGACTTTCCTTTTGGGTTCTTCATACTTCGTTTTGAGCATTTACTACACTCCCTAGAGTCTAATAGAGTCTTTGTTTTGACAGGAACGACCCGCAGAAGACTACAGAGCTCTTCTCCTTTGGCCGGCCGAAGGAGGAGAAGTTGAAGTCCCACCATCACCCGCAACGCGAGGCCACTGCACCGACGTGATCACAGCAACCCCTTGGGCACAGGTAAGGTCCTGGCGATCACCAAATCCCCTTTGTTTCGGTTGTTTGCTTCGTTTTCCTTCTAGTCAACTCAGTCAATCGGAGGGTCAACGTGGTCAACCAGCGACCCCTTCATCGCCAACGAGAGTCCGGCGGCGTCCGCAAGCATCCAAGAGATCCGGTGACGGAGCGGAAACGAACCGTCTACAGCTCTCTTCTGGCGATCACGGTGGGACAACTAGTGCTGCTGTGGTCTCTGTGAATCCAGGTAGACGGCAAGCGAGCTTGCCGCCTATCCAGGTAAGCGTCCACATCTCCTGCCATTTAGTGTGTTTTAGCGTCCACATAGGTCGTCGTTTACTGTTTCTTAGCGTCCGTCGATCATGCCGTCAATCTGTTCCTGATGAACTGAGCGTCCATATGCATGTCGTTTACTTCACAGAAACTGTTTTTTTCGGCTGTTTTGATCTGATTTTGCTTTCTGTTTGCTTCATGTTTGTTTCTAACAGTCCTCAGTCACGGGGGGTCCCTTCCTCTCATCTGTTCTTGCCTCCCCTCACATTTTAGGATCACCCTTCCTTGGTTTACAACCTTTTACTCGGGGATTCCCTCTCGGGTAAATCAGGTTGGCTCCAAGGAAAACTCTATAAGTCCCTAAATTCCGTGGATTCCCTCACGGTACGGGGCAGGAGGACCTTTACCCTCCCTGTCTAGCTCACCTACTCACCGGGATTCAAGTGAGACTTGAGAGAACGGCCTTTTAAATCAAGTCAAGTAAATACACAACTTTGATCTTTAAAAGTTTGGGGACGTTGTTTGATAACGTTGTTTAGTAGAAATCCATACTTCTGCTGAAAACAGTGTAATCACTTCAACTTAAACCATTTCAAAAAAAAGTAGGTTGTGTGCTAATGGACACTTGGTTGGATCCTATTAATATGGCTAATGAACCGACATTTGAGTATGATGATAATGTCAATGAAGTTGTCGGTATGATAAACACTAACAATCAGCCCGAGGAATCAGTCCAATCATCCTCCCAGGCCGACAATGAGGAAGTCAGCTTGAGGGTCAACCCCACTCATCCCCAAAGTACCCAAGAGGACCCCGAGTTTTCCAAACACATGTCCCGCTATTCGCCCGACGATATCATTTCTATGCTTTCCAAGCATACCATTCGGGCAGCGGCTTCTCCTTCCCCTCCAGCCCATTCCCCTTTCCATGCTTCCTCATCTAGGCCCGCTCCTAGGCCTCTCACCCCTTCCCAAATTCCTGTACCCCCTATCCCTATCTCCACTCCTGTTCCTCCCACTATTTTACCTACTTCTACCCCAATTCCTCCACCCATCCACCCATCCTATGTCCAAACCACTCCTCCCGCTCAATCCGAATCCATGTCCTGGTCTGAGACGGAGGGTCTTATTCAGAAACTCTTGGCTGAATCTATGTCCCTTTCCAAGCCTCATTCACTCCAAAACTACTGCAAGCTCCCCAACGCTTACTTCCCTCCGGGTTTCAAGGCCCCGAAGTACCGCAAGTACGACGGGACCTCCGATCCCCAATTCCATCTTGCTGGCTTCACCATGGACTCCCATCGGTGGCTGTACGATCGGGTCCTCTTAGTCCACCACTTCCAACAATCGTTAGAAGGGGAGGCTTTGAGGTGGTTTACCTCTTTGCTCGCATCGGATCTTGTTAACTTTGACATAGTCTCCGAACGCTTCATCTCGCATTTTTTATACATGGCCACTCAAGTCCCTACACTCCCCGACTTGGTGGCGGAAAAGATGAAGGCGAACGAAGACTTTGTCACTTATGCCAACCGATGGAGGTCCATGGCCTCGAGGGCAGATATTCCTATCCCGGAGTCCCAGGCCATAACTATGTTGGTTACCAACACCACCCCCGCTCTCCGTTCCATCTTGATGCTAAGTGAGTTCCCTTCCTTCTCACATCTTTATAACAGAGCTAGGGTGATTGAAAATCAGATCAAGGACTCCTCTCTCCCACATTTCTTCGAAGGGAAGCCAAAGGCACGTAAGGCTCCCGCGGCACCCACCACCGAGGGGGTGACCATCAATGAGTCTGTTAGTGCCTGCAGCCAGCCTTTGAGGCCTCCCAACAAATCCTCCCATCCGCCTTCTAACCCTTCTTCCAACCCTCACCAATTCCCATCTCACCCCTCCAAGCCTTACTCTGCCGTTCCCCCTCCTTCTGGATACACCCGACCTGGCCCCAAAAGGTCACACTACCCTCCACTCCCTGAGACTCTTGAGGACGTATTCTTCGCCCTCATGTCCTGTGATGCAATTCAACTCCCCCCACAAAGGGAGAACATCAATCCGAGGGTCGACACCTCCAAGTACTGCCCATATCATAGGGCCCATGGTCACTTCATCAACAATTGCTTTACCTTCCGTGACTGGGTCTATGATATGAATGACCAAGGTAGAATCAACTGGGATGACGTCAAGGTGGCCATAGCAAAGTCTAGGTACACCAAAAAAGACCTTGGCATTTTCAGTAACCCTCTCCCCACTCACCAAACCAACAACCCCTCCTTTAAAACCCATGAGAGCGTGCATACCATGGTACACCTAGGACCTCGGGTTGTGAGGAGAGAGCAACAGTGGGGGGTAGAAGGTTTCGAAGAATGGTACCCGTGTCCCACGGCCGAGTCTTAGGAGCCTTCCACGTCGGTAGATGCCATCCTAGAGGAGAGACCATTAGTGCTCATCCGTCCTCCCCAAGATGCTCATCCCACTATCCTCACTCCCCTTGCCAATGAGTCATCCTCCCGACCCCTCCAGCTCATCCGTCCTCAGTCTCAAGAGGCCGTGCATGTCACGCTCCGAAACCGGATTGTTCCTCCACCTCCGCGGCCATCCCAAGATGAGGGGGATAATGGGCCTCCACCCCCGGCCGGCACCGAATATGATATTCTCCAACATCTTGATAAAACGCCCGCGAGGGTATCTATTTTAGAATTGATTCGGAGGTCGCCATCACATCAATCCACTCTCCTCCAATTCCTCCAAAAGATCATGGTCAATGATGATCTCCCTCCTAGTGGGGTCATCGGCTCCATTCTCTCCCTCACCCAAGGACCCTCAATCTCTTTCTCGGACAAGGATCTCGCCACCCCCGAGTGTCGTTCTCCCTCTTTGTCTCACCATCAACTTCAATGGGGTTTCGGTGGACTCCACTCTTATCGACACCGGGGCATCTATCAATGTTTGTCCGATGAAGACCCTTAAGCAATTGGGTTTAGGGGAAGAGAGTCTGGAGAAAAGCTGCTCCACCATCGCCGCCTATGACAACTCCAAAAGGGTTTCCAAAGGCAAAATTGCTCTTAAATTAGGAATCGGACCTGTCACTATGTCCACTGAGTTCCTAGTTCTTGACGTCGATCCGGCCTACAAGGCCATTCTCAGTCGTCCTTGGCTAGAACAGACTCTAGGGGTCCCTTCCACCGCCCACCGATGTTTCAAATTTCCTTTCAATGGGCGGGTGATCAAGATCAAGAGCATTCCCATCTTGGAGACCCTCAATGCGGTCACCACTGAACAAATGCCGCACCATTTCATTTGGATAAGGGGAAGAAGCCAGTCATGTCTCTCTTTGACTTCCCCACACCCTATGAGCTTAGCCAACCTCCCCGGCCTGTTATAGAACCCCATGTTCCATGTCCCCCGGGAAGGGTTGGGAAGTGATGGCCAACATCGGCTATGTTCATGGCCGCAGGTTGGGCACGGATGAAAAGGGAGAGATCCAAAGCATTCAAGCAATTAGGAGGTTGTTACCCAAAGCTGGTCTAGGTTTCCTCCCAGACCCTGTCCATCCGGACCCAATTTTACCGTATCAACCCCTTACCTGGACTTTGAAGGAGCATTTTGTCCAGGGGCCAACCCAGCTGGGGACCAGGGAGCCCGTAATAGAAGAAATTCCTTGCTCTGAGAGTGAGGATGAAGAAGAGGAAGAGGATGCCCAAGTAGAGGACATTTCCAACGATTTTGGCCTCCTCTCCCTCTTTGGCTCTGATCTCCCTTCTCCCCTATCATCATCACCATCATCTCCATCTCCCTCCACTGCTGTGTGCTCGCCACACAATTCAGTTCCTCCATCCACCTCTAATCCCTTTCTTTCTCCTCCTGTCCTCTCTCCATCCCTCATCTCGCCAGTCGAGGTTACCTTGAGTCAGCAACTCATGGTTCTTGGCCTTGACTCCAAAAAAAAAAACGCCGATTTTGAAAATTGGAAATCCGAGGTCTCCATTGAGCACCCCTCCTCTCTGGAACCTTTTCTGCTCGGCCAGGGGCCGACGCTTTCCGGCTTAAATTCCTCTTCCTCTTGCCCCTCTAGGGGCACTTCCCTTGTACATAGTTTTGTACATAGCAGTCATGTAAATAGTGGTCTAGATTCTAGTTTTGAGTCAGGTCTAGAGGCTAGTCTAGAGTCTGGTTTAAGTTAGGAGAGTCTAGTTCCTCTCAGCCATGTGTGCGCAACGAGAAGGGTAGGCAAGTTCCTGCCCATTTTGTTATGGCCTTGGCTGAGAGATGTGCTAAGTTAAGTCAGGTGCCAGAATTTCTTGAGGATCCTGCTCTCGTCGAGTCTGATTTTGAAGAAGGTGACTCCGTAGACGATGGTTTAGGAGTTTATCTGCTAGATTTTAATGAGGAGGGTGAGTTAGGAGATCTTGGGTCGGGAGAAGAGGACCCAGTGAGCTCCTATGTGGATGGCACAAAGAGGTTCGACGAGCCAACCATGGCTGCAGACGAGCCTACTAAAGAGGTCAACCTTGGCACTGAAGAATCCCCGAAGACAGTTTTGATTAGTGCCAACTTGAGTGTTGAAGAAGAAGAAGCCTTGGTAGCTATTCTTAAAGAATTTTTCGACGGATTTGCTTGGTCTTACGAGGACATGCCGGGACTCGATACCTCTTTGGTCGAGCATCGTTTGGTCCTAAAAGCCGATGCAAAGGCCGTCAAGCAAATGTTGAGAAGGCTACATCCTAAGCTTGCACTCAAGATCAAAGAGGAGGTTGTCAAGTTGCACAAATCCAGATTCATTAGGGTTGTGCTATATCCACAGTGGGTAGCTAATGTCGTCCCTGTAATGAAGAAGGACGGTAAGGTTAGGATCTGTATAGATTTCCGTGACCTTAATCGTGCTTGCCCAAAGGACGATTTCCCTCTCCCACACATAGATGTCCTAGTGGACAATACTGCTGGCTTCGAGCTTTTGTCGTTTATGGATGGTTTCTCTGGGTACAACCAGATTCGCTTGGCGGAGGAAGACCAGGAGAAAACTTCATTTACAACGCCTTGGGGGACTTACTGTTATGTAGTCATGCCCTTCGGATTGAAGAATGCGGGAGCAACCTATCAAAGGGCAATGATGGCAATTTTTCATGACATGATGCATGTGCACATGGAGGTCTATGTGGACGATGTCTTGGTAAAATCAAAGACTCGACATGGCCATGCTGAGGTCCTCCGGGCAGTTCTCCAAAGGTCTAGAGAGCACAATCTTAAGATGAACCCCAAGAAGTGCGTCTTTGGTGTCTCTTCGGGGAAATTGCTCGGGTTCATAGTAAGTAAGCGGGGAATTGAAATTGATCCTAACAAGGCCAAAGCAATAATCGACATGCCTCCTCCTAGGAATATCAGAGAAGTTAGAGGGCTAATTGGCAAACTCCAGTTTATTCGGAGATTTATCTCCCAGCATTCAATTCGCTGTAAGCCCTTCTACGAGATGGTTAGAGGAGAGGCGAAGTTTAATTGGGACGATAAATGTCAGAAGGCCTTTGATGAATTGAAGAGCTATCTCTTTAATCCCCCTGTTCTCGCTCCTCCGGTCCCGGGTCAGCCTTTACTGCTCTGTGTCAACCACTGAAGACCCAACTGGAGCGGTTTTGGCCCAATACGACGACGAGAAGAAGGAGAGAGCGGTGTACTATTTATCCAAGTTGTTTAATGAGGCTGAAAAGAAGTACACCTCCATAGAAAGAACGTGTGCGGCCGTCGTCTGGGTTGCCCAGAAGTTGAAGCACTATTTCTTAGCTCATGAAGTGAAACTTCTGGCGCGTATGGACCCTGTTCGGTACTTGCTTGAGAAGCCTATCCTGACTGATCGGTTGATGAGGTGGCAAAGTTTCCTCAATCAATTTGATATCACCTACGTTAACCAAAAGTCAATCAAGGGGCATGCTATTGCCGAACATTTGGCCCACCACCCCTTACCTTCATACTCTCCCGTTGATGAAAGCTTTCCCGATGAAGAGTTAGGAGCCATTATTGATGGTGAACCTTCGTGGGTGCTTTACTTCGATGGGGCGCTCAATTCTAAAGGGTGTGGGATAGGGGCAGTCCTCCTCTCTCCGGAAGGGGTAGTCATTCCGCACGCCTATCAGTTAACCTTCCGAGCCACGAACAATGTGGCTGAGTACGAGGCTCTCCTAGTCGGGCTGAAAATGGCTTTATTGCTCGGAGTCAAGGAGTTAAGGATTATTGGAGATTCGCAGTTGATACTCCGGCAATCTCTTAGCAACTACCAGACCCGGGACCCCAAGCTGAAACCATACCAAGAGTTCGTAGGAAAAGTAGTCCGGCAGTTTAGGAAGTTCACTTTAGTTCACACTCCTAGGGCTCAAAATATCCTAGCAGATTCTCTCGCCTCCCTCGCATCTTCCATTCCCATTACTTTGGGAAAGTCTTCTGAAACCGTCTCTGTTTAGAGATTAGGAGTCCCTTCCCATGTCGATCCGTGGTTCTATCAGCTCGTGCGTCCTTCTCCATCCCTTCGGGTCCATGCGCTTTCCAAAGAGCCAGAAATTGACCTTGAAGATGGCCATCCCTGGTATTTTGACATCGAAAACTTTCTCAAAGATGGATCCTTCCCTGATTATGCCACCTCTACCGATAGACGGGCGATTCGTCGCGTCTCGGAGCGTTACAAGATCATAGGTGGCATTATGTACAAAAAGTCTCTCAGCGGGGTCTATCTCCGTTGCCTTGATGAATTCGAGTCTCAAGATGTTGTTGAAGCCGCTCACCCTAGTGAATGTGGTGGCCATGTTAATGGTAGAGCAATTGCCCAAAAATTGCTAAGACACTATTATTGGCCCACCATGGAAGAGGACTGTCGCCATTTTGTCCGTCACTGTGCTAAATGCCAATTGCACGGTGACAAAATTCATGCTCCTTCCTCTTCTCTTCACCCTCTCATCGCACCATGGCCTTTCGCCATGTGGGCATTTGACGTGGTCGGTCCTCTCGCGGACAGAACCGGAGAAATCCGTAAGAAGTCCTTCATTCTGACCGCCACTGAGTACTTCACAAAGTGGGCCGAAGCAGAAGCATTCATAGAAGTCAAAGCTTCAACAGTCATCAAGTTCATCAAGCGCAACATCCTTGCAAGATTTGGCGTGCCTCGGGACATCGTCACCGACAACGGACTGCAATTCACTTCACAGGAGCTTCGCGACATGTGTGGTAAATATGGCATTAACTTGCATCATTCATCACCATATTATCCACAAGGTAATGGACAAGCTGAAGCTACTAATAAAACTCTCATTAAAATCATAAAGAAAACATGCAAATCTCACAACAATGCTAACTGGCCAGATCGCTTGGTTGAAGCTCTTTGGGCTTATCGCACCTCGGTCCGAACCCCCACGGGGCAAACTCCCTATGCCTTGACATACAGATCGGATGTGATACTCCCATATGAGATCTTCGTCCCTTCACTTAGAGTTCAATTGGATTCCGAACTTGATCCTGATCAACGTCGGGAAGCCTTGTTGGCACAACTTGAACTCCTAGATGAAAGGAGAATGATAGCGGCCACACGATGAATTCATCCATTCCCAAATATGCCAAATGATCCCTCCAGGCATCTCTGCTCTTCAAGTGTGCTGTCACACACTTGATCTCATCTTCCGGCTCATACCATGACCTGCTACAGTGAACCGAACTCCGAAGGAAGATTCTGGAGGGGGAAGGTTGCCTGTCAGCAAAATCAAATTTTAAATGAGCTTCCATCCATACCTGGAGCAGAAACAAACTCCCGCATGTGCGTCCGCCTAGGCTCATTGTGGTGAGCGAACTGTACAGGTGGGCCAGCACTGCAGGGGCAAGTGACTGCCCGCGCCACAGCAGAGAAAGTACTCCAACGTGCTCGTAGAGGATGAAATCGCCGCTCGTGGGGAACAAGAAAACCCCGGCCAGGCAAAGTGTCAGCCCTCGTGTCGCCCTCTCTCCGCCAATCTCCTTGGCATGCTGAATCAGCCACCAGGCCAATCGGTCCAGAAAGATTCCGTTCTTGTTCGTCATCCGTAACACTTCCTTCTTGTCCCGTACGATGTCCACGAGGATCTCTTCCCACGGGAGGAGAAGAGTCGCTGCATTGTACTCCAGGCACCGCCGCCATCCCAGGAACAGCTCAACCTCCTCCAGCAAGACGCTCACTTCGAACGCTTGGAACACAAAAGTATGTGTGTGTGGGTGCCATCTCTCTATCAGCGCCCCCAAAGCATCAAACCCCTACCACATGTCCTTCATGTTCTTCGCCAGTACCACCATAAAGCTCAGGTTCCACATGCCAACAAAGCCCCGCATGTCCAGCGTAATAGCATTCACCAGATTCATGAGCCAGGAAAAGGCCCGTACCTGGCCTTGGCTTGGGAATGCTGGGATCTCCTGCATAGGGGTGGGGTATTATGAGAACCCTGTTCGGGGTGTTTTTAGCCCATTAAGAATCAGAAATAATCATTGCTTACCTCCCCGTTGGCCAGACGCGTGCTCAAGTGTCCCGGAACTTTGCTCAAAACTCCGGGGTTCGCGCCTATGGATCGTCCGGTCGATGAGGAGGCCATTTTTCTGTGCTTTTCTGTCTCTCAGCTCTCTGGTTCGCAGCAGGAGCAGGGAGGGATGGAGGTAGGAGATGGTAGAGTCCCTATGGACTCCCATCACCTATATTTTCTGCTTGATCCGCTGTGATGTAGGCGTCCAGATCGGTGGACGTCAGTATAGTGTTAACGGCAACATCTGTGGACGTTAACAAGTGTACTGGCGGCCATCGGTGTGGACGTTTACTCCCCGGATACTTTTAAATGTCTTATTGTTTATATGGCCATTATCCTTTAGCTTGTGCTTCAAGTTGTTTTGTAGACATTTTTAAGCACAGACTACGCTTCAAAAATTCAGAACACTCATGCGACCTTGAGTGTCACAGGTATGTCTAACATAGGACCCCACCAGAGGCGAATAACTTGGCGACCGTGAACCCTGAGTTCCCCTTCACCAAAAACCATGATGGTTTTGCGATCTCTCAGTTATTCGTATGGCCTTTAGAATTTTCCTCTGGTGCTAACTTGCATTTTAGATAGGCAACCCACACCAGCATGCATCTTCACTGCTAACATTCTCTTACTAACACTCAAAAAAAAAATGGTGATTTTCCTCGATCATATGATTGCTCCATGGCTCCTCCAGCTCAGGTAGCCTACTGGGTCCGCCCTTCATGACTATCCAAGTTGATATCGGGTCTTTGTTGTCCCCCCTTCTCCACTTGTCCCACTGTGTCTTTCACAAATAGTCAAGCAATCCTTATTGAGTTCATTTGAGCCTTCGCCAGTCGCGAGCTTAATTCTGGACTTCAGGCTTTCCAAGCATGTGATTCCAGTTAGACTCTTTTGATAATCCTTTGAGAGATCAACCAACTCCTTGTCTCCATGACCTCCTAAATTCGGGACCGACGTCCTGATTAGGCCAGCGAGCCCGTGAGCTCCGGTTGTGAGACCCTCCTGATTCAACCGTCATATTACAACTCCTTTGACTCAGACACACCAGAAACTAGTCAAAGTCCAACACGTCCATGCCAGGGACCCTGCCATTGGGTCGCAGTTGTAGTTACATGGGTAGATCACCCTTTTCTTACCCCTATTTGTCTCTCAGACGATACGTCATCTGTTTCTAGCCTGACTCTTTCGTTTGGTTCGCTAGAACTCCTATCCTCGGAGATGGCCCTTCCATTGAATCTCTACGTCCTTTGTTTACCGAGACACCAACCTTTCAGTCCGCTCTGCTCCCTTGCAAGACCGGATGTCTCGGAGGGGCATTTGTAGACGCGAGATTTGGCCCATCTCCCGCAAGGCTCTTTGGGCCCATTAAGCCTCATTTGACCATTTGTTGACCAGCCTCAGATCCCATGTAGACGGCAGCATCGATGGCCGCCGACTACTTGTTGGCGGCAAGCCCCCTGGAGCTGACCCATACAGACGTCCACATCCCTGGACGCCTGCATGCGGTTAGCGGCCTGATCCCTGGACATCAACAGGGTTTACCTGGTCTGTGCAACTACCCCGAGATTCCAGCCCACTTGCACCATTCTCTCGGCCATGCAACACATGTAGCGGTTCCCAACGGGCATATGGGCCACCTAGGCACAGGTAAGGCCCTGGCGATCACCAAATCCCCTTTGTTTCACTTGTTTGCTTCGTTTTCCTTCTAGTCAACTCAGTCAAGCGGAGGGTCAATGTGGTCAACCGGCGACCCCTTCATCACCAACGAGAGTCCGGCGGCGTCCGCAAGCATCCGAGAGATCCGGTGACGGAGCGGAAACGAACCGTCTACATGTATATCATGGTTTGTGTGCTTACCGAGTCTGGTAGTCCGGCGCCTAATCTGGATTACCTGTTCAGTCGGGTACCCTAGCAGCGGGTGCATAGTGCGTGTCCTGGTACGTGTGTACCTCTAAGGTCTGAGTCGTCTTCCTGGACACCCTCACTCCAGAGTTTGAGTTGTACATCTGGCTGAGGGAAAGATGACTGTGGACAACGACTTGTGTTTGTGGGTATGCAGTCGCTTGTAGTGAGCTCGTGGTTGGGGGTACGGACACCAATAGTCAACACTAGTCCCCAGCTAGTCCTATTCCAGTGCCTCACTTTAGGGTTCTTGTCCAGAGCCTCTAAAGGTGTCAGGCTTGGGCCTGCGGGGTGTGTGTGACCTGCAAGTTGTGGTGGTTAGTTAGTCTCCAGTGTTCTTGGCTTGTTGTTGTGGAGCGGCAGATGGACCTTCTGTCCATGACTGTGAGACTAAGAGGTAGTTCTTGTGCTTTGTTGTCCGGGTTGGATACTGGCGTCATGAACGAGTTGTCCGTTCCCGTGTGGTGGCGTCGTCTTCGTACCGACTCATGTTTGACCATTGGTTGTGGTTTCTGTGTGAACCGCTGGTTAAGGTTATAACTGTGAAACTGTTAACCATTGTGGTGTGCCCTGTAGGTGGCATAGTTCTGTGGGTCAGTGTTGTACCTCATGGTAGCAGGTACATATACCCCTCGTGGGTAGGGTTGTGTTGTGGTACGTGAGTCCGACCTCAGCCGGTGTTGAGGTGAGACCATGCGTACTGTGGATGTCTTATGGTGTGACTCTCCATGTGTTAAATAGATTGGTTTCCGATTATGATGTGGTTTACAGGTGTTGGCTGGTTGTCGCCAATCCTGATGCTTCATGTGTGTGGTTAGCCTGTGAGACTGTAGCCTAGGCAACGGTTTTCCGGTGAGGCTTATGGTCGAGGTGGTTTGGTTGTAGGGTGGACTAGCGTTGCTAAGTTAGTCTTGTTTCCCTTTACTTATTGAGGACCAGGTTTAGCTGGTGTGTTTATGATTAGTTGTGGTTTAACATGCTTGTGTGTGTATGTTATACTTCGGTTTCCAGTATTGCCAGTGAGACCCTCTGGGGTTGAGGTCTCTTGTGTATTTGTGTTTCTTTGTGGGAGGTCCCTACTGAGCCAGTGACTTGTTGAGGCTCACTCCTTTACAGTCTGTTTCAGGTGTTGGCCGACTTAGCAGGCGTTGGTTGACTTCGGCGTGGTTTACGTAGAGTAGTGCAGACTTGTACCACCAGCAGTAGAGTAGTCGAGTCGTTTGAGCTTGTGCTCCCTCGGGGTATGCTCCAGGTAGTTGTACTCTTTTAATTGGACATGTAATAATTGTAATGGGACTTTTGTACATTGTGGATTACAGTTATATGCACTTGTACTTTCCTGTGTTATATACTGTACTTGTGGTCTTTTATATTCTTACTGGACACGTGTTTGTGATATCCCTTGCGAGACTTCGGTCCGATCGCGGGTGACGGATCTAGATATGGACCCTTATTGGGTATAGATATCCAGGGCCTTTACAGTTGGTATCAGAGCAATAGTCTAGTTAGAATATGAAAAGACATTGAAGGTACAATGTCCCAATATATGGATTAATGTCCACTGTTGGTAGTAAGTTCTCGGTTTTTTGTGATTTAAAATGGTTTCCACGTAAGTTTTTGTTATGTGAATTGTGTATTGATTAGGCAGCTGTTGGTAGTAGCAGGAACATAGATGATTAGCAGGAAATGCAGTCTGTGAAAAGTGAAAAGATTATGAAAAAGGTTGTTTGTAAACCTAGCGGATGTTAGAAATGGCAGAAAAATTGTAAGATTAGAGATAAAAACTGGGTGGATACTTAGTGTGTTAAGGGCATAGGCAGTTGAGTTACTTAAAGAATTCAGAGTATGAAGCTAGAAAGATTAGTGATTTCAGAATCTGGTAAGAATGTTTCAGTGAGATATAGAAATGGGTAGAGTCAGAGATGAAGTAAGTTATGATGGAATAGCAGAGGAAATAGAGTTGGAATGAGGAATGGAGCTGTATGTGATAAAGATAATTAATTATATATTAGTGATTGAGAAACTCAGTAGAGGTGATTATTGTGTTGAGATTTGTGCTAGTTGATATCAAGGAACAGTTTGATGAGTAGTGTGATTAGAGTGGTAAGGGAAGATTTGTGATAAGTGTATAAAGTGGATCAGCCCCAGATGAGAAAATGAAAGCAGAGAAGTAATGTTTGTGACAGCGATATCACATCAGTGTGTATGATTAGCATTGGTTGCATCCGTGAGTTTGGGAATAGAGAATGTATTGAATAGTGATAGTGTAAAGAAATTGTGATAATAAGAGATTTGCATAAGAAGGTGCCGAGGTGAATAGCTGAGCAAAGAAAGAGTAAATAGGGATCGGTGCACAGTAAAGCTCTTCTGAGAATTTAAAAGGAAAGATATCAGCATGGCATACGATAGTTCGTGGAGGTTCTGCAGAAGACTTTATTGAAGACTGCGGAATTAGTAATGATTAGAGATTGTGTTTGGTTATGGAATCAAGTAGAGCAGAATATGGAATTTAAAAGAGATATGTTAGAGTTTGGCTGGGGCAGAACATTAATGGAAAGAAGATTAGATGGTAATAAGAATTACAGTGTGAAGGATGTATTGAGGCTAGTCAGTTAGTAAAGTGCTTTAGAGGAATACACCACAGTTGTAATATTGGCAGTTGGCAAAATATGGATTTGTGTAGAATAGTCAGTGCAGTGGTATGTAAGATAAGAAATTACAAAGTTAAAGTGATGAGGATAGTATTTTGGAAATAATAAAGAGAAAGGGAAGAGCAGAGCAGTTATGAAAGAGAAAGGTAAAACAGGAAAGGTATGAAAATGAACAGATCAAAGTAGTCTGTGTGCAATGATTTGAAAGGCAAGAACGGAGAATGTATCTTACTTGTTATGTTTACGGCTTTATTTCTTTTTAGGTGTTAGTCTAACTTGTCGAGGTTTCGTCTTGAATGAGGACGACATTTCTTTTTAGGTGTTAGTAATGTAACAGTACGGTCGTTCGGATCTGGGTTTATCGGGTCTATGTGTAGTGCTCTTGACCAAGAGATGGTCAATGGGCTGTTTTCGTGGTTTATGTACACAGGGTGAGTAGTGTGGGCTGGTTATGCCAGCCCATTTACACTGTTGGTTCACTGTCTGGAATCGCAGAGGAGGAAGGTGACACGATTATGAACGCGTTGGCCTTGCTGGACGCGATTCCAAGAACCGCCTCTATGACACGTGGCAAGGGTTTCTGTTTGGCGTCAGACAGGGGGGACGCATTTAAAAGATTTAAACGCAGCGTCTGCCTTGGACGCGATTTCGATTGGAGTGTTAAAAGCTTTGTTTCGGCCAGACAGAGCAGAGAATGCTCTGTCCGGCGCAGGGGAGGGGAGGATGCTGTGGCGTCCCTGATGGTGGATTTTCGGCGATTTTGGCTTCTGGTGGTCCGTGCGGCGCGGGAATCACGCGAGGACGACGCTCGGAGCATGGGCGTGCTGTTGGCGAGGAGGTTTTGGCGTCTTCTAGTTGGTAGGGAGACTTTCCCTTATGATTCAATCCCTTTTTATGGTTTCAATTGGGCAGTGTATGTGTGGGTGGCTTGCTATGAGTTAAATATCATGATTACTGTTTTAAAACGAGGTTTGCATCGATGGGTTGTGCATGGTATGTCTGTGGGGAAGGTGGGGTTTGGCCTGTGCGCTGGCCTCTACTGTTTTTGGAAATGCGGCAAGCTTCCCTGACGCATTCATGTGAATGCGTCGCTTTGTGTGGACGCGATATAGGGTTTTGGTCAGATGGGTGAGGCGGCAGCATGAACGGGGCCCCTCGACCCGACACGTTTTTCTAGAATGCTTCTTAGCTATCGGACGCATCTTGGATGTTGACCGATGGTTTCACTGATCGGGCTTTGTGGTGTCATGTCAGGTCGATGCGACTTGGTCACGTCGCTAAGGCCTGTCGCGACAGCATTTGAAATAGCATCTGGAAGGGCCGACGCGACATGGTTGCGGCATTTGGCCCTGTCGCGACAAGGTTTGGAATGGCGTCCAAACCGATCGATGTTATTCAAGTGGCGGCGTCTGTGTTGGACGTGTTTCAGGTTCCGTGGCTGAGTTGTGTTAGCTGGGCGGTGAGGTTCTGGAGTGAACTTAGCCCAAGCTTTGTGATTATTGCTAGTATGATTTAAGGCAGTTAATCTGGTAAAGTCATATAAGTATATATATCGTGGTTTGTGTATGTGTCGGTGTTGGTTGGCTTGGAGGTCACATGGTGACTGTTGACAAGCTAAGCTTGACACTTGTATACCGTGGTTTATAATAAAGGAATGTATATCGTGGTTTGTGTACTTACCGAGTCTGGTGGTCCAACGCCTAATACGGAATACCTCTATAGTTGGGTACCCTAGCACCGGATGCTTAGGGCGTGTCCTGGTACATGTGTACCTCTAAGGTCTGAGTCGTCTTCCTGGACACCCTCACTCCAGAGTTTGAGTTGTACATCTGGCTGAGGGAAAGATGACTGTGGGTAGCGACTTGTGTTTGTGGGTGTGCGGTCACTTGTAGCGCACTCATGGTTGGGGGTACGAACACCAGTAGTCGACATTGGTCCCCAGCTAGTCTTATTCTAGTGCCTCACTTTAGGGTTCTCGGCCGGAGCCCCTAAAGGTGTCAGGCTTGGGCCTACGGGGTGTCTGTGACCTACAGGTTGTGGTGGTTAGCTAGTCTCCACTGTTCTTGGCTTGTTGTTGTGGAGCGGCAGTTGGACCATCCGTCCGTGACTGCGAGACTGAGAGGTAGTTCTTGTGCTTTATTGTCCGGGTTGGATACTGGCGTCATGAACCAGTAGTCCATTCCCGTGTGGTGGCATCGTCTCCGTACCCAGTCGTGTTTGACCACTAGTTGTGGTTTGTGTGTGAACCGATGGTTAAGGTTATAACCGTGAAACTGTTAACCGTTGTGGTGTGCCCTGGAGGTTGCACAGTTCTGCGGGTTAGTGTTGTACCTCGTGGTAGTAGGTACATGTACCCCTCTTGGGTAGAGTTGTGTTGTGGTACATGAGTCCGATCTCAGCCAGTGTTGAGGTGAGACCGTGCGTATTATGGAGGTCTTATGGTGTGACTCTCCACGTGTTAAATTGATTGGTTTCCAATTACGATGTGGTTTACGGGTGTTGGCTAGTTGTCGCCAATCTCGATGCTTCATGTGTGTGGTAAGCCTGTGAGACCATAGCCTAGGCAGTGGTTTGCCGGTGAGGCTTATGGTCGAGGTGGTTTGGTTGTAGGGTGGACTAGCATTGCTAAGTTAGTCTTGTTTCCCTTTACTTATTGAGGACCAGGTTTAGCCAGTGTGTTTATGATTAGTTGTGGTTTAACATGCTTGTGTGTGTATGTTATACTTCGGTTGTCGGTATTGCCAGTGAGACCCTCTGGGGTTGAGGTCTCTTGTGTAGTTGTGTTTCTTTGTGGGAGGTCCATACTGAGCCAGTGACTTGTTGAGGCTCACTCCCTTACAGTTTGTTTCAGGTGTTGGCCGACTTAGCCGGCGTTGGTTGACTTCGGCGTGGTTTACGTAGAGTAGTGTAGACTTGTACCGCCAGCAGTAGAGTAGTTGAGTCGTTTGAGCTTGTGCTCCCTCGGGGTATGCCCCAGGTTGTTGTACTCTTTTAATTGGAGATTTAATAATTGTAATGGCACTTTTGTACATTATGGATTACAGTTATACACACTTGTACTTTCCTATGTTATATATTGTACTTGTGGTCTTTTATATTCATACTGGACACGTGTTTGCGATATCCCTTGTGAGACTTCGGTTCGATCGCGGGAGACGGATCTGGATATGGACCCTTATTGGGTATTGATATCCAGGGCCGTTACAGTCGGCCCTCGGAACTCACCCCACGGGTGTCGGAAACCCCAGCGCGACTGTTCGGGTCAAATGGTCAAACGGCCCCATCGGCTCGGTCGGAGCCGACCCGGGTGGGCCCAGAAATCGAGGAACCCAGTACAATGACTCAAAAGACAAATATTACCACCTCAGACAGTCTGTCGGCCCTCAGAACACCCCCGACGGGTGTCGGAAACCCTGCATGTCTGCCCTTAGTTGACCGGTCAATAGGCACTACCAGCCCGGTCAGAGCTGACTCAGGTGGGCCTAAAAATTGAGGAACTCGGTACAATGACTCAAAACACATATATTACCACCTCGGACAGTCTGTCGGCCCTAGGAACACCCCCGTCGGGTGCCGAAAACCTTGCACGACTCCCCCCAGTTGACCGGTCAACAGGCACTACCGGCCTGGTCGGAATCGACCCGGGTGGGCCCGACCACCACATGGCTCGACAAAATAGCCACCAACCCCGGGCCAGCCCAACGGCACAATTGTAACGACAACACATGGAAAACGGCGCAAAAATGTCCCAAAATAGAGGTCAAACAGGCCAAGAAGGGGTCTGCTGGCGCAATGCGCCGTAGGGGACCTCGGCCAGTGCCTTGGCGCAACGCGCCAGGGGGCAGGGTGCAGTGCGCCGCCCAGATCCCAGCTGGATTTGGGCGCACTGTGCCGCCCTCCTTCTTCCTCCCGACACCTCCTCTACAACGTAGGGAGGTAAGGGGGGAGGAGGGGGGCCGGGCGGCCAGCACCAGTGCCGATGGGAGAGGGATCGCCGGACAGCGTGACCTCCTATGGCGGTCCTCCCCTCGTCAGAAAACAGCCCGAAGGCACACACAGGTTACACAGTTGAGAGAGAAAGAGAGGAAGAGAGAGAACAATGTAGGGGGGAGGGGAGTCGACACCGAAGAGGGAGAGGGAGTCCTTACCTTCACGGTAGGACCCGCTGGCGGCACGAACGGCGGTGGCAAGGCTCTCCCACAGGCGACGGCGGCACGCGACTGCACCCCGCGCACGGCGACCTCCGTGTGTGGCCTCCCGGCGGCAAACGACACGGCGACGAAGTGACGAAGGGTCTCCTCCAGATGGCGAACAAGGCAGCGGTGGCACGGAGAGGGGCATCCTCCGGTGAGACAGCGAGTGAGAGAGGACACACGAGAGAGAGAGAATGCACGAGAGCGAATGCGAGAGAGAGAATAGGGAGGGAAGAAGAGGGTCGGAAGAGGGAGAGGGCGAACCTAGAGGGGGAGGGCGAGAGAAGGAGGGGGGGGGGGGGGGTCGCTCTCCCCCTTTCCAGAAATGGCCCGAGGGCCCTTTTTGGTGCCCCCATGCAAATGGCAAGATACCATTGCATAGGCAGGGCGGCAGGGCGCCCTCCCCTCCCTCTTGGCGCCCTCCCCTCCCTCTTGCGGTGGTGAACGCCACATCCCACCCCTCTTACACAAAATTTCTCCCTCGAAATTACAAAAACAAGGTCGAAAGTACAAAGCAGGGGTAGGAACAACTCACCCGAATCGATCCGACAACTCGCGGGGAAAGAACACGACAAGAAACAGCCAACGCGACAGAGGTCGCTAAGTCTCACCACGACTTCCTGGTAGCCAAAACAACGACACAACCACACGTGGAGTGCTCAACTAGACAACCAATAGCCCACACAATACACCCCAGATGGGCATGGAGCACTCAATCAGATGTCGACAACTTCACAAGCATGGCACACGCCAACCGACCGAAGATGAACGGAACCACTAGCCGAAAACCACGTGGCTAAAGTCATCAACAGGCCTCGCCGTTGAAACCAATCCATTCAGTAACCCACTCTGTCACCAACAAGACCCGACAGAGGACACAGTTACTAATGCCAAATAGGAAAAGCACCTACGAGTCAACCACAAGGCTCCGAGGAAGGGCCTCACGCAGCTAGCCATAGCTAGTATCGGCCACACTGCCAAAGGGAAGTCTCGCAAGGAAAACCAGAGTCCAAGTGGAAACGGGGATGTGGAAAACCCCTCAACACGTGGAACGACATCCACAACACCACTCAGTCTCACCAAGACCTTCCTCGTGGTCCGACAAGGACACCAAACGAATGCGGAGTCAGAGGAAAACCAAAAACAGGACATGCTCCACAAGCACAACATGCAACGATAAAGGTCAAAAGCACAACATGCTCCACAAGCCACCAAGGACACAGACATGAGTCTCGCTATTGGCTTCCAGACTCACCACTTGGCACACGATCAAAAGAAAAAAAAAACCCACAGCGGTTGGCAATGCACCCACCAAGAACTTTGCAACGCCAAGAGCGAGTGCCACAAAACCAACCACAGAAAAACACTCAACCACCATAAAATAAGGCAACCGCAGGAGCTGAGAGTGCCATGCTGACCCAAGTATTACTCAGACCAACACATGGTAGCACAACCCAACACACACAAGCGAGGAGGCACCAGACGCATGCCACAACCAAGATCGGGTGCACCACCACCAGGGCTACAAAACAACAAGGTAGCTACCACATTGTGGTACGGTACAGCCACAAGGAACAGGACACCACACGCATCCTAGAGGCGGAACAACTCAACGCCCCGAGCACCTCGCAAACCGTAAAACAATGCACACACTCAAGGTCAGCACACACAGGAACAAGCACACGGTGCTATCACAAGCACCAAAACCCACCAAAGTGCAACCCACGCATCCATATCAACAGCTCCGAAATGGCACAGGGCCAGCAGAAGGGACTCCTTACCAGGGACCCACCAAGAAGAAACACACACAAAAGCCTATGATCTTCGAAGAGCACAACCAACACGCTGGCTCTTAGAAGCACACCACTCAAAACATTGGCCCTACCACAACCGGTGGTGAGGGCCACACACTAAAAGGTGACAAAGGCTTCCAGGAACAGAAAGAGGCACAAGGCAGAGCACACACGAACACAACGTCGACATGAGCAAGCTCGGCAAGAGAACTGGGGCTACCCAGAGCTGATCACATGGGAACACATTGTCCCACATCGACCAGCTAGGCAACATAAAAATCCATACAATGAGACGCAGAAAACTAGTACGTCCACCAACCTATAGTGCCAAACGGAAATGACGACACGAGGGGAGCAACCCGCTCAACCCCAAATCAACACGAGGTAAAAGACCATCACCAAGAAGACCACAGCAGCATGCACCATAGCACCAAAGTGCAAAAGCGGAGCACCACCACCCGAGAAACCCACAAAATAGAGGACGAAGATGCACAACCAGCCTCTTCCGCACACAGAGATAAGGGACCGAAGCACAAAACCAGCACCTCCGCAAGAAGTACCACTAGCCACATGGCTACGACACACACCACATCACCAACTGCGAGAGCACGTTGGAAATAGGAAAACGAAGTAGAACCATCTGAGCCATAGTGACACACGCAGTCCAACCAATGCAACCGAGAAAATTTGAAACAAACAACAAGGCAAGCTGGTCGACGCAGCAACCAGACACATGGTCAAAGGTACTGCACCTTGACCGACAATGCCCAAGTAGACTGTAACACCGACAGTCCAACCGACAACAATGACAACTCATCTCTACAGAGAGAGAGCAGCAACAAGCAAATCAAACACTAGGCAGCCATGGAAAGGACCTCCACCAAGAACAATAGAGTCGTCCAAGGAGAACTCCACCGAAACAAACAACCCAAACAACCAATCCACACAGACCTTCAGAGAGAGCACAGGAGCAAGCAGAAGCAATATAAGATAGTTCTGGGAGAAACCTCCACCAGAACGACCAAGGCACCATTTTGGGAGAACCCCCCAGAATGCACCAGCCAGCCAATAGCACACCATAACCCTGAGGTAGCACGATAGCAACTGAAAATGAGCACGGAACAGTCCTAGGAGAAACCCTCAACAAGACAACAACAAACAGTTATGGGAAATCTCACCAAGTCACAAGGCCAACCAACAACGCACCTCAACCCTGATGTAGTACGACAGCAACCAGAAACGAGCACGGAACAGTCCTGGGAGAAACCCTCACCAAGACAACAATAAATAGTTCTGGGAAAGCTCACCAGAACACAAAGCCAACAAACAACGCACCTCAACCTTGAGGGCAACAAAACAGAAATGAGTACAAAAAAGTTCTGGGAGAAACCTCCACCAGCACAAGCAAGGAAGAGCTCTAGGAACACCTCAGTAGAATTCACGACCAAACAGCACAGAGCCACCAAGCAAACACAACAAGTGACACAACACACAACCAATGACATCACATGCACACACAAAGCATTTGCTAAGTCCGAGCAACAATGCTGACTCAGCAGAACACAGGGCACCTAGAACTCACCAACAGGTGAGGCAACATGCCCAAGCAAACACTGCACAAACACAGCCAAGACGAAGACACAACTAGGAAAAATAAGGACACCTTCCACCGGACCCGCAGGCAACAGGCCTGCACCAGTGAAGGCCACACCACAAATAGACTCTCTCAGCCACAGCGAAAACACATGCAGCAGAAAGCGTAGCCGACGATGACCAAGAGCACTGCATCAGACTTGTCTGCAACTGTCCTCCTCACAAGGAAGACCTCCACCAGTGACTCTATCATCAACAGTACCACCAGCACTAGCCAACCAGGGACCACACTCCCCACGCACGTGACATTGCAACAGCAGCAACCCTACTGCAGCACCTACTCGAATCTTGCTGAAAACAGCAAACCTGCAAAACGTGATCAAGGCACAAGCCTAACACTAACACCCTACGGACGGTGCCAGCAACGAACTTTAACTATTTTCTAGGATTTTCATAGCCATTAACCTATTGTAAATCTCAGAAGACATTGCTCTGATACCAACTATAATGACCTAAGAATCTGATACCCGGAACCCTCCAAGTACTTGACCCTTGGACCGCCACCTACGGATCTGAAGACCCGGAAGGGTTAGAAATATGTCTACTGAGATATACAACAAGTTACAATAGCTAAACAATATAAAGAAATACAACAGCGGAAGAAAGAATATGCACAATGTCCTAAATAATAACTCAAGTGCAAAAAAGAAATACTAACCACTGCTAACACTGCGACAGATCTGGCTAGGATCTGGGTGGCGCACTGCGCCCTGCCCCCTGCCCCCTGTCGTGCTGCGCCAGGGCACTGGCTAGGGTCCCCTGCGGCTCATTGCGCCAACAGATCCCTTCTTGGCCCGTTTGACCTATGTTTTGGGCCATTTTCACGCCGTTTTCCGTGTGTTGTCATTCCATCTATGCCGGTGGGCCGGCCTGGGGTTGGTGGCCATTTTGTCGAGCCACGTGGTGGTCGGGCCCACCCAGGTCGGCTCCGATTGGGACGGTAGTGCCTGTTGAATGGTCAACCGGGGGCAGTCGTGCAGGGTTTCCGGCACCCGCCGGGGGTGTTTCGAGGGCCGATTGACTGTCTGAGGTGGTAATATATGTCTTTTGAGTCATTGTACTGGGTTCCTTGATTTCTAGGCCCACCCGGGTCTGCTCTGACCAGGCCGATGACCGTTTGACTCAGACAGTCACGCTAGGGTTTCCGGCACCCATGGGGTGAGTTTCGAGGGCCGACCGACTGTCCGAGGTGGTAATATAGGCTTTTCGAGGTTGACTGTCAGTTGAGTACATTAGCGGATATGTTTCCGCATCGAGTTTCCATTTCGTACTCGTGACGCTTGTGCTGACTTCCTAGCACTATGCCTAACTAGTCTTCCCCCGGTGTTGCGACACTTGAGGGCTTGTCCCAGCGCACGGTGCACTATTTGGGTTGTTACCATTCCCCGGGACCCCGTCCTCGTGGGCCCGTTGAGGGTGGTCTCCGAGCCATGAGTGCGTCTGTCGAGCATTTCTCCAAACGACGGGGAAAATGTTGTTGGACAGTGGCGTTGAGTTGTTTGTTGAGCTCACTTAGTTGGTCCAGGTTCCGTAGAGTTTAGAGTGTCGCTGTGCGGGCTAGCTAGTCCGTTCTCACTGCCTCGCCTTACATGGTTCCGGAGCCATGTCAGGAGGACAAGCGTGGGACCATAGTCTGGCTAGACTACGGCTTGTGGTTGTGTTTGTCCACGCATCTCACTCAGACGGGAGGGGAGACCTGGACTCGTGGTCGAGCGATACGCCGGTGGGCGTAGCTGGCCACTGACTAGTAGAGGCTGTGTTGTGGCTAGTGTGTGTTGTCCAGACGAGGGTTTTATCGTCTGCTTGTGCAGTTTTGTGGCATGCTCGGAACACGTTTACCGAGGTTGAGACTGTGCATTGTTGTGCCGTGTTGGCGGTACTTGTGGACTTGAGTACTTTAGTTTATTTATTTTAGTACTTGCTCAGTTGTGTTTTTATTTATTATATTACCTGCTCAGCTAGTAGTCTTGTTACTTGAGTTACCACCGCCCTTCCACTTGGTGTAATTAGCTTGTTTATTTTAGTACCATTGTTCTTCCTACCTAGTTTAGTTGTGTTGTTCTTGTTCCGTTGTCGAACCGGTGAGGGGTTGGGTTCCCTGCTGGGCTTCGTTCGCGAAGCTCATTCCCCCCTTACTTCCTTCCAGGTTTGAGTTTGAGGGAGTCGGTGCTCGTGTTCAAACGGTCTGCCTCGTGCCGCTTGTGGTTAGCAGTGGTTAGTATTTCCTTTTTTCACTTGAGTTACTATCTGGGACATTGTGTATATTCTTTCTTCCGCTGTTGTATTTCTTTATATTGTTTAGCTATTGTAACTTGTTGTATATCTCACTAGACATATTTCTAACCCTTCTAGGTCTTCGGATCTGTGGGTGGGGGTCCAAGGGTCAGGTACTTGGAGGGTTCTGGGTATCGGATTCTTGGGTCATTACAGTAACTCACTATAACTTAAGGAATGCCAAAGCCAGAAATGATGGGCTAGCACATAAACTTCCAAGTCACTCTGTCATTTATCTTGGTAGTTGGATTACCTTTAATCCACTTAGTGAAGTAATCAACAACCAAGATTATACATTTTTTTTGGGCTTGGGCTATTGGGAATGTCCCCAAGATGTTCATTCCCCACTAGGCAAATGGATATGGCTCATGAAGAGATGTAAAAATGATGGTGGGATAATGTATAAATGGTCGTACCTCTGGCAATGATCACATTTGCATATGTAATCCGATCGACCACATTCAAGTGATGGCCACCAATATCCTTGTCGTAGTAAGATCCTCGCTATTGACCTTTTGCTTTGATGAGCACCGTAGATTCGTTCATGGACCTCTTCGATGGTTTGCCTAGCTTCGGTGGGTCCAAGACATTTTAGGAGTAGCATGATAAAAGACCTCCTATAAAATTGACTGCTAATGAGAACAAATCTCCATGCTCAATACTTAAGTTGTTGGGACTCTCGAGGAGTAGGGGGGATAGTCCATCCTTCAACCAATTGATATAGATAGGGGCTCCTCCAGTTGTCATCCAACTCTTCAATGGTCTCTACATGCTCTGTTTTAGTGCTTGTTCGGATGCTCCAACTCCTCCAGGAGGATAGACTGAAGCGTTAGATATCATGAACTCAGAGAGTTCATTGCTGGCGACGACATTCAGCTCATAATGTACCATGTTAATTAGATAATATTGCTATTATATATGATGACCAAGCTATTATCAGCAGTCAAGTTTCTACATTGTTTGGACTTGGTTAATGTTTGTGCATGCTGAGGTGTGCAGGCTCTAGAGAAGGGTATTTTCTATCTAGAGAGGGAGAGATTATTTATGTGTAGAAGTGTTGGGAGCAATTGTTTAATTTTATATTTTGACCAAGTCAAAAGGTAGAGTATGCAATATTGCATAGGTGTTTGACTTGGTCAAGCAATCCAATATAGTGTTGGCATGCGTTTCTAGCCTTTATATGGGGTTTCCACAAACCCTAAATGTAATTGTAGTTGATCCCATCAATGCGTGCATGAATGTCTCTCTCTCTCTTCCTCATGTCCTTTCATGTTCTCTTTGGCAAGAACGATGGACGGATTTTTACTTAGTGGAAGAGGAGACGAAGTGGTGGGTTTTACTTAGGATGGTGCAATTTGCCAAGAAAGAGATTGGGTGGGAGATTGATGTTGCACTCTATTTAGAAAAGATCGCTCGGTGTTATTATAAGAGCATCTTTTTATTCTATGTTTCTTCAGAATCATAATGAAATCTTTGTACTCTCCTCGTAGATGTAAACTTAGCCGTTAATTTTCTGTCTCTTTGTGATTTGCTCTCTCTAATGGAACTTCATTGTATACATAGTTTGTCGATCACGCACTTGTCGATCCCTTCAGCTATGGATGTGATTTCTATCACTCGAGTTCGGTTTTTAAGTACCTGTATATCCACATGCCGAATCCCAGGCCTTTCTAACTTGAACATACCTTAATTAGCTCGATTTTTAAATTTTCAATATACTGTTTAGCACCTTTAGATCGAAATTTGTCAGGATGTTAACTTCAATCTTTGAACATTTTTAAAATAATTTCAATATTTAAAAACAAATTTCTGCACAATCTTATAATAGTACGGCTACGATCTCTCTATGAGATTCATTTCTGAATTCGATTATACGGTTTGATGACAAGTTGAAGGACACCAATTAATGAAGTAGGCTACGAGAGTTACGACCGCTTGCTGCAGGCAGCAATATGGACGTCGGATGCCACTGCAAACTTGTCTTCTTCATCATATCCATAAATATTGTGCTTAGTTGAGATATATATATATATATATATATATATATATATATATATATATATACATACCATCCACCCTCTACAGAAGTGTCGCCCACTGGATATGCCCTAGACATATCCAGCACCATGTGGGAAAATACGCATCCATTAACATATATATCGTCTTTCCTAACAGCTGTAGTACGTCTAAAGATCTGAAACTTCATAGCTGCATCAACTTAGCTATTTTTCTAGTATGCTCATTAATTCCTTTGGAATGGACGGATATTCGCAGGGACAGTACATCTCCCTCTAACTCATATTCACTATAAATTCGAACCAACGTACCCCAGCAGTCCCCACCAGGTACCACTTCATCGATCCCTCACTATATCTCGCTCGCAAATTAAAACGCCATCGACGAGTGATCAGAACACCATGGCGTCCCAGCCCACCCTTCTCCTCCGCCTAGTCTTCCTCCTCTCAGTCGCCTCTCTCGTTAGCCACCGGACCACGGCGCAGGTCGGTTCGTACGAGCCCATCCCCGACCTCTCCGACCCATACATCCAGCTGATCGCCAACTTCGCGGTGGCGCAGCACAACTGCAGGCAGACCGGCGAGGCGTTGGTGTACGTCCGCGTGGAGAGCGGCCAGAAGCAGGTCGTCGCCGGGATCAACTACAGGCTCATCGTAGTGGCCACAGACGCTGGCGTGAAGAAGGAGTACGACGCCGTGGTGTACAAGCAGGGGGCAGTCTTGACGCTCGCCTCCTTCAGGCCCGCTGTCAAAATCTAGTAATTATATATTGCACTCTGAGTTGGTTTAGGGGTGCAATCAGTACTATGTGGGAAGGGTTCAAAGATCTGTAATAAGAGGCTTTTGATATATATATATATATAAGTAAGAGGAATTGTAAATGTTGAATTGGGCGATCTGATCGAGAATTGACCTTTCTTTCGGGTCTCAAATCTTTCTTTGAATAGCTCGTTCTCTAATTTGGTTAGGAAAAAAAATCCAGTATCTTTCAATTTTTGCTATCTATATATATCTGGTAAAAAAATGGTAAAGAAAATCTGAATGAATTTATACTGATTAAGGTGATAAACTTTCTTTCTGCAGACTGAATTTACCCTGACTAAAATAATAACACATTTCAAGTTTTCAACCATCTAGTCTAATTGCATGTTGAAGAGGAATTTACCAATTTGATTGGGAAACAATTGTTAGAAATGAGAAAGGTTGGAATCCAATGTTTGCAAGTGCGGTTGTGTTCTTTAGTTGGTGTGAGGCATGCCCCATTTTGGAAAATGAGTTACTTACTAACTCTTTGTTCTTAGGATCAGCTATGCCAGCCCGCGTACACAACACAAATGCATGCGTGTGCATGTGAGAGGGCTGTGTGGGATTTTTTGTTTTTTGACGTGTATAGTAGTTCTCACTACAGGAAAATCAGACTTTATTTATGTCAAAACACCGTAAGTAGAGACCCGAAAATCGTAAGCCTAGCCTTCGCTTACGGTGTTATCCTACAATAGGGTTTCGTCGGCTAAGGTCCAACGGTAAAGGACTATGGCTATGGTGTTTTAAACGCCGTAGGTAGAGAACTTTACTCACGGTGTTTGTAGCCATAAGTAACTCCATAAGGATATCCTCTTTCCCCTACGGCTATGTAAACCATAGTCATATGTTTTGCAAGGATAGACTCAATTATGGCTGCGTGCATCCCTACGGCTATGTAAACTATAAGCATGTTTCCCTGCGGCCACGTACACCATAAGCATCTTTTTTTCAACTAAAAAAAATAGTAATGTATTCAAATGGATCCACATTCACCTACATTTAGATATCCACATCATATACATTTGGATCCACATTCACATACATTGGGATTCACATTACATATATTTGGATCCACATTCACATACATTTGGATCCATAGTCACATTTACATTTGAATCAACGCATACACATCCACTTTTAGATCCACACATTCACATTTGGATCCATAGTCCACCTTCACATAACATTTGGATCCATATTCACATTGACATCCACACATTTACATCCACACACACATTCACACCCACTCATTCACAATACACAACACATTAAAAATATAAAACACATTAAAGTTTAACATACAATAATGTTGGTGAAAGTAAATCATTACATCAAACATCAAATGCATCAAATTGTTCACATTCACATACTGGTGCTAAAGATCTGTTCATAAGAGGAAGTTAATTGTTAGTAAAACAAATTGTTTACATGTGATGGAAGGAGATTTGTGATTTGTCCAAATCAATTATACATCAGGGAGGGCATCAATCAGCTTGCTTTCTCCTTGGATGAAGACAGGTTGCAGCAGACGAACTGCAAGAGCAACACTAAATGAGGTAAGAAAATTGAATTAAGGGACATTGAGTAACAATATGCCTTATGCGGTCAATAAGTGGTGTGAGAATATGTATAAGAAATACTTCTCATTTCAAACCGTACAATATGCTTAATAAAAAAATGGGCCAAAGAAGATAATTTCTCAACATTAAATTGATCTCAAGATCTACTCAGCTAGGCTAAGCCAACTACAACAAGTGGCTCATGCTAAATTTTATTTATTTCATTATAAGATGGAGGTGAAGATCAATTATCCTTTTACATTACAAGAAACATTTGCATATGATGGTCATTTTTTTTGGATACTTACCAAAAAGGGTGGAGGTGAAGATCAATTATTCTCAAGCTCAACATGTTATATGTAGTTTTTTTTAATAATATCAGAGTTGACAATTAGCAACATATAAATAAGAATGAGATAAATATAAATAATCTTACATATTCTCTGAACCATATTATGTGACTCCCAACAACATCGTTCATATTTTTTCTATTTGCATCTTTGATAAACAAAGATGCAGTCGGGTCATGGTCTATGAGTATAGAAACCTCATAGTACTTACCACCTAACTTCTTCCCCATGACCACATTATCATTATCATCAGACATTAGAATGTCGCTGACAACTACTTGTCCAGAGAAATTTAGGATCCTCACCCTCCTCCCCGCCAATGATTCCTGTTAAAATTTTTGGATATAGATGTCAGATTTCACACAAATATTTGTAATATACATGCATTCCAACATATTAAATCAGTTAGATTTTGTTTACCTTTGAGCATGACAAACACTTGTAGAACTCTGCACAAGTATAGGTAGATTGTCAACATTAAGCAATTTTAATAATGAAGTATGTCAACAGATTCTCATTACCTCATTATTGCCACGAGACTCAATTTGTTCATTCTTTCTACGAGAGCATCAATTTGTTGTTTTAGGCTTTCATTGTCCTGACGCAGCTTTTGTTCACTTCTTGAACCCCACAAGCTCTTTAGGGTAGGGCCCGTGCCTATGCCACAGACTCTTCTAGTTATGTCCCTTCCCATAACTTGCTCATAAGTGTACCCCATGTTTGCAATTGTGCTTGATGAACTTGATTGTTGCGTCAACTTAACGTCTCGAATTTTATCCTACAATTTAAATGAGAAAACAATCAGGAATGAGTACAATCATTATAGCACTCTCATAAAAAGAATTATGTTAACATTAGAATATCCATACATAATGAGAATTATGTCAACATTAGACAATTAACAAAGTTAATTAATTATACAATCATTGCAGCACTCTCTTCATTAACTGGACCGCCAACTTTCTTCATATGGGTCCTTATAAACAAGTCCCCATGATCAAGAGTGGCCCCAGTTTTTAGAAACTACAACATTGTACACAAGTTAACTTAGACATAAACAAAAATATTTTGAATAGATCAACTTAGATGCTATGATGAGTATATATGTTACCTCCTCGTGGTATATGTCAACAAAACTTTTACTACTAGCGCAGTGAAAAAATGTGTGTTTGGACTTATTTTGCTTGTTTGTTTCACTGTGTTTCTACAAATCAAAATGACAACTGTTAGAATAATTATGGAGTATCACTATATTTAGACTAATTGTAAGCCAATTCCAATTACCTTGAATTCTTTTGAAGACCATATCTGAACAAGTTTTTTCCATTGTTCTTCAACTACTCTTGTGTCTGAACATGCAAAGTGTTGTTGCGCTTTTTTATATGGTAAGAAGAACTTCGTCCTCAAGTCATACTTCCAAGACCTCAATTTCTAATCTAGATCCTTCATTACAAAATCACGCAAGCTGATGGGAATATCAAATTTTCTCTGCATTTTAAACATAAAAAGTTAGATGTAGTCAAGTGGAATAGAAAATAAAATAAACACATGTATTACTCATTACATCACCGAGATAAAATCCCAAACATCGTCCTTGTTGGACGATGGCATTAGCCTCCAAGAAATGCAATCAATCGATAGTTTATCTCCCATCCTTGGCATAGTGCCCAAGAATTATTTCAATAGTTGCTCCCCCCCCCCCCTCTCCTAGTGGCTGCCCCATCTAATTAACTTTCACTGGTATGCGTTCATTACTTTGAAATCCATGTACAGATCTTAACATTGTTGAGCCTCTCTTAACCACCTTAGAAGTGGAAGCAGACTGAGCATCTATGTGAATTCTTTTCCCTTGCAGGTCCTCCCAAATTTCTCATACTCTTCTCTTGAGAACCAATCAGTTGTGAGCTGCAAAAATAAAACATTGAAGATATTCAACCATTGAACAAAGTACATATATAGTGTGAAAAAAAAAACAACTAAAGTTGTTCAACATACAAAAGATAGGTAGTCATCTGTACCAAAGGATGCAAGAGCAGCGAGTGTGACGGTCCTCGCGCTCAGGCCCGTTAACCCAATAGCGTACCTGACACGACTCCATCTCCCGCGAACCAGCCATAGCCTCCAAGGGATATCAACACACACATGTCTGTGGAAATATAAAAGAACACGTTGAACATATAAGAGATTCCATATCTTACACATATTCACATGAAATGTACATATTCAGTTCTGAACCAAAGTCATAGTACAAGTACATCTGCCAGGGATAAAACCCCCAAGGCACAACAAGTAGAAATATTACTCTGCTGGTGATGTTGGCCCAACTCCGCTACGGTGTGGTCCCGCACTAGAAGAGGGACAAGAACCCTCCTGCTCTCCTCCACTGGAAGAAGAATGGGTGAGCCTCACAAGTCACTGGCTCAGTAGGGTAACTCTCCAAAAGCCGAGGGAACAATGTACAACAAATAATGTAAGCATGACATATAAGCAATCAAAAGATAACACAACCTACACATGATACGACAGCTGTAATAATTAATAGGCAAGACATGTACACGAGTACAAGCTAAAGAAGGGCACGCCGTACACGAGTCGCGAGAACTGGTTCACGACACCAGCCACAGACCCGGACAAAAAACACAAGACTACCTCTAGCCTCGAAGCCACGGACGAAAGGTCAAGCTGCCACTCCACCTCAACAGGGTCAAGAAACTGTGGAGACTAACCAACACCACTCCTGCAGACCACACAACTATAGGCCTAAGCCTGACACCTTTAGGGATTCCGGCCCGAGCTCCCTAAAGTAAGTCACTGGAAAATTGGACTAGCTGGGGACCAGAACGTCTACTGGTGTCCGTCCCCAACCACGAGCGCGCTACAAGCGACTGCACACCCACAATTACAAGTCGTTGCCCACTGCCGTCTTTCCCTAATCCAGACATACAACTCAAACTTAGGAGTGAGGGTGTCTAGGAAGACGACCCAAACCGTATGGGACAAACCCCGAGCACCTGGTGCTTGTCTCATAAAGAACCTCGGGTAACCGACTTGAGAGGTAACCACGAAAGGCGTTACAACCTAACTCGCTATGCACACATGACCAAGCAAAACCCATCGTTTCTAATCACGGTATAAGCCAACACACCCCTTACAAACCCTACATTGCTTAACCAACACTACCCAAGCAGTGTACCACAGGAAATAGTCAGACTGGCCACAAAACCCAAGAGCTCGGGTGGCCACAATCTAAATCGCGACTATAGATGTGTTTTTTTTCCAAAACACTCCCACAAAGATTTGGATTAAAAAAAAGAGAGATTTAGTTAAAAAGAAATAGGCATAGGAAGTGGAAAAGAAATGTGTGTGTGTGCACAAAGAGGAGGTGTGATCGCTAGGTACGCGAAGGTACTGAAGGAGACGGGCGAAGAGGACGGATGTACTTACCTTCACCCGAAGATCGCGTGAGTGTGACTGTAGGCTAACTTCTACTTCTTCCACCGGCCGGCTGACGAAGAAGATTTAGCTCGGACGGTTACCTTGCAAAAAAAAAAAAAAACAAGAAATACATGAAAGAGGATTAGACTATGGCGTACAACATCAAAATCAAATGAAATGAAATATAGAATAATGGCATGGGCATTAACACACCTCGTGGGAGTGGTGTTAAACCCCTAAAATGTGTAGGTGTGGAGAAAATGATGTGATGTGTGTGTTGTGATGAAGTGATGAAATGCTAAATGAAAAGATGCACTAAATAATGAAGTGAAAATAAATGAAATGAGGGAGGAAAAGTGGCGATGTGAAGCCCATTGTTGGAATGGTCGAAGTGGAAGAAGAGAGAGCTCCTCCCGCCTCGCTCCGATGCACGTGAGGATGATGGCTCCAAACTCCAAGGAATGGGTTGAGTGGCTTGAAATGGAGGTCCTCCTTGGCTCGGAATGTGAATCTTTGGTGCGGCAGGGCTTCGCCGTAATGCTTGGGTTATGCTCAAAACAATGGCCTCGGGGGTCTTTTATAGAGGAAAAATATCGAAATCGCGTCGGACACAGTGGACACCTATCTAAGTGAAACGCGTTCGACTAACCCTCCGCGATTACCAAGATTCACTTGCTCCGATTAACCATTTCCAAACATCGATTATAGCAAGTTTAAGAACCGTATCGGCAATGCCAGCCATGTTTCTAACACTTCCAATTTGAATCGATTCTTTCCAAATTTTAATAAATGGAAATATTGAATCGCGTCGGCCTAAACTGCCACGTATTTGAATAGAATTGTTCTCTGATAGAAATTGATCTTCATATGAGGGAAGGACAATATAGACGCGGTTCTGATTAGCAACAAAATCTTTTCAAAAATAATTTTGGAATTTATCATAATTCGAAAATGGAAACTCTTAATCGCAGCAGCTTGATAGGACATGATTCAAAACAGAGTAAGCGCTAGTAATGGAAGTGTGATACACGTCGGTTTTACCCGCCGCGGATCAAGCCTCCTTAAAGGCATCCACTGTGTCAGACGCGAATCAATAAGCTCAACAGACCGCTCAGAAAAATTTCTAAATATCCTATAAAAATTCAGAAAAATAGGAAAATCACTCAAGAGGTTAATTGAAGAGAGCCACTGTGAGGCATCGCGGTATAACCTGAAATTTGCTCGACATGTTGCCAAAAATGGCGTGTCTACAGCTACCTAGCCTTGGCATCTACTTTCAAGGAAATGGAGCGTAATAACATGAAATGAGGGCAATGAAATGGGGTGAATTGAGTGGAATGAAGTGGAATGACTGAAAAGTAGACGCCAAGGTATGATGAGACACGACTGAACAACATATGACAGGAGTTGTTTGTCAATTCAAAACGAAGTGGCTTGTAGAAGATCTCAGGAGATAACTCAAAGTTTGGACGAAGGGAAAGGGTGTACACGTGGGCACGAAGGGGAGATAAGATCAACTTCCAGCGTCGAGGAAGTACCTACGGACACAATCTAGCAGGTTTCACCATTAGGGAGCGTTTACCAGCTTGTAGACATGCTGCAGCCAAGGTGGATCTTAGGGAAAATAGATGAACTGAAATAGGAATCCAAAACAAAGAGTTTCTGTAGCAACCTTGATTTTTAAAATCCCAAATAAAATAAAAATTTTAATTTAATAAATATGATAGATAAATTTAATTAGAATAAAGAGAATAAATACAATTTAAGGGAATTAATCATACCCATTAAGCTAAATTAGTGATGGGTTTTGCTAATGGTCCTATATGAATTGTTGGACCCAAATGTGAAAGAGCCCATCATGAGATGGGAGCTAATAAGTAAAATTCGCAATAAAAAATAATGGTAATAAGTAAAGGGTTAAAATAATTATTTAATAGTCCATATCTATCCTAAAAGAGCCCTAGACTTACCTAACTTCTTACCCACGAAATTAGACTTTCTTCCATCCTAAATAGGAGATAAATGCTAGGAAAGGAGGTGATAAATATGGAAATTGGAATTTATTGGAGAGGGAGGAGTTTTAGAAGTGTAGGACTCTATTAGCAACCCAATACACCCCAATTCGACCTGATCACCCCATAGAACAATTGCTAGAGCTCTAGAGATGAAGAGAAGAGCTGAGGACGAAGGAGCAAGGTGGAGAAGGCTTGAAGCAAGGAGGATTCCATCCCCTCTTGGTCAAAACCCTAGGATTTTATTACAGCGTGAAAAGGTAGGCAATCACTCAAGCTTAACCTAATTAAACTCGATCCTAGGTAGTTCTTGATCCCCTCTATCAATGCCCTAAAACTCTGTCATCATCATGTAACCGAACCCTCATGATTGCCTTCAAACCATGCATGTACTTGATCCAATGCCATGCGAATATTCTCATAAATACTACATGAGGATAGCTTTCAAACGCCCCCATTCTCCCCAAATTCCATCATGTATCTTTTGCGAATTAATCAAAATCCATGACTGGCATGTTTTAGGTCACCGAAAAATAACCTAATCAAAGCATGCCCTATTCGTGTCTATTTTCTAATACTCATGCCAATGATAGATCTTCATGTTTAGTTTAGTTTAAAAGTGGTTTCGTGATTTTGGATGTCTATGTGATTTTATACGGATTTTGAAGAGACCAGTATCATGCCATGGAGGGAGGGAACCCACCTGGAAAGGGGCTAATCTCCTTTCTGGGCTCGGGCCACCTTCTGAAGTCGCGACGGCCCGATCCGTCGTGATCTCAGAGGGGGTCGCGACAAGGAGAACCATCGCATTTTGAACGCGATGGGTCGACTCGTCGCGACCATCCCTCGGTTCAACTACAGCGGCTGGTTCAGCTGAACGTGACCGGACCGTGCGTCACAATCTGACTGTGACGGCCAGAACCTGAAATTGCTTATATAACCCTGCTATTTATGCCATTTAAATCATGTTAGCCTTAATTAAGTACTATCGTGAATAATTTCGACCTGTTAACAATTAATGAATAATATTTACATGAAATTAATAAGTTTAAAAGCCATGTGCACAATCTTTCATGCTCTCTCGATTCAATTACACTTGCACACACTAAAATTCATGTTTGCCATGAGACCTTATTAAATGACTCAATAATATATCTTGTAATTAAGTATAACTATTCACTTAAATTCCCTATTATTTAAATAACACTTGTCTTCATTTTAATTGCGCACTTTGAACACCGTTACTGCTTCCATCGGCCTTCGAGCATTCGAGGCCCGACGGACACTTGTTTATACACACTCTCTCTTGGCATGGACCACCTCTCCGTTGGAACACTCCTGATAGGACCAGGGACTCCTTGTCATGGCCTCCATAAGTTTCCTTGGCTTTGGCGCACGTCCATTGCCGACGAGCTGGTTGTACCCTTAAAACTCGTTACACTCTTAGGGATCAGTAAGATCCAACGGCCTTAGTGTGTTTCCTTCTTATCTTGGGATCACGCCGGACCATCTAGCCTGTGTTCATAGCACGGTTTAAAGGGCGGATTGATTTCTACCTGACTGCCGGCACCCGACCTAGTGTCATGCAACTGTGACTATCGTCGGTTTAACGTTGTTTTATGATTATACCCTATCTCATCTATTATCTCTGTACTCTCATCTGATCACATTCTCTTCACTCTCTCGTCTATTCATCTACTATTCTCATCTATTCTTGGTACTCTATTTGGGCATCCCTATGATTGTCGAAGATAAGAAACATATAATTTATGCCAGTGCAATGGGGTCCGATCTGGTCTTGGGGGGGAGTGCCCGAAAAGTGCCATTTGCCCATGGGAGTTAAAATGATCAGGATGTTGGCATACATCCAGTGCCATTATACTATCAAGATTTAATCTATGACAATCAATCAGTGCAATCTATACAAGTGCTGTCGTTACTAGTGCACCGTTGTGCAGCTTATGTGCTATTTCGTTACATGACCAATCCTTTATCGTACTTTATGTGCTATTTTCCATATACTAGCGTTGTCGTTCTCTTGCTATCGTTACCTTGATCTACATGACTATGCTCTCTAGTTGTCCTGCCATTTAAAACATTAATCATTTAAAGCATGTTTCTTTACACGAGATATTAAGTCCTACTAGGCATTATTCACTCATCATGCGTTATTATTCATGTGTTTCAGGTAAGTCTGATGGTGATTACCACACTCACGAGGAGGGAATGAGGATGATGCGCAAGAGTGACCCGTTTGTCAACCACTGCTTAGTAGTTAGTTGGTTTAGCTATGAGTCAGTCAGATAGTTAGTAATAGCTTAGATTTGAATAAAGTACTCTAGGCCCTAGTTTTGGCTCTGATTAGAGAATATAATAGCTAGTTGATGAATTATTAATGAAGTTGAATTTCATTTGGTATTATTCCCATTGTGCAACGATTTGTTATTTATTTCTCGCTCTGTACTATTTAATAACTGTAATTCTACTCCGATATTCCGCATCGGGGCGTTACAGTTTTGTGGTATCAGAGCCTAGGTTATTCTGAAGTATAGGATGACCTAGGTTTGACCTGCCTTGACTTAGTCTAATTCCATACCTATGTGAGATGGGTAGGACCATGGGTAATGAGATAAACTAAACTCACACACGCAAACTTAATATCTTACATTAAATATTCTATTTTGAAGGAACTTAAGAACTAGCAATGGCAGCAGAGCGTGCACAACTTTGTGACATGCAGCAGACCATTCAGCAGCTCACTTAGGCATTACTTCAGGCTGCTGGAGCCAATGGTAACCATGGAGCAGGAGATCTGCATAGAAACTTCCGTAATCTGAACCCTCCTCGTTTTAGTGGGACCACTGATCCCGATGAGGCAGAGAATTGGCTTAAGGAGATAGAGTGTATTTTCTATGTTATGCAATGCGCAGATGGTGACAAGATACTTTTGGCAATCTTTCAGCTTGAACGGGATGCCGTGCGTGGTGGGAGTCCGTCGAAGCGACTAGAGCTGATGCATAATTTACTTGGAATGAATTTAAGAAGCATTTCAACTCCAAGTATTTCTCTGAACGAGTCCAAGAGAGGAAGGCATCAGAATTTTCCGTACTTAAGCAAAGGAACCTCACAGTTGCCGAATATGAAGCTCAGTTCTCCCGGTTGGCACGGTATGCCAATCATCTTGTCGGCACAGAAAGAATGAAGGAGAAGCATTTCCTTAATGGGCTCATGCCCTCATACATCACCCAACTGGCACCACTAGACATTTAGACTTATCTAGAAATGGTTAGGAAGGCACAACTGCTAGAGGATGCGACCAACCTCACTGATCGCATCAAAGGTAGAATGGTCAAGAAGGAGCAGACATCTGGTGCACCAAGCAAGCCCACTAACGGCAAGAAAAGGTCATTAAGCATCACTGACCGGCCAAGCCAAGAGCAAAACCCAAAGTCTTCGCCCCCACTGCACCCAACAAGCCCAGGTGCAAGCACTGTGACAAGCTAGGTCACACTGTCGAAGAGTGTTGGAGGAAGGTAGGCGCATGCCTACGTTGCGGGAGTCGAGAGCATCACATTCCTGATTTCCCCCTGCTGAAAGAAAATGAGAAGCGTCCTATGGGACAAAAGAAGCCTGGCCGACTGCAAGCCCTGCAAGAGGTAGAGACCACCGAGGAGGGTGGAGTTGTGGAAGGTATACTACCTGTCTTTTCCCAGTCACATTGTTTTGTTTGATACTAGCACAACACATTCGTCATATCAAAGCATTTGCTGATACATAAATCATGGAAATTGAATTGCCTGTCACTATACCTTTGGGGGAGAAAGCTCAATAAACAAATACTTTCCATTAGCTAATGTTAAGATGGTGAACTAAACCTAAGGGCCGATCTAATATGTATGCCCATGGAGAGCACGATGTCATTCTGGGAGCCGATTGGCAATCCACTTATGGGGCTGTGTGTGACTGTAGAAGAGGGAAGATAACATTTAGAGAATTCCCTAAATTGACCTTTAAAGGACGTAGACACAAGAGGCATTTGTCTATCGTCTCTGCTATTAAGGCTCAGAACATGATAAGAAAGGATGTGTGGCATTTCTTGCAGCAATAATGATTGAAAAGAAAGCATCCAAGATATCTGACATACACATAGTGCATGACTACCCCGTCGTGTCCCCGATGAGCTGCCAGACATCCCACCTGAAAGAGATGTGAATTTCTCGATCGATCTAACACCTGGAGCTACACCGGTGTCACGCCAACCCTATAGAATGTCCCCTGTTGAATTAAAGGAGTAAAGGAGCAATTGATGGAACTGCTAGAAAAGGGATTTATCAGACCAAGTACTTCTCCTTGGGGAGCACCAGTGTTGTTTTCCAAGAAGAAGGACGGATCCCTGAGGCTATGCATCGATACAGGCAGTTAAATCTTCTCACTATCAAGAACAAATACCCTTGCCTTGTGTTGATGAACTATTTATCAAATATCATGAGCCAAGTATTTTTATAAGATGACCTTAGATCGGGATATCATCAAATGAGGATTAAGGATGCATATATTTACAAGATGACTTTCAGGAGCAGGTACGGTCATTATGAATTTGTAGTCATGCCTTTTGGACTAACCAATACTCCTGCAGCTTTTATGCAATTAATGAACAATATCTATCGGCCATACCTCGACAAATTCGTCGTGGTCTTTATTGATGATATTCTTATATACTCAAAGACCAAGGAAGAGCATGAGGAGCACTTAAGGATCGCTCTATAGATCTTGTGCGACAACAAACTCTAGGCCAAATTAAGCAAGTGTGAATTCTGGCGTGAGGATGTGTCATTCCTATGCCATGTTATATCAAAGGATAGTATCGCTGTCGATACTTCCAAGGTAGAAGTTGTACTCAACTGGGAAAAGACCAACCAATGTCATGGAAATCAGAAGCTTCTTGGACTAGCTGGCTTCTACAGGTGGTTCATAAAGACTTCTCCAAGATAGCTGTACCTCTTACTCGCCTTATGTGAAAAGAGAACCCTATGTCTGGAGCAAGGAATGCGAGAAGAGCTTTCAGACACTGAAGCAATGTTTGACCTCTGCACCTGTCCTCACGTTACCAGTCGAGGGCAAAGGATTCTCAGTCTACATTGATGCATCTAGAATCGGTTTAGGCTACGTGTAATACAGAATGAGAAAGTGATAGCATATTCATCAAGACAGTTGAAGTCCCATGAAGTCAATTATCCTGTCCATGACTTAGAACTAGCTGCAGTGGTGTTTGCACTCAACATATGGAGGCATTACCTTCATGGAGAGCAATTATGTCTACTCCGACCACAAGAGTCTGAAGTACTTGTTTTCTCAGAAGGAGCTCAATATGCGACAAAAGATATGGCTGGAATATCTGAAGGACTTTGATTTTAATATAAATATCACTCTGGAAAAGGTAATGCAGTAGCTAATGCACTCAGTAGAAAGCCAGTGGCGTCATTATTGTGCTTAGTCATGGGCGAGATGCAACTATTAGAACAATTTGCCAGTCTGGATTTAAATATTGAGCAAAGAAGTGATCAGGTGTTGGTGGCTAACCTTAGAGCTCAACCCAACATGTTTGTCGAGATCAGGGAGCAACAAGCTAATGACCATTCTTGGTCTAAGTCAGGGAAACCATAGCGACAGACCCGATTTCTCCATCACTGAGGATGGAAGACTGTTATTTCTAGCCAGGACCTGTGTGGCCTGACAATGAAGAGTTGAAAAGGAAGCTGATGGACGAAGCCCATAAGACAAAGTATACAATCCACCCAGGCACAACCAAGATGTACTAAGACATGGAAAGGTCATTTTGGTGGCCCAACATGAAGCGTGAGGTGGCTGAGCATGTCGCGCACTACCTCACATGTTAGCAGGTAAAAGCAGAACACCGACGTCATGTGGTGTACTCAGACCCCTAGACATACCTGAATGGAAATGGGAGAGTATCGGCATGGATTTCATCATGGGTTTACCCCAAAACTCATGGTAGACTTGATGCTATCTGGGTCATAGTGGACCGTTTGACTAAGTCCGCACACTTTCTAGCAATTAAGAGTACCTAGAGTGTAGATGTACTTGCAGCATTGTATGTAAAGGAGATAGTGAGATTACATGGAGTTCCTGTGTCCATAGTCTCAGATCGTGACCCTCGATTCACATCTAGATTTTTTAAGGGACTTCAGTCTATTTTAGGCACCAAACTCAATTTTAGCACATCATTCCACCCATAGACAGATGGACAGACAGAAAGAACTAATCAGATCGTAGAGGATATGCTACAAGCCTGCACCATAGATTTTGAGGGGTATTGGAATGAACAACTGTCATTAATTGAATTCGCCTACAATAACAGCTATCAAGCCAGCATCAAGATGGCATCATTTGACGCCCTGTACGGAAGAAGCTATAGATCGCCGATCTGCTGGAATGAAGTAGGTGAACAACAGTGGTTGCGACCAGACATGGTGCAGAATACCAGTAGAGATATACAGATCATCAGGGATAGGATCAAGATAGCTCAATCCAGACAGAAGAGCTATGATGACAAAAGAAGAAGGGACTTAGAATTTCAAACTGGAGATCATGTGCTGCTTAAGGTATCCCCGACCAGAGGATTCCAAAGGTTTGGGATGAAAGGCAAGTTGAGACCGAGATTCATAGGTCCATTTGAAGTATTGGAGAGAGTTGGCGAGGTGGCATACCGTCTAGCACTACCCCTCAATTATCCACCGTGCAGAATGTCTTCCATGTATCAATGCTAAGGAAGTATGTGTATGACCCATCGCATGTGATCAGTCATGACGACATAATTCTGAACAAAGATATAACCTATGAAGAAAAGCCAATAAAAATCTTAGACAAGAAGATACAACAGCTTCAGAACCAACCCATATCAGTGGTAAAGGTGCTATGGAGAAATCACGAAGTCGAAGAAGCCACGTGGGAACCCGAAGCAACCATGCGACAGAATTACCCAGAATATTCAGTAAGTAACTCTTCCTCTTAGGATCATATGAATTGGGGACCAAATTCTTTTTAAGAGGGGGAGGATGTAGCAACCTTGATTTTTTAAATCCCAAATAAAAAAAAAATTTAATTTAATAAATATGATAGATAAATTTAATTAGAAGAAAGGGAAAATAAATAGAATTTATGGAATTAAATCAATACCCATTAAGCTAAATTAGTGATGGGTTTTGCTAATGGTCCTAACATGAATTGTTAGGCCCAAATGTAAAGAGCCCATCATGGGATGGGAGCTAATTAACTATAATTCATAATAAAAATTAATGGTAATAAGTAAAGGGTTAAAATAGTTATTTAATAGTCCATATCCATCCTAAAAAGATCCCTAGACTTACCCTAACTTCTTACCCACGAAATTAGACCTCTCCTCCATCCTAAATAGGAGATAAATGCTAGGAAGAGAGGTGATAAATTGGAAATTCGGAATTAATGAAAGGGAGGAGTTTTAGAAGTGTAGTACTCTATTAGCAACCTAATACACCCCAATTCGACCCTATCATCCCATAGAACGATTGCTGGAGCACTGGAGGACGAAGAGAAGAGCTGAGGACGAAGGAGCAAGGTGGAGAAGGCTTGAAGCAAGGAGGATTCCATCTCCCTCTTTGTCGAAACCCTAGGATTTTCTTTACCGCGTGAAAAAGGTAGGCAATCCCTCAAGCTTAACCAAATTAAACTCAACCTTAGGTAGTTCTTGATCCCCTCTATCAAAACCCTATGGTTTTCCTATTTTCCATGGCTCCATGAAGGAGTATTAATTGCCCTAAGCCTCTGTCATCATCATGTAACCAAACCCTCATGATTGCCTTCAAACCATGCATGTACTTGATCCCATGCCATGCGAATATTCTCATAAATACTACATGAGGATAGCTTTCAAACGCCCCTATTTTCCCAAAATTCCATCATGTATCTTTTGTGAATTTAATCAAAATCCATGACTGTGCTTATTTTAGGTCACCACAAAATAACCTAATCAAAGTATGTCCTATTCGTGTCTATTTTCTAATTACTCTTGCCTAGTGATAGATCTTCATGTTTAGTTTCATTTAAAAGTGGTTTTGTGATTTTTGGATGTCCATGTGATTTTATACGGATTTTTGAAGAGACCAGTATCATGCCATGGAGGGAAGGAACCCACCCGGAAAGGGGCTAATCTCCTTTTCTGGGCTCGGGCGACCTTCTGACGTCGCGACGGCCCAACCCGTCGCGATCTCAGAGGGGGTCGTGACAACGGGAACCGTCGCGTTCTGAACGCGACGGGTCGACTCGTCGCGACCATCCCCCGGTTCAACTACAGCAGCCGGTTCAGCTGAACACGAACGGACCGTGCGTCGCGATCTGACTGTGACGGCCAGAACCTGAAATTGCTTATATAACCCTGCTATTTATGGCTTTTAAATCCTATTAGCCTTAATTAAGAACTGTCGTGAATAATTTCAACCTGTTAACTATTAATGAGTAATATTTACATGAAATTAATAAGTTTAAAAGTCATGTGCACAATCTTTCATACTCTCTCGATTCAATTACACTTGCACACACTAAACGTTCATGTTTGCCATGAGACCTTATTAAATTACTCAATAATATATTTGGTAATTAAGTGTAACTATTCACTTAAATTCCCTATTATTTAAATAACACTTGTCTTCATTTTAATTGCGCGCTTTGAACAGCGTTACCGCTTCCCTCGGCCTTCGATCACCCAAGGCCCGACGGACACTTGTTTCATACACACTCTATCTTGGCATAGACCACCTCTCCGTTGGGAACACTCCTGACAGGACCAGGGACTCCTTCTCAAGGCCTCCGTAAGTCTCATTGGCTTTGGCGCACGTCCATTGCCGACGAGCTGGTTGTACCCTTAAAACTCGTTACCCCCTTGGGGATCAGTAAGATCCAACGGCCTTAGTGTGTTTCCTTCTTATCTTGGGATCACACCGGACCATCTAGCCTGTGTTCATAGCATGGTTAAAGGGCGGATGTGACTTCTACCTGACTGCTGGCACTCGACCTAGTGCCGTGCAACTGTGACTATTGTCGGTTTAACGTTGTTTTACGATTATACCCTATCTCATCTATTATCTTTATACTCTCATCTCATCACATTATCTTCACTCTCTCATCTATTCGTCTACTATTTTCATCTATTCTTAGTACTCTATTTGGCCATCCCTATGATTATCTAAGATAAGAAACATAATTTATTCCAGTGCAATGGGGCCCGATCAGGTCCTGAGAGGAGCACCCGAAAAGTGCCATTTGCCCATGGGAGTTAAAATGATTAGGATGTTGGCATACATTCTGTGCCATTATACTATCAAGGTTTAATCTATGACTATCAATCAGTGCAATCTATACAAGTGTTATCTATACAAGTGTTGTCGTTACTAGTGCACCGTTGTGCAGCTTTACATACTATTTCGTTACATGGCCAATCCATTATCGTACTTTATGTGCTATTTTCCATATACTAGAGTTGTCGTTCGCTTTCTATCGTTACCTTGCTCTACATGACTATGCTCTCTAGTTGTCCTACCATTTAAAACAATAATCATTTAAAGCATGCTTGTTTACACGAGATATTAAGTCCTAATGGACATTATTCGCTCATCCTACGTTATTATTTCATGTGTTTCAGGTGAGTCTGATGGTGATTACCACACTCACGAGGAGGGGGAATGAGGATGATGTACAAGAGTGACCCATTCGTCAACCACTGCTTAGTAGTTAGTTGGTTTAGCTATGAGTCAGTCAGATAGTTAGTAATAGCTTAGATTTGAATAAAGTACTCTGGGCCCTAGTTTTGGCTCTGATTAGAGAATGTAATAGTTAGTTGATGAATTATTAATGAAGTTGGATTTCATTTGGTATTATTCCCATTGTGCAATAGTTTGTTATTTATTTCTCGCTCTGTACTATTTAATAACTATAATTTCGCTCTGATATTCTACGTCGGGGCGTTACAGTTTCTCAAGAGATGATCTCCAAACATCAACAAAATGAACTGAGTACTTGCCTCGGAATGGAATATTTCATGTTAGTTGGCATTAAGGAATAAGTGGTTCTCTTTCGTTAAGCACGAGAGTGATCTTCCAGAGATATGCTCAAAGTCCTACATGATGCATGCTGGGCTAAAAGAAAAAGATTAAAACAAAAGAAAATATAAAATAATCAAGGATAATATTGTTACGATGCCGAAGTCAATATACCGACGAAATTTGTCATCCTTCTTGCAACGTAACGGCCTATCCTCAAGTTGTAGGAATCCTCTGGAACCATCACTATTTTGACGGAGGAGGGGAACTCAAATTCCAGATTTATCAGCGCCTCGAGGTCCTTGATATGCTCTAATAGGGTATATCATATACTATAATGCATTTATACAATACCAGATCTGGAGATCGCCGAAGATGATCATGAAATGCACGGCGAGAAATGTATCCATAATCTGCGCTCAACAACTCATCAGCATTGACAAGAAACAAATAATAGAGCAAAATGTGAAAATACTGTTGCTTGACATCGCGGCAGGGAAAATGGATGCTTTTCACTTACCTGAATCGCGTCGACTTAGTCGGTCACGATTTACCTTAACCTGTCGTGATGGAAGTCGGATTAAGCACTTTGAATCGCGTCGTATGTGTCGGACGTGATTTTGACTTTCCACCCGAGGCTTGATTTTCTTGCTTGTTTTACATTCCTTGCTCTCTTTTGGGCCTTCCTCCTGGCTTGTGCAGCCCAAGGGGGTTTAAAACACCCTCCCCCATGCTCTCACCTTCCCTAAAGATCAAAGTTCATGCCATTGAAGCAAGGAGAGAAGAAGAAGGAGAATTGAAGATTTGAAGAAATGGAGCATGATGGAGCTCCTTCATCGAAAAGGCCAAGAATTGAAGGTTTTCAAAGACTCAGCAAAGTGGAGGGACATATATGCAAGCTTATTCAAGCCAAACTGGTAAGTAGGTTTGATTTTTTTTCATTGAATTTGTTGCTTGTTCTTACATGTTCTTGGTGTTCTTATCATTCTCTCTCTCTTTTATTCTATTTTCTTTTTTCTCTTCCTCTTCTCTTCTTCTCCCAATGCTATATTTCCATGAGCGAACCCATATCTACCCATGATGACACTCATATGATGACAACTCCCATATAACCCAAATATCCATGCCATACCATGATCCCCATGCGCCATTTTCTTGTCATGCTCATAATGCCATAACCAACCCATGCCATATCACCCATGTGCTATACTCACCATGCATGTGCCACCCTCACCATGACCAAATTAAACTTGTAGGATTACCCTCTCTTCCTGGGCACCAGGCGATATATGAAACTCCCATGGCATCAAAAATTAACTTCCTCTATTAGTCTTGACAAGACCACTATCCTCTCTAGGTGGGGCATTCAAAACCTCGTTGTTCATGCCAAACGGTACCATGAAATCCACCTTGACTGGGCAGCCATGGGGGCATTAGTTGAGCTTTGGCATCCTCAAACCCACACCTTCCTCTTCAAAACCTTCGAAGCCACTATCCTATTGGAAGAAGTTGAGATCTTGCTAGGCTTGAAACTGATGAAAAGAGGTAAAGAGGGTGAGATGGCAATCATGCCGAGGAGCGTTTCAAGCAAGGAGGTGCTCGAGAGCTTCATGGATGAACGATCGGCCCAGAATATTCAAGCCACAAAGGGATTTGACTTGCAAAAACTTGCGGTCTAGACCACGAGGGAGATACCAAGATTGGGAGATGATGCAAGACTGGAGAAAGTGATGCGAGGGTTCGCCATATGCTTAGCGGGTGTACTTCTCTTCCCATCAATTGACAACATCTTGGAGGGGGACCAATTGAGCGCGGTATGGGGCATATAGGAGGGCGAGAGACTGGGACCGGCGGTGCTAGCCTTTCTCTACAGCGGACTCATGACGGTGAGTTTGGGTAAGCCTCCTTACGGTTCCATGTTATTGTTCACTTGTTGGACTGACCTACACTTCAGGTTTGATGTAAACAATGCCTAGCTTGTCCCAGATCTTCTCCAAAAGTCTCCTCCAGCACATGGACAACTTAGTTGGCTTAGAAGGGCGTGTGGCTAACCATGTGCCACAACTCAAACGGTGGGAAGATTGGCGTGATCATCTCCGAAGCATGCCCAAGAATGCGTTTACTTGTACATCGGCACCTCTTCTAGACAGGGACCTGTGGATGCGGCTAGCACCCGGTGTGGACCTACGACTGATCGGGGCTGCTGAATTCGTACTCTACAACCCACATCGCTGCCTCTCTCAACTCGGACTCCCACGGCGCAACTTTGAGGGGCCGTCTCATCTTCCGCCAATCAAAAGACAGGAAATTGGCACCAACAATGACGAAGAAGAAGCGAACACCATCAAATGGTTGTGGAAGGTCTACTCTTTTAGGCAGTCGGTCCCACATGTGGAGGAGGTGGAGGATGATTGGATGGCCTATGTACGAGAGCTCTTAAAATTCTGGCCCAAGGTGGCCATTTGTAAACGACAAAATTGATTCATTATTAAGATTTGAATTGCATCCTTTACACAGCCGAATTTCACCCTTAGACATGATTGTATCATCCAAACAACTTAAATTTTCTCCTCAAAATTGGCCCTCGGGTGAGCATTTGAATTGCAACGGACATAGACGTTGTGTATTACTCTTGATACGCATCCAACAAAACCACTGTGGTTTACTTTAATCGCGTCTCACTACCCCGACGCATTTTAATTGTAATTCAAAATTCGTGCGCCTCAAACTCAGCACCGGGGCAATGATGGCTCTCTGAATCGCGTCGATGGACTCAAACACTCCAAATTTGTGCCGCCTGTATCCGACGTGATTTCAACTTCCGCCGGAGGCTATAAAATGCCCGAGGGGCGCCTCCTTCTCTCCCTTTCGCCACTTTCTCCTCTCGCCCTCTCTCAAGCTTTGAGCTCTCTCTCGACTCTCTTCCCTCCCTCTTGGTTCTGCTCTCTCTCTCTTGCTCTTGCTCAACTCACTCTTCTCTGATAACAAAGCAGGCGGCGAAGCACCAACGGGATGAAGGGGCATCTGCGGCGAAGGAAGCATCGTCGCCGACACCGGAAGGGGTGATGGAGGCTGAAGTCGAAATGCTGGGCACGGCGGCCCGGTTGATGGTGGAGGAACTCATTGCCGCCGGGGAGGAGTTGGTGGTGATCATGGAGGAAGAGGAGGCTCCGGTAGCGTCGACGTCGGAGGAGGAGGAAGATGTGTCGAGAGGTCATCTCCGGCGAGGACGAAGGGGGCGCGAGGCACCACCGCGGGGAGACACGGTTGTAGACACCCATTTCTGGCCTATAAGTCAAGCCAAATTCCTTGTCATATCATTGATGCCCCATGTTGGCTCATCATCGTCAAGCTGGTTTTATTCGATCATGGTATCATTTTTTATTAGTTCATCGCCCAAGTGGGTTCTTCCTGGTCAATTCAACCACTCTTCATCATTGTCTCGTAGCTCTCTGGGTTAGGAGTCCAATGCTTCGAACCGTACGCCAATCAGATACTCGTGCAAGGAGATCCGACACTTTGCATGGCCATATGCTGAAAGATCTTGAAGGCGACAGGTTTTCTGTCGTGTTCTTGTTCATAAAAATGACGGCTTTATTGTCGCTATCTGGCCATATACCGATTTGCCTTCAAGTCAGAATCGATCTTCAAAAGGCGACACCTCGATACGTCGTGTTCATAAATGGCATTTTTATTCCCTAAAAAATCATCAGAAAATGCTCAAAAGCTTTCCTTGTAAGGAAGGTGACGTATCGAGGCGTCATGATCTTGGTAGCGACCTCAAGCCCATCGCGTTTTGGATTCCATGCAGCCTACCCTTTCTGAGCATGACTTGGACACTTGCTATTCATGGATATTCCGACTTTTAGTCCCCCTAGAGTCGTCCGAATCCTTCCAAATTTTGAGGAGACCTTCTTTAGAAGGTCCTTTCCAAGATCCAATCGCCCTTGCGCGGGCATGCTTGCTAAAGCTCAAGCCCTTGCCCATTATTCCTCTCACAGCCCGTTCAGGAATAATGGGGTATAAGTCTCTCCATATAGCATCGTTTAGGGCAAGATCGGCGGCTGCTTCTTCATCCCCGAGAGAGCTCCAAGTTCTCAGAAGGGTCCTCTGCCTCCAGATGACCAGGAAGTGCCCCCTAGGGCGATTTCTCCCTATCTATGCTTTCTCTCTCCCCTTTGCCTTCGATTTTCTCTTCATGCATGCATACATAGAGTAGTTTTCTTCATAGATTTCTGTTAGAACACTCCACACACACCTATTTTAATCACCCAAAAGGGGTTAAAACCCCACCCTACGTGAGTTCCCTCCAAGTTATTTCATGTTCTTTCTTGGTTTAGGGATGGATCCTTCACAAACGAGTTCTTTAATGGGTTTTTTATTGTTTTAATGTTCTTGGCAGGTGTCTAAAGATAGTAGCAGCACGAGGCTCTTGCCCCTTGGCCGGCTGAGGAGCAAGAAGGAAAGAACCCACAAGTCTTCATCCTTTGAAGTAGAAGGTGGCCAACCTGCTGTCGCAACCCAAAAGATGACAAGCGGCCCGACACGTTCGTGTATAAAGAAAGCGGCCCTTATCTTGTCGCGTTCAGAGGAATCAGGTACACCTTCTGCCTTCTCTTCCTTTTCCAAGGTAGTTAGCCCATATTCGCCCATCTATTCTCTTGGCAACTACTTTGGTGGCGATCACGGTCAGTTTTCCTTATCTTTTCATCTTATTTTTGTGGAGCAAATCCCGTGATTACACCTCTTGGCGATCACGGTGGGACCACTAGTGCCCATCATGCTTGTTTCTATCTTTCCCTACCTTTTCTAGTCGTCCATGTGTGTGGTTCATCCTTAAGGTTCCCGTTTTTTATTTACTTCAACTGCTTTCTTGAGTTCTGCTTCACTGGGAGATAAGGCTACGTTCAGAGAGTTGCGATCAAGAAGATGACAATGATGGCGTCGCGATACGGTGAGTCTTTTCAGTCCATTGGTTTTTGATTCTGGTTGATGTCTTGCTGCACGGGCCGTGAAAAGCAACTTCGAAGGCGTCACGACCAAGAGGGCGACAAGGCAATCGTCGCGATCAGGTCAGTGCTTCTGATTCCATCTCTTTCTGTGTTTTGGGCTTAGTTCAGATATTCCATCCATATTTTTGACGTGTTTCATGCCTGTTCCATGCTTCTGAGAATCTGTCAGTCCTCCATGCTATAGGATTGCTTGAATTTTCGTGCATAATCAGGTTCGATCTGTTGTCTATCCACTATGAAAAGGAATGCGACAAGATTCGTGTCGCGATCTTGGTCGCGACAATAAGACTGTCGCCTTCCTTTCCTAGGAGTAGGTCGGCCCGATTTCTATTTTTCTAGTCTTAGGTTAGTTTTGCATGCACTCTGGTGCACATAGGGTGAGCATACATCTTTTCATATTGTAGTTTAGGTTGTCCTCCTCAGCGATGCCCGCTCTCTCGGCCACATATTCCTTGTGTCCGACTAGAGCTCTCGCTTGAGGGCCTCCGTAAGTCCCCGCTAACCATGGATTCCCACACGGCCGCCGGGCTAGTTGTACCTATTGCCACCTAGATTTAGGATCCATTCATTGGTGAGTCCGTGAGAAATCCTAGTCAAAACCGAAGTTGGAAGCCTTCTCCCTTTAGGAAACCTTCCTTTTGAGAGAACTTGCTAAAAAAAACCAACTCATTAAAAGGCAAACTTGAACCAAATAAAAGAAACCATCATCATTGCCAACTGCATGCTTTGGGTGAGACGTTTTCCCTTTCTTTTGTTTGCATAGGATTGTTTGTTTAGGAAACTAGGTGTCCATCTAGGTTAGGCTCTTTCTTAAGTCCGGACAGGCTTTCCCATCTTGGTGCGCTCACTTTCCAAATATGGAGTCCTATCTAAACCTAGTCTATGATGAGAATCAGGACACTGCCTTCTATACTTCCCAAAACTACGAGGAATCCCTCCCTCATGATCTCTTTGAGGAGTCGACCCGCCCTTGGGTCGCCACAGTCCATGCCAGTGAGAGTCATCGTCATGACGACGGTGGCCCATCGCAAACCATTCACTCCCCTCAAGCAGGTGATCAAGCTGCCCAACTCATGCGCCTAATTCCTCAGCTCGATCAATCCCAAATCCAGAATCTCATGACGGCGCTCAAAGGAAAGACCATCTTATCACCTGTAGCAACCTGAATTTCTAAGAAAAGTAAAATGTAAATAATAAATTAAAAACTCAGCTAAAGGGATATTCAATGAAAAGAGTATTAAATAAAACCCATTAAATGGAAAAGAGTAATGGGCTTTGCTTAATGGATCCTCTAGAACTTATTGGGTCAAAATATGAATTTACAAATAGGAAATAAAAAGAAAATACCCTAAATTCGGAGTCTTAATATCTCCTAAATAGAAAAGGATTCTTTAAGCATTAAAAGAGGCAATAAGAGCTGGAATTGGATTCCTAAACCTACCCCATATAGTCTAGCACGAATTTAGATCCCATCCTAACCTAAATAGAGGTTGGAAAGCAAGAAAGGAAGGTTGGAGTTAGGAAATCTCGTAATTAAGAGGAATTTGAGTAGTAGTAGAAATATGAACTTGTATTTATATATATACACCTCTTAAACCCTCTTGGCCGACCCTAGCTCGTTCCCAAAGGTTGTTGGACGTGGAGAAGAGGCCAAGAAGGAGAGGATCTCGTGGGAAGAAGGAGTTCTTGGAGCTTCTTCCTCGTTCTTGGATATTTTAACCATAGAAGACAAATCGAGTCAAAGGTAGGCATTCTCATGAGCATAAACCATGAAACTTTTTCTGTAGGATGTCTCATCTATCAGGAGCAAAAGCCCTTTGGTTTTGTAATTTTCCAATGAGCATATCTTTTGTTCTTGATTTTTCATGTTCTGCAACTTACATGACCCCGAACCCTCTTCTTAACTCTTGATCTCCTTGTATACTCAACCCCACGCTACGAAATTTTTACTATAGGAACTGATGCATGTTAGGCATCATTTTCCCTTGAAAGCCCTTATTTTTGTGGAGCATGTTGCTCGAATTAAATCAATCTTGCTCTCTGTATCATGTTCTATGTTACTCGTTATTGTTCATGCTCAAACCATGTTCAAACCATGCTCTCTCTCTAATTCCTATTTACTGGAAGTACTCTCGCATGTCTAGTTTCATTTGCCACTGGTTTCATGATTTTGCATCGTGTATACAATTAGTTATGATTTTCTGAACGACCCTATATCAAAATCTGATATTTCTGGACCGCAATCCAAGATAGAGCAGAACTCTGTTAGACTCAGTCCATGGACCTGAGAATGCGACGGCCCGACAGGTCGCGTTCTCAAGCCCGTTGCGATGCCTCTTCTTGTCGCGTTCTGAACACGACAGTACCCTACGTCGCGTTCTGGTCTTCTGTCCTGGCAGCCCTGTCGCGACCCTATTCAGGCCTTGTTGCGATCTACCCTGACCCTGTTGCTACCCTTACTGGCCTACGTCGCGTTCACAGGATTTTGCATGAAAACCTATAAAATTTGTTACTCTCACTTTACGCCTTTTTAACAGTCATACACGTAGTAAAAACACCTGTTTTAAAATGGAGCTATATTGAATGCTTTAAAATACATATTCATGACTTCTTTTCTTCTATGATTTCTCTTACACTTACACACACTTTGAACCATCCAAATATAGCGTAATTTGACATGAATTTATTTCATAATACTTCTGGTAATTTATGTAATTAAATTGTCATATTTTAAATAATACTTGTCTATCATTTCTCGCAATGTTTGGGAATACCGATCTCGACGCTCCACTGTTCTAGAACTCCTCTAGAACGTTGAGCACTTGTTTCTATATACACACTCTCTTGGCTTGGACGAACTCTCCGTCGGATACTCCTTCTTCCGGACTAGTGAGTCTTTGTTCAAGGCCTCCGTAAGTCTCCTCTGTCCATGGATTCCCACATGGTCGACGAGCGGGTTGTACCCTAACACCTATTACATCCTTTAGGGATCAATATGGTCCAAATGGCTATTAGAAGTTCGCTCTCATCTTGAATCACGTCAAACCTCTGGACCTGTGCTTAACATGGCCAGTGATAGGGTCGTGAGTTCCACCTGATTGCCAACACCATGTGCGCGTGTTGTGCAACTGTTACTATCGCCGGTTTACTCGGAGAGTTACGTGCATTGTCCCTTAGCCCTCATCTATACTCTACTCGCTCATCTATTCACATTCACTCTACTATCTCGTCTATTCATCTAGTACTCTCTTCTATTTCTTAGTACTCTATTTGGCCATTAAAATGATTGTCTACGATAAAAACATGACTATGCTAGGCAACATTATAAGGGCCCGGTCTGGTCCTTGGGAGGAGCACCTGAAAGGCTATAACTCACGGGGGTCTAATGATCAGGGTAATGGCATACACCTAACGCATGAACAAGCAATATTCGATCTATGTCAATCAATTAATCAAACAGTCAATTATTGGTTTACTTGAATCTCATGGTTGAAAGAATATCGACCAACACTTTCTATCGTGACTTGTGCACTGAAGTGCAACTTTACTTGTTATCTTATTATACGGCCAATCCGATATCAAAACTTGTCGTGCTATACTCTTGTGCATTGTGCTATTGTCCCTCGTTATCGTGTACCAGTACTTTCTATATGTTTCTCGTTATTCTCTCTAGTTATCCTGCTTTATAAGACATTAATCACTTAAAGCATGCTTGATCCTGAGATTTAAGTCCTACTGGGCGTTATCGCTCACCCTACGTTATTTGTCGTTGTGTTCTCAGGTGAGACCGAGGATGAACCATACACTCAAGAGGACGGGAACGACCTGGAGTGATGTCTTGAGTAACCTAGCGTCCTATTGCTATATTTAGCGTTGTAGTAGTTAGGTTTGAAGTTTAGTCTTTTACTTTCTTTCAATGTAATTGGGCCCTATAGATTCACTCTGATATTAGTGGTTGTAACTAGGCATTGGAATGTATTAATGAAATGAATTTGCTTTAGTATTATTCATTGTGCAATGGTTTGATGTCTAGCGCTCGCTCTATACCCGTTCACTTGCAACTGCCTCGCGTTCCGATATTCCGTGTCAGGGCGTGACATCACCCTCACCCCGAGTGGGCGCCTCACGCCCCATGGCCTCTACCTCCGACCCCCATGTCGTCGCAGGACAAGCCGACAATACTCCCATCCAGCCACTGGCCATTCGATTCACTCCGTTTGAATCTGAGCATTACCTTCCACGTGAGTCGAGGCCTCGGTCTCCCCCGTACCATCCCTGCTATTCACCCATCCTCCTGAGCCACGCACCAGTCCAGCATCCCATACCTCCTCTTTATATGCTCAACCATCCGCCGCTCCTGACATGTTGTCTGAGTGGGCATCCATTAAGAAGGAACTCCAAGAGATCCGAAAGGAAGTCGACCCTAGGCAACACCATGATGTCCACATGCCTAATTTCAATGGCCTATGGGTCCCCTCTCCATCCGAACTGCCAAAGTACCGTAAGTACAGTGGCTCTGGCAATCCATACATTCACATCAATGATTTCATCTATGAGTCCGCACCTTACCAGCATGGCCGACGCTTGATGGCATATCTGTTCCGCCAGTCACTCGATGGGCCTGCACTAGATTGGTTCTACTCTTAGCTACCCGAGGATGCCGAGGACTTCGCTATAGTGAAAGCAAAATTCCTTGAACAGTTCCAAGACCGGGTTGGGCCAGAATATTCTCTCACGGACCTCATGGTAGAAAAGATGAAGTCGGATGAGGAGTGTAACGGACCGGGGTACTTATGCCTAATAAGGCTCCATATCCAGATCTGCCTCCCGCGAACGGACCGAAGTCTCGCAAGGGATATCTCACACACGTGTCCAGTAGGAATATAAAAGACAAACCACTACAGTATAAGACACAAGAAAGAACATGTGCTCATACCTGCATATAACAATTTACAACTGTCCCAGTACATTAATACATGTCCAAATAAAGAGTACAACTACTTGGGGCATACCCTGAGGGAGCACAAGCTCACAACACACTACTGACTCTACTGCTGGTGGTACAAATCTGTCACAACACCTCCATAAGCCAGAACACATACACGGCAAGTCCTGAAAAGAACTGTAGGGGAGTGAGCCTCAACAAGTCCCCGGCTCAGTAGGGAACCCCCAAGACAACCCTGAAAACTAAAGAGACCTCAACCCCAAAGGGTCTCACTGGTAACAACACTAGTCAAACCATTTCATGCTCATAACATTCATACATGAACTATAAATACATGTAGGCACATTAACTATATATAACCTCGAAAAGTAAGAGAGAGCGACAAGACCAGCAAAACACAGCTAGTCTGCTCAACAACTGAAAAGCCTAACCCTCAAGCCTCACAGGCATTCCATACAGAAAATAGTTGCCTAAGCTATAGGCCACACATGCACATCTTTACCTAGGCCTTAAGCTTCACAGGCGAACCACAACAACAACTGATTACCTAAGCCACAAGCTGCACAGGCGCACCATTGCCTAAGCTAGTAGCTTCACGGGCAACCTCAACCACAATGATACAGGACTGCTAACCAGATAGCTAGCCCGAGATATTCAAACCGCAATACGTCAGAAGCAACGCCCAGGGCAATAGGACTGGCTACAACAAGCCACCCCTTTACACCCTAAGACCATAAACAGAAACTTACTCAAAGAAGGGTAAAGCGCAACGAGTGGAGGGTCACACTACACGACCTCCACCTCAATACCTGAAAAGGTTGATATACAACGTACCACCGTAAAGTAATACCCACACTGGGTACAAACAATACCCACACAGGGTACAGGTACCTACTACCACAAGGTACCACCACAGAAACCACAAATAAACTAGTGCCGTAACAGGGCACACCATAGCGAGCTAAACCACATTTGGTGAGTCAACACTCACTAATCATAACCAAAACTGTGCCACCACTCGGGCACACCACAAACCACAACCGTAGTCACAACTGTGCCAACACCAGGGCACACCTCGAACAAGTCAAACCTCGTCTATGTGTCACAAACTCACGAACCATGATAAGTAGCAAAGCTCGAGTCGGAAAGGAACGACGCCACCACACGAGAACAGACTACTGATTGATCAGGCCAGTATCTAACCCGGACAACACAACACAAGAACTACCTCTCAGTCTCGCAGTCACGGACGAAAGGTCCAATTGACGCTCCACAACAAAGAAGCCAAACAACTGTGGAGACCAACCAACACCACACCTGCAGTCACACAGCTGCAGGCCCATGCCTGGCACCATTAGGGACTCTGGCCTAAGCTCCTTAAAGTGAGGCACTGGAAAACAGGACTAGCTGGGGACCAGTAACGTCTACTAGTGTCCGTACCCCCAACTATGAGCGCACTACAAGTGACTAAAAGACAAGTACAGAAGTCACTGTCCTACTGTCGTCTTTCCCTCAGCCGGACGCACAACTCAAACACAGGAGTGAGGGTGTCCAGGACAGATGACACAGACCTCGACGGTACAACACATGTACCGGGACAAACCCTAAACACAACAAGTACATGCGCCTGGCTCACAAAGAACCTGGGGTACCCGACTAGAGAGGCATTCCGGAATAGGCGCCGGACCACCACACTCGACAAACACAAACCACAATATACACAAACACTTTCTATTACCAATCACGGTACACATATTAGAGATAGCTTGACCCAGTCACATGGTGACTTACAAGCTAACCTACACAATTACACACATAAACCATATTCATAATAACATTATGGCCTGTCATCGGTCACAAGGTGACCTCCACTGCCACACTAAGCATATTACACAATCACACTTATACTTCATTAATTATTCATCTAGAATAATCTGCAAGAGATCTTAAAGGATCACAGCTAGGTTCCAACGTGAACCTCATCGCCACAACATACAGATTAATGATGATAACTAATAAACACAACAACGTACGATATGCCACATACACACAAACCATATGCATGGCATCTAAACCACATAGACCTCACGTGTACGACACACCCTGATTGGTGTACCCCACGTCATCCACGTAAACAATATGTCCAACATAAGGACATCACGCTCCGAGAGCACTGCAGATACCACTACACCACACATTATTTATATAACTAATTATATGTATTATACATTAATCACGTAAAACATGCTCATCTCGTGAGCAATACGCTCTATGAGCGTAACAAGTGCAATGGCTCTCACCTGTCATTGCCATGCACACACAACCACATATCTGTCACACTAACCATATAACACTTTATGTAAACCTCATGCATTAGGGAACACCATATATGCCCATGCACCACACATTACCGATAAATACATTACACAATGATAATCGAACCAGAATACGGTGAAATAGCTTGTGCTGGGGTACACACACAGGTTGGCGGCAACATCGAATGTCGTCCATAAAATATAGATGCCAGTATCCCTTGCCGTCAACAATGAGTAGACGACCACCACCTAGTCGTTTACTCAGGATTAACGGCTAGACTTATGGCCGTTTATCTCCAACCGAAGAATCAGGCGTCAATCGATGTTGACGCTAAGCTCTTCAGCTCCCAGCACCTCCAAAACATACAGATCGGCCCTAGGCCGACCACACGGGCAATCTAGCCTATAAACCAACAGCAAAACGAGAGGGAACACTTCCCCTTTCACTTGTATACTATAACTAACTCGGAAACACAAGATCCATCACCTGGATCGATCAAACCACCCAAATTCCCAATATGGATAACCCATTTCCCAAAAACTCAATTTAACATATAATCCATGCATACAAACCATATCAAATCATTCAGGAGGAATCTAGGGGTCCAGTCCCTACCTCAGAAACACAATTAAACTCCTGATGAACATCGAATCACGCCGAAACCCGAGGAGCTTCCCGCGAACACCGCCCTTTAATCCGTCATTTCCCGCCTGATCTGCCGCTACCACGCGCACCACGGCCTTCTCACGTGCTCCCGTCGGCCGCCGGATGTAGTGAAGAGGCTCAAGGGTGAAGGTGGGGGAAGAGGGGGAGAGAAAGTGGGGAAAGAAGAGGGCTCGGTGTAGATGCGGCTATTTTCCTGTCCCGAGGAGGACAAAAAAATGATCGTCTCCACACGGAAATAGACGGCGGGTGAAAAAATATGCAGAGAAAATCGCGATCGCCAGGTACATTTCCTAAAAATCACCAAAAGTAGGGACGGGTAGGAAAGGAGGTGATGTTTACCTTTTTACCTGTAGAAAAGAAGCGGGATGTGTGGTGCGGTGGGTTTACCCTCCTCTTTCAACCGGCCGACCGACGAAAGAGATTCAGCTCGGTACGTCGTCTCCTCGAGATGGAATCGCCGGATCGTCCTCCGGCTCTGGTAGCACCTTCTGGATAGCAGGATCCTCCAGTAGGTGAGGAATGGCAGCGTGGAAGACGAGGCATCAAACGGGCAGGGCTTCGCCACTCTGGGGGTAAGGCTCTCTCTCTCTCTAGATCCTCCTCTCTCTTCTTTTCTCTCTCCAAAAAACCCCGGACCCTCTCTCTCTAAAAAAACTCTCTCCCTTAAACCAAATGACCAACCCCCCGAAAATGGGCTTCTGCGCGAAGTTTTAATGCTGGGAGAAATCGCGTCGAGAATAGTCGCCGCTTTTAAAGAGTTTAAACGGGTCGACCTGACTTGCCGCAATTAACAACCGCCTAATGTCCCATCAGTTTTCCAAAACATGATGATTACGGTGCACGACAATATTAAGAATCATGTCGGCTTCAATCACCGCGATTTAGAAAGTCAAATTGATTTGACAGGCATGGCCGTATTCAGGTTCAAAACGCGTCCACTTAGGGCGTCGCGATTAACAACCACCTCTCCTTTTGATGCGTTGTAACTGGCGGTTCGCAAATCACGGCGGGCTAGCTGGTCGCGATTTGTAATTCTGACACCGTTCTGACACCTGACAACGGCATGGTGTGTTAGGCGGCTAAGAATCACGTCGTGCAGGAACGACGCGTTTCTTGCTGCGACATGTCCCCTGCCATGTGTCAGGACGTGCGTGCTCTGACACAGCCGTGAATGTTCACATTTAAATCACGGCGGGCCTAATGGACGCCTTTAATCGTTGATTATGCGCTGTGCTACAAAGGCGGTAATAAAATCGCGTCGCCTCAGACCGTCGCGTTTATAGCGCCTAAGAAGGCGTCGGCCGTCCCTGACGCGATTTCAAACAGAGCTGCAGAACCCCTTCCAGGATTTTTTTTTATATTTTCTAGCTTTTTCTAAAAACCCTAAAAATCCCTAAAAAGTAGGGAAATAGAAAAATTACTTAAAATGTTAACTTAAGACAGTCACTTTTGAGGCGTTACAGTGCAACCCGAAACTTGTCAAATTTTGGGAAATTTGGCGTGTCTACAGATGTGGTTATTTTTTCGTCCCGAGGAGGACGAAAAAACGATCGTCTCCACACGGAAATAGACGACGGGTGAAAAAATATGCAGAGAAAATCGCGATCGCCAGGTACTTTTCCTAAAAAGCACCAAAAGTAGGGACGGGTAGGAAAGGAAGTGATGTTTACCTTTTTACCCGTAGAAAAGAAGCGGGATGTGTGGTGCGGTGGGTTTACCCTCCTCTTTCAACCAGCCGGCCGGTGAAAGAGATTCAGCTCGGTACCTGAGACAAAAGACAACAAGAGACGAGTAAACGGATTAAACAATAGTGTAGTAAATGAAAATAACAGAAGACCGTAGAAAAGACATAAAAAGGGTGCAAACACACCTTGTAAGGACTAAAATGCAAAAGCCCTAAGTGGGTGGAAGAAGACATGCACGTGTGTGCGTGTGTGCTATCTAAGAAAACCCAAAGAGGGGGGGAGAGAGGGGTGGCAGCATTAGCTACGGCGTGTGGGCGTGGGGCAACGTCATCTCCTCGAGATTGAATCGCCGGATCGTCCTCCGGCTCCGGTAGCACCTTCTGGATAGCAGGATCCTTCGGTAGGCGAGGAATGGCAGCATGGAAGACGAGGCGTCAAACGGGCAGGGCTTCGCCACTCTGGGGGTAAGGCTCTCTCTCTCTCTTCTTTTCTCTCTCCAAAACCCTCGGACCCTCTCTCTCTAAAAAACTCTCTCCCTTAAACCAAATGACCAACCCCCCGGAAATGGGCTTCTGTGCGAAGTTTTAATGCTGGGAGAAATCGCGTCGAGCACAGTCGCCGCTTTTAAAGAGTTTAAATGCGTCGGCCTGACTTTCCGCGATTAACAACCGCCTAATGTCCCATCAATTTTCTGAAACGTGATGATTACGGTGCACGATGATATTAAGAATCACGTCGGCTTCAATCACTGCGATTTAGAAAGTCAAATTGATTTGACAGGCATGGCCGTATTCAGGTTCAAAACACGTCCACTTAGGGCATCGCGATTAACAACCGCCTCTCCTTTTGATGCGTTGTAACTGGCGGTTCGCAAATAGTGGCGGGCCAGCTGGTCGCGATTTGTAATTCTGACACCGTTCTGACACCTGACAACGGCATGGTGTGTTAGGCGGCTATGAATCGTGTCGTACAGGAACGACGCGTTTCTTGCTGTGACATGTCCCCTGCCATGTGTCAGGATGTGCGTGCTCTGACACAGCCATGAATGTTGACTTTTAAATCGCGGCGGGCCTAATGGACGCCTTTAATCGTCGGTTATGCGCTGCGCTACAAAGGCGGTAAGAAAATCGCGTCGCCTCAGACCGTCACGTTTATAGCGCCTAAGAAGGCGTCCGCCGTCCCTGACGCGATTTCAAACAGTGCTGCAGAACCCCTTCCAGGTTTTTTTTTGATATTTTCTAGCTTTTTCTAAAAACCCTAAAAAATCCCTAAAAAGTAGGGAAATAGAAAAATTACTTAAAATGTTAACTTAAGAAAGTCACTTTTGAGGCGTTACAGTGCAACCCGAAACTTGTCAAATTTTGGGAAAATTGGCGTGTCTACAAATGCCTCGCCTTGGCGTTTGCTTTGTAAGGGAGTGAAGCGGAATGACGTGAAATGAGGTAAACAAGGTGGTGTAAATGAAGCGGAATGAAGCGAAGCAACTGAAAAGTAAGCGCCAAGGTGTAATGAGACACACCCCGTTAAGGCACATGACTAGAGCTGTTCGTCAATTCATAATAAAGCCGCTCTTCAGAAACTCTTTTGGAGAGGAAACTCATCAATCAAAGACAACTAAGCTAAGGAAAGCAAAGACAATGCAATGATCAACTTCCGTCGTCGGGAAGTTCCTAAGGACGTAATCCGTTAGGTTTCACCTTCGTGTGGGGCTGCCACGGCCGGAGGTGGATCGAAAAGTAAAGTAAAGGAAATGACAAGGATCCATGATGGATGAGTTTCTCTCTGAAAAGAAGATCTTCAACAACTTTATAATAAACTGAGTACTGGACTCTGAGTGGAATATTCGGGTGGCTTTAGCAATTACGGGCCAAGTGATTATCTTCAATTAAGCTTTTTAAGTGATTTTTCCTGAAAACCTGTGTGCAATGCATGCTGGGCTAAAAAGAAAATATTCGTAAAACAAAACAAAATATCAAGTAATCAAGGATAATATTGTTGTACCGTAAGGGGTCAGGATACTGGTAGGAACCGTCGTCCCCCCCACGGTGCAAACGGCCTATCCTTGAAGGCAAGAATTCTCTGGAACTATCCTCGTTTCTGGTAGTGAAGGGGAACTCAAACTCCAGATTCATCAGGCCTTCAAGGTCCTTGATGTGCTCTAATAAGTATACTGTATAGTAATATGCACTGTACATAACATCGATGGAGGCTGTCGAAGATATTCGTGTTCCTGCAACGTGGCAAACATCTTGAACCATGTTCTTGCATAAAACACATTAGTTTTCAAAAAGCATGACAGTTCAAAATCGCGTCCAGTACACTGGATGCCTTTAAGCTAAATTGCGACGACTTTAGTGGACGTGATTTACAGGCGCGAGCCAGAACTCAAAATTTTCACTTTTCTGCCCTTTTGGATGCAAGGGAGAGTGGGGATGCTTCTAGACATTGGGTGAGTCACCCAAACCCACTTTTTCCAATGCTCCTCAACCCTTTACCCTCACACATCTCCTTTACACATCCTCATCCTCTCCTCTCACTTACTCCTCTCACACTCATTCTCTCTACTCCAAGGCTCTAAGAGGAAGGAAGGAGAGGAGAGGTGGAAATGGAGCATGGTGTCCCTTCTTCCTCCAAGGGATCAAGAGGGGGGAATTTCAAAAGGTTGAGTCAAGTAGGTGGTCACATAAGCAAGCTTATCGAAGCAAGTGTGGTAGGTAGACTTGATTTACTTTAGCTTGGTTTTGTGCTCTTTTAAGCTTGATTAGCGTGTTCTTGACGTTCTTATAACTCAACTCTTATAATTTGAAGGATTACCCGCCCTTTCCGGGGAACCGACGCTTCATGCGTCTACCATGGCTCCAGCAACATACCCCAAACATCACTCTAGGCATGACCAACGTTCTCAAACGATGGGGAATCAATAACCTTGCGGTTCATGCGAAGAAGGATCACGAGGTACATCTGGATTGGGCCGCCATGGGAGCATTGGTTGAGGTATGGCATCCCCAAACCCAAACCTTCCTCTTCAAAAGCTTTGAAGCGACTATTCTTTTGGAAGAGGTCGAGGTGTTTCTAGGCCTTTGGCGGATGAAACAAGGTGAAGAAGATGAAATGATGATCGCGCCGAGGAGCTATACCAGCAAATCTGTTCTCGATAGCATCATGGATGCAAGAGAGGCTTATGAAATACGAACTGACAAAGGCATCCACCTCCAAAAGCTGGCGGTTTGGACTAAGCGGAAGCTTGGAGAAGCTGAGGATGATGAAGATTTGGAGCGGGCGATGAAGGGCTTCGCCATTTGCGTGGCGGGAGCAATCCTCTTCCCATCAATAGACAGCGTGCTAGATCCGGATCAGTTAGGGGCCGTATGTGCCATCTGGGAGGGTGAAAGATTAGGACCGACTGTCCTCGCCTTCCTTTACAGCGGACTCACAGCGTCAAGCCTAGGTAGGCCCCTATATGGATCTATGCTTCTATTTACATGTTGGGCTGACCTGCACTTGAAATTCTATTTGAGCAACAAGGTTTCCACCTCGTCTCAGATCTTTTCCAATAGTCCGCTGAAGAAATTAGACAACATTATTGGCCTAGAAGAGAGAGTGGCAAATCGCGCGCCACAGCTGAAGACTCGGGCAGATTGGCGCGATTACCTCCAAGATGTGTCCGAGGAAGTGTTCAATGTGATTTCGACGCCAGTCTCGAATCGGGATTTGCGGAGCAGGCTGGAGCCCGATGTGGATCTTCGCTTGATCGGGGCATCTGAATTTGTTTTGTACAATCCACACCGATGCCTCCCCCAGCTCGGGTTCGCTCGGTGTGTCTTTGAGGGGCCGTCACATATCCCGCCTATCAAGCGTCGGGAACTCGGCACCAACAATGACGGCGAGGAGGCGAACACAATCAAAGCCCTATGGAAAGTATGCATCTTCAGGAGGCGGGCTCCAAGTGAGAGGGAAAATGAGAATGAGAAGGCGAACTATGCAAGGGGTTTAAGAAAACTCTGATCTTGAGAGGATGTGGTCTCAAAGGAGTTTGTAAATATTGGGACAAGCTGTAAGTAAATAAAAGTCAAGTTGTGTTTGAGTTGGAAAAATGGCTGTCAAAGTGCATGATGTTAAAAGGTTCCTTGGATGACATGAAATCATAGCACAAGAACTCAAAAGCTTGCTTGAAAAATCGTTCTGCTGGAACACCAGAGGAAATCACGTCCAGGACAGTCGTCGCCTTCCTCATATGTAAAACGCATCAAGAAGACCTGCCGCGTATCACTGTAAAACGCGACGCTTGACACAGACGCGAATAAGGAATCCTCAAAATCTGGGCGCGTAGAGCCCGTACAGCTGTCATCATTACTTCTGAATCACGACGAGAAGGGCCGCCGTGTATAAAAATTTCAAATTTTGCACCCCTGACAATTCGGTCAGGGGTCATGATGACTTCTGAATCACGGCGTACAGGGCCGACGCCTTTATTTGCGGCGGTTCCAAATACACGTCGGCCATGATGGGCGCAGTTCAGGATGTTTCTAAAGCGCGGCAGGAAAGGAGGATGCCTTTCTTCGGTTAACAAATCGCGGCGTCTGTACTGGACGCGATTAACGACAGTTTGAAAGCCGTCACGCGCCTTCTTCCCCGGCGCTCCTTCATCTTCTCTCATTCCCTCTCACTCTCGTTCTCTCAACTCTCACTCTCTCAGACTCTCAAACTCTCACCCTCTCTCACTCTCTCACTCGATGGAGAAGGGGATGGCGGCGAAGCGGCGACGGGGTCCAGCGGAGGGTCCGGCGGAGGATACGCCGGCCTCGTCGAGCGGTGGCTCGATGGAGGCGGCCGTCGGCACCGAGCTCGCGCTCGTGCCGACGGCGGAGGCAGCGACGGCGACGCGCCGGAAGGGATAGCGGAAGTGGCGGCCGAGGAGGAGGAGGGGCCGTGGGCGGCATGGCGGCGAGGGCGGCAGGGGCGCGACCTCCCGGTGCATCCAGACACGGTAAGTACCCTCCCCCTTTTTCTCCTTCCCACGGGTGAGAGACGGAGAAGAGACGAGGGGTCGCCGGGCACCGGGAAGAAGGGGGACACGAATCGCGTCGAGTTCAGACGACACGATTCATGTCCTCAAATCGCGTCGCCCAAGGGCATCGCGATTTGAAATAAATCGTGACCACCTCAGTGGACGCCATTTAAGAGCTGAATCGCGACGGCTGTGATGGACGCCTTCTTTGCCAGAAGCTGATTTTTCTGCTTATTTTGCTTTGACAGTTCTAATTTTAGATTTTCTTGTACTTTTCAGGGTATAATGAGGCCGCGGACAATGTGGCCCTTGGTTGCGGCGGCATTCCAAGGCCTTCCAGACTTCCAGAAGGAAAGGGTCCGGGAGATGGGTTTCGGCTCGATCTTGGAGATCGAGCCATTCTTCATTGACCCCCCACTCATTCAGGTAGTTAGGGAAAGGTGGGACCGGGCCAGCCGAGCGTTCCTCTTCCTGTGGGGGCACATGGTGCCCAGTCTAGAGGATGTGGCCCGCATCACAGGACTGAGGGTGGACGGGGAGGCGGTGACGGGGGTCACTTACGCCAACTACACAGACCTGGCACAGGACCTCCTGGGTTTGGAGCCCCACGGAGATGACCTCGGCGACCAGAGGGTGGTCGGCCGAGTAGCACTATTGGGGTCATTGGGGCTGGCCAAGGTGAGGCAGCGAGCAGACGAGCTTCTGCCAGACTTCGTGGAGCGGGCAGCAGGGCTGGCCAGGGCGGCATACGGCCAGGACCGCACGGAGATGGAGAGGGTGGACAGGGACCTCCGCTGGTTCCTAGTATTCTTCTTCGGCAAGATGCTGTTCACCACCAAGGGTGACGGCATCCACTGCCGATTCTTGGAGATACTAGGAGACCTGGGGAGGGTAGGCAGGTTTGCCTAGGGTGCTACGCTGCTGGCGCATACCTTCGCTGACCTTTCTACCGGCACTGGCCGCGAGACGACTGTGGGCGGATTTGCGCCCTTCCTACAGGTATGATCTTAAATTTTAAACTCCATTTGTAAATTATCTTTGAGATTTTCTGCAATTTTAAATTTATGTGTAACTAACATTGTTGTTTGTTTACAGGTGTGGAGTTACCACTACCTTCCCTTGGGTAGGGCGACGGTGGTGCGTCCAAACGCTATACCACTCGCACGGAGGTGGCTGCCGCTGGTGAGCACAGCCACCTACACCTTCCAACTGGAGGTCCTCCGCCAGCATGTCCGAGATTTCCCCCCACTTCTGGTAGGATTTCTTACACACTCTTTATTTAAGCTCGAGCATTATTTTAAATTGAAATTGGGCAATCGATGCTTTGCAAGTGGTGTGGGAGCCCTATGTAGACAAGGGCGATGTCGATCTACCCTGGGTGGCGAGTGGACGGCCTTTGTTCAGGCGGGACATTTGGGTCCATTGCCTGAACGAGATTGAGCCACTGCGCCTTCAGCTGGCGGCACGCACTCTGGGACTGCACCAGGGGTGGCTGGAGGAGATCAAGCCCCGGGGGATCGGGAAGAAGACACGCGGGAAGGCTAAGACGGTGTATTGGCGGACCCGCTTCCCAGAGCAATATGCCGACTGGCAGCGCGGAGGCCAGTTGGTAGAGTCGGAAGCTCCGAACAGCATTGTGTACCTGCGACGCTTCCAGGAGGAGTACGGCCACCGCGATTTCATAAGGCCAGAGAGGGTACACACTTCTAAACATGCATTATTTTGATTATACAATTTATAGCTACCTTTTAATTTATACACGTGTACAGGACGGGAGGAACACCCTGATTGACCAGCTGCAGGGGCAGCTGGCGAGCACGAAGGTGCAGCTAATCGTGGCGCGCACGGTCCTCGAGACTTTGGTAAGTTCTTAAAGAAGTAGATACCTTTGCTTTGTTTTTAACATACCATGCACTGACATCCTTTGCCATATAGCGTGCCGCACAGTTGACGGGTGAGCATGCTGACACAGCGGGTGCCTCTTCCAGTAGGGGTGCCTCATCTCCAGAGGTGGCGTCCCTCCAGCAGCAGTTGTCTACGGTGGTGGAGCATGTTGAGCATGACCTCCTGGCACGGGTGAGTACTTTAAATTAGATAATCATTCCAAATGTTTCTTTATACTTACCTGTGGCCGTTACTTGTGCAGAGTGAGGAGCTCCGGGATGCCCTGGCCCGTGAGACAGACATGGCTGTTGAGCTAACGCAGCTGCGGTCCCAGCTGACTCGGCGAGAGCCCGAGCTTCCTCGGGAGGTGGCTGAGCTGCAGGCGTTGTTGTTACTGGAGCGCCGCGACCTGGAGTGGCAGCAGGCCCGCTGGGAGCAGGAGCGGAGCCGCTAGGAGTTGGAGCGCCGTGACCTGGTGCAGCAGTGCGTGGAGGCGAGGACCAGCCAGGGTGTCGCGGAATGCCTGCTGAAGGCGTCCGATGAGAGGTACCGGCACGGACGAGAGCGTGCGAGAGAGCAGGGGCGAGCCAGCGCCTACTCGGGGAGCATTCTGGCGACTTTCTCTCAGTACGAGAGGAATGTTCGGGATGCTACAGCGACACAGCGCTCGACCGGCTCACGGGTGCCAATGGGGCCTTCTGCCTTGCCCACTGTCACGGAGCAGGGTGAGGCGGAGAGTAGTCGTCAGGCTGGACCTATAGAGGGAGGTGACGAGAGTCAGCTTGCCTCACCTTGAGGTTGTACCTTTATTTACCTTTTGATGATGTCGTGCCTAATGGGGCACTTTCATGATATACTCGGGTTTGGCTTCTGTCTTAGCCGCATACATATATACATACCTTTGCACCTTTGCGACTTGGTACCTGAAACGTCTTGAACAAACAAGTCAAATATCTATTCCGACTCAGCCCCATGCATATGTAAATATTTGTTGAGCTTTGGGGATTTGTCAAGGGGCTGAGCCTTTATCAAAATAAGGCGGAAAAGAATAGTAAGCAATTTTTAAACGTGCAGCTTATGCTAAAAGAAAGGAAGTGCACAAGTATGTTTACAAGATGTACAAATCGGTGACAATAGACAATAAGAAAATTTGTTTGGATTTTGATAAGATATTCAATTTCTTTGGATTTTTGATAATATTTCATTTTTTTAATTTTGAAATATGCAAATTTTTTGGATTTTGGAGATATGTAATTTTTGGCTTTTGAAGATATTCATTTTTTGGATTTTGGTAATATTCAGATTTGTTTGAGTTTTGAAATATTCATTTTTTTTGGATTTTGGAATATTCTGATTTGTTTGGGTTTTGAAATATTCAAATTTTTTAAGTTTTGGAATATTCAATTTATTTGGGTTTTGAAATATTCAAAAAAAAATTTGAGTTTTGGAATATTCAAATTTGTTTGGGTTTTGAAATATTCAATTTTTTTTTGGGTTTTGGAATATTCAAATTTGTTTGGGTTTTGAAATATTCAATTTTTTTTTGGTTTTGGAATATTCTGATTTTTTGGGGTTTTGGAGAGCATGGTATATTGATCTTTCAATTATTCGGATGTCAATTTTAAAAACCGTTGACTGCTCTTAAATGCGTCTAGGCATGGATTAGACGTGCATAAAGGTGCCCTGACCTTAGGCGACTTTTGGCGATGCCCTCTTTAGTCGATCTTTGCCTTGCCTAGGAGTTAAGATAATATCTTGAGAAGGAGAGAAGAATTCTTAGGAAGCCTGCCAGTAATCCGGGTAACTGGGGAAACACTTAATTGGTTGCCTTTTATACTTAGAAAAAGGTTCGAGCTTAACTTGGCATTTTTTTGGGGTTTTAGCATGCATACAACCGGGTCCATTTGGATCTCCACAAGGACTTTGCCACTCTTGACATGCTTTGTATTTGATTTGGCCTTTTTTTGGCTCTTTTGTGAGGGTTTGGATTTTCATTGATCCTCCTCTTTCCCCTTTTGCCTTGGTTGATCCTTTTCTAATTTTTAAACAACCTTATGAGGTCAATCTCACTGGTCTCCTTTCTTACTGACAAACCGAATAGGATAAAGGAATGGATATTGCCTTAAAATCATAAACATGACATCGACCTTCTTTAGATTTTGCGCCTCTGGTTTTCTCAGGAAGGCGTGTAGGTGTGTGAGTGTCGCCTTCCTTGACTAACATATTAAGAACAGGCAATGGGAATTAAACATAACATCCTTCAAATTTGGGGCTTGTATACCATGCAAAAATTTTCCTTTTCAAATAGCAATAAACTAAGGGTAGTATTTCTTGAGATGAAGGCCATTCCAAGAGTGAGAGAGTTCCTCACCCTCTGCATTAATTAGTTTATAAGCATTGCCTGAATAAGCTTGGCTTATAATATATGGCCCTTCCCAATTCGGTTGGAGCTTGGATCTAGGACCACCAGGTTTTACAAAAATTCTCTTAACGACCATCTCACTGACTTTGAATTTTCTCTCAATGACTCTCTTTTGGTAAAAAACGTGTGAGTTTATTTTGGTATGCTCTCGTATGCTCGGTGGCAACCAAATGCTTCTCATCCAAGAGTTCCAACTGTGCAAGAAGTGACTCGTGTCGCTCATCAATTGGTAATTCCTTGTCAAGCTAAACTCTTAATGACGGAATGAGAATCTCATATGGTACTATTGCCTCCATTCTGTAAGTGAGAGCAAACGGTGTCTGCCCTGTGGGAGTACGGATTGAAGTGCGGTAAGCCCATAGGGCTTCCACGAGTTTTTTCGGCCAATCCGAGAATTTATTACCCTCACACATCTTCTTTATGATTTTAATGAGAGTTTTGTTTGTGGCTTCTGCCTGGCCATTGCCTTGCGGATAATAAGGTGATGAATGGTGCAATGCAATCTTATACCTGTTGCAGAGGTCAAGGAGATCTTGACAGATGAACTGTGGTCCATTATCGGTAATCATAGCCTCTGGTATACCAAACTCGGTGATGATGTTCCTCATGATGAATCTACAAACGGTTGTGGCTTTAATCTCTGCATATGCTTCGGCTTCCGCCCATTTGGTGAAATATTTTGTCGCTGTAAGAATAAAAGACCTTGTTTTGTTTTGGGAACTAGGATCACCAAGAGGGCCGATGATATTGAAAGCCCACATAGCAAAAGGCCATGGTGAGAACAACGGGTGGAGTGAAGAAGAAGGAGCATGAATTTTGTCGGCGTGCAATTGACATTTAACACACCGGAAGACAAAGAAAGAACAGTCCTCTTCTAGAGTGGGCCAGTAAAAGCCTTGCCTAAGAATCTTCTTAGCAAGCATCTGGCTGCTTACATGGCCTCCATAAACACCCGAGTGAGCCTCTTTGACAACCTTAGGAGCTTCATCTTCATCTAAACAGCGAAGCAAAACACCGGAGAAACTTCTTCTGTAGAGCATATTTCCAATTACCGTGTATTTCTGAGATATCCATCTGATGGCCTTCCTTTCTTCGGAAGTGGCTTCCACAGGGTAGGATTGATCTTTACAATATTCAGCTATCTCATAATACCACGGTTTCTCCTCGTCTTCCAATTCTTCTTCGAGCTCTACTAACATGATCTGTGATTTGTTCCTTGCTTCCTTTTTCATCAACAGATCTTCCTTAACCCAGAGGAACCTAGGATCCAAGTAGAAAGGAATTTGACGGCGTTCGATCTGAATGCTGTCAAAGTCACCAGAATAAGTCATGTGCATAGTCGCACCAACCGTGGCAAGGGCGTCAGCCAAAAGGTTTTGGTGACGAGGAACATGAACAAAGACAAGCTTGGTAAACAACTTGGCATAAGCCGAAGCAAGTTCTTGATACGGCTTGAGCTTAGGATCAAGAGTTTGGTATTTGGTGAGCACTTGGCAAAGGACCAATTGGATATCACCTACAATCCAGAGGTGTGTCACATCATAATAATGGGCGAGTTCCAAACCAGCCAACAAAGCTTCATATTCAGCGATATTGTTGGTGGTAGGAAAATTCAATTTACAAACTCGCAAAATAGTGACACCCTCTGGAGACAATAGAGCTACCCTAATGCCTGTTCCAAAAGAATTTAGAGCTCCATCAAAATATAACGTCCACATGAGATTGGAATGATTAAGAGACATTAGTTCTTCATCCGGGAGTTCTGAAATGACTGGATCAACTCGAAGCAATGGGTGATGAGCAAGGTGCTCGGCTATAGCGTAGCCCTTGACAGCTTTTTGTTGAATGTAGGTAATTTCAAATTGGGAAAGGAAGCTTTGCCAATGTGCTAATCGGTCGATTAAGACAGATTTCTGAAGCAAGAACTTGATTGGATTCATTCGAGCAATTAGATGCACTGTATGGGCAAGAAAGTAGTGCTTCAATTTCTGTACTACCCATACAAGCACAACACAGGTCTTTTCCATTAAATTATATTTCTGTTCACAAGGATTAAGGAGTTTTGACAAGTAGTAAGCTGCTCTCTCTTTGCCTTCTTCGTCCACTTGCGTAAGAACAGCTCCTACAGAATCTTCTAGAACAGAAATATAGAGAATGAGAGGCTTGTCTGGTGTAGGCGGTCTTAGGACAAGCGGATTAGTCAAATAATTCTTAAGCTCATCAAACGCTGCCTGGCACTTCTCATTCCAGCAAAATTCAACCCCCGGCTTAGTGAGGTCATAGAAGGGCCTACACCTTTGTGAATGTTGGGAGATGAATTGGCGAATATACTGCAACCTCCCGATTAATCCTCGAACTTCTTTTAAATTCTTGGGAGGAAGCATCTCCTGTATTGACTTCGCCTTATCTGGATCAATCTCTATGCCTCTCTTACTCATAATGAATCCTAACAACCTTCCTGCTGACACACCAAATAAGCACTTCTTGGGGTTCATTCTTAAATGATATTCTCTGGTTCTTTGTAAAACCTTAATGAGAACCCCGGCATGCTCAAATGCCGATCTGGATTTGACTACCAAGTCGTCTACGTACACCTCAACAAAAATGTGGATCATGTCATGAAAGATGGCCATCATAGCTCTTTGATAAGTGGCCCCAGCATTTTTGAGCCCAAATGGCATGGCCACAAAATAATAAGTTCCCCACGGTGTAGTAAACGAAGTCTTGTCTTGATCCTGTTCTGCCAGCTTGATCTGGTTGTATCCTGAGAAACCATCCATAAAGGAGAGAGTTTCATATCTAGCTGTGTTATCTACCAACACATCGAAGTGAGGTAGAGGAAAATCGCCCTTAGGACATGCACGGTTGAGGTCCCGAAAATCAATACAAATTCTAACTTTCCCGTCCTTCTTGATTACCAGTACGATGTTTGCCACCCAATTGGGATAAAGTATGACTTTGATAAATTTGGCTTTGTGGAGCCTGTCAACTTCTTCTTTCATTTTTAAAGCTATCAGAGGGTGGAAACGCCTCAACCGCTGCTTGATCGCAATGGCGCCTGGCTTAAGGTTAAGATAATGCTCTACTAATGAAGAATCTAAACCGGGCATATCTTCATAGCTCCATGCAAAAATGTCCTTGTACTGCCTGAGAACTCCCACAATTGCCTCTTCTTCGTCCGGTGACAAATTGGTACTGACGAGGACAATTTTAGGGTCTTCTTCAGTTTCCAGGTTGATCTCCTTGGTAATTTCTTGGATGGTTGGTGATGGTTCATCAAATCTCTTCAAACCACTGGAGAAGGCATCGGCCTCATCTTCAAATTCCTCATCGCCCTCATTAATTGGGTCATCGCCGTCTATGATCTCATAGATGCTGAACCCATCATCAATAAAGGAGGCTGACTACTCGAACTGTATATCCGGCAACTGCATAGGGTGCCCTAAAAATTCGGGAATAGCTAAGCACGCCTTGCACCTACGAGCTAAGCTAGCCAGATAGCGGTGAGGGATCCTTCTTCCCTTGGGTTTCCTTTCCGGACCTACCCCTGGCTTACCACCCTGATCTAAGCTACTTAAAGGAAATGATGATGCTGAAGAAGGAAAAGCATAATCCCACCCATGGGTATTAGGGAAAGTAGAAAAGGAAGAATTTACAGAAGAAAAGCAGAGTCCTGCCCAGGGGCATTAGGGAAAGTAGTAAAGGAAGAATTTACAGAAGAAAAAGCAGAGTCCCGCCCATGGGCATTAGGGAAAGCAATAAAGGAAACATCCCCAGAGGGAGAAAGTAAAACAGAATTCACAACGACATTCCCTTGTGGAGGAAATGGATTAGGAAAAGCAGTAAACGTCTCCTCTGTGGAAGGGAATAACAAAGATCCAGGCTGGAGGCCAGGAAAGGACAAACCATCGACTGGAATGCAATCGGAAGCGAGGAAAGAAGTTTCCTCGAACGAGATGGCGGGGTCACCCATCGCCAGACTATCCCGTGAAATCCCCTTCTTCTCGTGTGTGAGAGGAGGAAAGGGAAGTGAGCACAAAACAACTGAAGCAAAAGCAGGGAATGAAAGCAGCGCGTTGTGCCTTTACTGCAAGAAGCAAGAGCTATTTAAGGGAAAAGACAATGGTAGGGTTGAAAATTCATGGTGGGCGTAGTGCCCATGAGGCCAGAGAAAGACCCATCCTTGAAAAAGGAAAACACCCAACGATCAAGTCCTTCAAGGTGGCTTGAAGGAGATCGTCAGACGAGAAAATCTTGAAGGAAGAGCCGACTCCGAAGATTCCAAGGGATCGGGCGATTCCTTAGGAGAAATATATACGGAAAACAGAGAGGTGGGCATCTGTGCCCTTGAAGCAACAGCAGGAGGAAGGAAGAAGGTATGTTCAACAGTTGGAAAAGAAAAAGAATTAGTCCCGGAGATCTCCGGAATTAAAGGAAAAGTAGTGTGACGGGAATTCGAAGCAAAATTAACAAAACTTACAACGGGTGTGGAACCCGGTGCAAAAGTTGGAATGGGCGCGATGCCCGGTGCAACAAAAGGAACGGGCGCGATGCCTGGTGCTGAAAGGAAAATGGCCGCGATGCCCGGTGCAACAAAAGGAACGGGCGCGATGCCTGGCGCTGAAAAGAAAACGGGCGCGATGCTCAGTACTGGAAAGAAAACGGACGCGTTGCCCTGTACTGAAAAGAAAATGGGCGCGATGCCCGGTACTGGAAAGAAAGCGGGTGCGTTGCCCTGAACAAAAGGAATGGGCGTGAGGCCCGAAACAACAACTGGAATGGGCACAGGGCCCGAAGCAACAACTGGCACGGGCGCGATGCTCGGAGTGAAAGGAATAGGGTCGGTGCCCTGGATGTCAACCGGTATGGGGTCGGTGCCCTGGATTGCCTGGACTACCGTATGAAGCTCAGAAAACCAGTCTGCCTCTGCTGATCCGAACAAGTGGCTTAAGCAAGCAGTGAGACTATTCACATCAAGCCATTCACTCCATTCAGTCTCAAAATTACTGATCTTGCGGCGCTTAGCTGATACTGAATTATCTGGCGCCCAGAAAACGTCTCGAGACAAAGAGCAAATTGTTCCTGCCACAGTAGGTAATGTTTGAGGATCCCCAGGTTGCAGTGGGCCTTCGACAAAGTGATCGTGCAAGGCCCACGTGAGGGGTTGGTCCGGCTATAATTGGGTTTTAACAAGCTGATAGCCCAAACCGGCCTTGACCCTCCTTTTGCATGCCTTGACAGCGGTTGCCCTTCCCTGCAACTGTGCACCCAACCCTTTACCTGGCTGATAACCCATCAGCTGCATGATGTGCAAGCCTTTCTTGGTAATGACCCTGCTCGGATCAGCAGTCTTGATAGATGAGCTTGTTGGTCCTGGATATTTACCCAGTATACTTGGTGTGCTCTGAACCATCATAAGAGGTTGATTGCTAGGCCAAACGGTAGGAACTGAGTCGCTTGTAAAGGCATCAATCTCTACGCTGGTGGGTTTGTTGACAACCTTGATCACGTGCCCTTTGTATGGGAACTTCAAACATTGGTGAACTATCGATATAACAGCACCAAGGGCTTGGACATAAGGCCGACCCAAAATGGGGCGGTAGCATGGATCCATGTCGAGAATGTGGAAATCCATCTCCGTAGAAGATGGTCCCAATCCAATTTTTAAAGAGATGACCCCTTTTGGCGACCTAGTATTGTTGTCATAGGCCGTGACAGTGATAACAGCGGGTCAAATTGCTTGGACTGGTATCCGGCAGAGATCTAACGTGTCAGGTGACACGACATTAACAGATGCTCCGGAGTCTACCAAAAAATGAGCCACGCGTACGCCGTTGATGTTTACTGTGAGGCAGAGGGCGTATCGCTGTGACTCAACTGGTGCCAACTCATTTTCATGGAACATAATGGCCAGATGCGGGCTTATGGGAGTTAGGACAGCGCTGATTTGGTTGACTGGCAAATCGTCGTTGACCATCACCTTCTGAAGATACTGCATGAGTGCTTCTTGGTGACTGGTTGATCTCTTGATCAACTCCAGAATGGAAATTCTGGCCGGAGTTCGGTCAATATGCTTCAACAGGTCATACTGTGTGCCTGGCACGGAGTCTTCTTGAACTTCCTCCTCCTCTTGGGTTGGCAACACTTGATCTTGCTGGGGGAAGACCCTGTTGAACATGCGCCCGCTCCGGAGCACCATGGTGGCCTTGGAAGGGCTGCCTGACGTGGATGCTACAGCCGACTCTGTGGAAGCGGATGGCTGTGAGGTGGAGAGTTGGTTGGTAGAAATTTGGTGCGGCAACTGGGAGCCTGCCGCTGCCTGGGGTGTGGTGGTAGTGGTAGTGGTAGTAGCAGGGTTAATAGTGGAAGTGGTAGGAATGCGGAGAAAAGGTGCCCTATGGTTAGGGTTTATAAAGGGAAAAGTGGTAGGTACTTGTACAGGGGTTGCATCGGATGATGGGGATGGTTGGGGTATGGGAATGCGTAAAAATGACACAGAGGTATTCACATATGGGGGGTGCATGGGACTAGGAACTTAAGAAGTGGATGGGCGGGTATAGTTAGGTGGAATGCGTAAAAAGGACGGTAAGGGATTATCTGCAGTGGGTGTGCAGATAAAATGTGGTAAAATAAAAGGTTGTGGTGTAGCAGGAGTGGATGTAGATATCGCTTCCACCGACGGGGGCTGGGCAGTGAAGGCATTAACCTGTCCATTGGGTGCCGGGTGCTCCGGCAGCGGGTTCTATACAATGCCTAAGTTGGGCTGCTGCTGCTGCTGTGGCTGTTGTGGCTGTTGTAGCTACTGTTGAAACTGCTGCTAAGGAGGCCTTCTCGCCTTCATCTCGGTGACAAATTTCCTCATCTCAACCCAGTCAATGCCTCCACCTTCATTCAAATTATGAATGTAATCTTTAAAGTGGAAGCATTGGTCCAGAGTGTGGCTCAGACCTCGGTGAAATTCATAATACCATGAGGTGTCAAGGTTAGGAGGCCATTGCAGCTTCTCCCTTGGCAAAGTAAGTGCACCGGCAACCATGAGGGCATTAAAAATATCTGGCAATGTTTCTGGCAATGGAGGGTAAGTTGTTCTTCTGGGGCCAGATGGGAATCTAGGCAGTGGTGGCCCATAATTACCCGGAGGAGGGACCTGGTTGAGTTGGTGAGGTGGATGCTGTGGTTGATACTGCGGAGGGGCAAGTTGATATTGCAGTTGTTGAGGTTGTTGTTGTTGATATTGTGACTGATGATTTTGTGGGCGCTGGAAGGTTTGGAATTGCGGTCGTTGAGGTGGTTGGTTGTAATAAGGCGGGTGAGGTGCCTGTGGCCCTATGAAAGTAGGCTGATTGCTCGGCCTAGACACTGGGAATTGAGGCTGTTGGGCCCTGGAGTTATTAGGTGGGCGGTAGGTGGAAGGGGCTGGATTGCCCATTGCACTTACTTGCTCGTTAGATATAACTCCCTCAGTGACAAGACCACTGGCGGAGGTACCAACCGGCTTCTTAACAACGCAGGCCTTGGGTTCAAACATGGCCACGATAGGAGAGTCCTTCAGTTGTGTTTGGATGTAACGGGCTCTCTCATAGAGCTCCTCCATGGTAGTCAATTTATTCATGGCCAAAATGTGTCCGAACTGAGGTGTAGCATTTGCAGTGATCATCTTCACCTGCTCCGATTCAGATAAAGAATCTTTGAGCTTCTCAGCCATGAGTCTCCATCTATCAGCAAAGTGAACAAAGTCCTCATCAGCCTTCATTTTCTCAGCCATCAAATCAGTAATTGACAACATAGGGCCGACTCTGTCTTTGTACCTCCGCAAAAACTTTCTCTACACTGCCTCAAAATTCTCCGCGTCTGCGGGATCCAATGAATAAAACCAATCCAGAGTAGGGCCATCCAGAGATCACTGGAAAAGGAAGGCAAGTGCCCGGTTGTCATCCTGCCAGAAGGAGGATTCGTACATAAATTCCTTAATATGTACAAATGGATTACCGGTGCCGTTGTAGCGACGGTATACTGGCATTTCAGAAGGAGGTAAGTGAAAGACTAGCATAGAACTCAATGCCAGTTCGAAAGGATCATTAGGGGCAGACGCCCTTTTCAAGTCTCGCTCCAATCTGTTTACCTTGGCCAAAAGGGTCTAGGCAAGTTGATTGGCAGACTGCTGGTGTGCACCGGAAGGGATAACATGATGGGTGTCTACCCGAGCGGGGTATTGGGAAGGAATACTGACATTTACGGGACCCTGGGTCGGAACCCGGGGTTGATAAGTGGGTCGTGCCATGTCAACAGGTGCTCGACACTTGTCTTCGGGACTGTGACACCGGGAGTGGATAACTGAACAGGCCCGGGAAGGGGCAGGTGAAATCCGTTCACCCAGATCACGAGTAGACTCAATTCGGACTCCCTGATTCGGGTTACCGAAGGGATCGGGGTCGGTGACAAATTTCCCCTTAAGGGCAGCTTGAACCTCCTAGATTTGGGGGTCTTGGAGGTTTTGAAGCATATCCACAAGATGAGAAAGATTAATGGAGGCAGAGGGATCGTTTTGATCCCGTCTCTAGATAATCTGAGGAAGCTGAGGCTGGGTTTCCACCACATTCACATGTAGATTGGATGGATCAATAGGAGGATATGAACCAGACCCGTAAAACTGCTCGTACACATCATCCTGGCCCACATTCTGATATTCGGCCATTGAAAGAGAACGTCCGGAACGGAGTTGCATATAGGATGACTCGGAAAACAGTACCAAACAATTACTCAATGAATGTGGGAGAAGATTATCCAATTTTAAGCACACACTTAACGAAGATTACGTCCACTTTAAATGATTTAGAAATGATTAAGGTGGATTAACTTATTAATGTGCCCCTCGTGAGAAGAAGTGAACCTAAACAATAGGTATGATGACAGCTCCGGGGTTCACTTCTAAAGCAATCTCTCCACACAAACAGGTACTTTATTCGGGTCACCGATAATGGGTACAACCAGCTCGGTCCACCGTGAGGGAATCCACGGGGTATGAAGACTTACGGAGGTCTCGACAGGAGCTTTCTAGCCTGATGGGACGGAATGCCCAAAAAGGAGATAATTCCCACCGAGAGGTGTGTATGGATCCTAGGTAAATGAGGGAAGGAGGTCCCCCGGCCAGAGAAAGAAAAAGCAAACAACACAAAAAGGCAAGCAACTGGGGTTTCTCAAAACAGGATTTAAATCGCGTCCAATGCAGTGGGCGCCTATTTAAATCGCGTCCTTTCTGTCAGCCGCGGATCTGACAGCTTATGACAGCTGTAAGAGCCGAGGTGACTCCCTGAGGATTCTGTCTCAAATCGCATCCAGTACACGCGCCGTACAAAAAGCACACAGAAATTGCGTCGTCTGGGTTTAACGCGCAACAGCACAACAAAAATATATTTTCAGAAAAACTTCGGAAGATAAATAAACACCCCAAAAATGCGTCGTCTACCCTCGACACCTATCAACACAGAAAACCTCCCATCAAAATTTTTCTAAGTATGAACAAACGAGACAGGATCGCCTCATCTGTAGTCGACGCGATTCCGTCCAGTAATCCTTCCACCAAAAATTTTCACAGATTAGAAATAGATAGGATGCACTTTGAGAGGTTAGAAGGCCAAGATGCAATTCTCAAAAGCTGAACATGTCTTCTACAGAAACTATGCTAGCATGGAAATGAATTATAGAAATTTTTTTTGCATTTTTCTTTCTTAACTATCATTAGGCTAAAAATAGTACAATAACATTTAACAATAAAATAGTAGTAAGCAACCCTAACTAACAGTCAAAAGAAGGTAGCAAAAATCAAATAAAAGGACTCCGCATGGGCCGGATACAAGAAAGGCATGTGGGTGCCAAAAGAAGGTACCAAACTAAAATATGAAAAGTCCCATAGCGATCGCCAAGTTGTAGATGTGGTTATTTTCCCGTCCCGAGGAGGACGAAAAAACGATCGTCTCCACACGGAAATAGACGGCGGGTGAAAAAATATGCAGAGAAAATCGCGATCGTCATGTACTTTTCCTAAAAAGCACCAAAAGTAGGGACGGGTAGGAAAGGAGGTGATGTGTACCTTTTTACCCGTAGAAAAGAAGCGGGATATGTGGTGCGGTGGGTTTACCCTTCTCTGTCAACCGACCGGCCGGCGAAAGAGATTCAGCTCGGTACGTCGTCTCCTCGAGATGGAATCGCCGGATCGTCCTCCTGCTCCGGTAGCACCTTCTGGATAGCAGGATCTTCCGGTAGGCGAGGAATGGCAGCGTGGAAGATGAGGCGTCAAACGGGCAGGGCTTCGCCACTCTGGGGGTAAGGCTCTCTCTCTCTCTAGATCCTCCTTATCTATCTTCTTTTCTCTCTCCAAAAACCCCCGAACCCTCTCTCTCTAAAAAACTCTCCCTTAAACCAAATGACCAAAACCCCCGGAAAATGGGCTTCTGCGCAAAGTTTTAATGCTGGGAGAAATCGCATCGAGAACAGTTGCCTCTTTTAAAAAGTTTAAACGCGTCGGCCTGACTTGCCGCAATTAACAACCGCCTAATGTCCCATCAGTTTGCCAAAACGTGATGATTACGGTGCACTACGATATTAAGAATCGCGTCGGCCTCAATCACCGCGATTTAGAAAGTCAAATTGATTTGACAGGCATGGCCGTATTTAGGTTCAAAATGCGTCCACTTACGGCGTCGCGATTAACAACCGCCTCTCCTTTTGATGCGTTGTAACTGGCGATTCGCAAATCGCGGCGGGCTAGCTGGTCGCGATTTGTAATTCTGACACCGTTCTGACACCTGACAACGGCATGGTGTGTTAGGCGGCTAAGAATCGCGTCGTACAGGAACGACGCGTTTCATGCTGCGACATGTCCCCTGCCATGTGTCAAGACGTGCGTGCTCTGACACGGCCGTAAATGTTGACTTTTAAATCGGGGCGGGCCAAATGGACGCCTTTAATCGTCGGTTATGCATTGCGCTACAAAGGCGGTAAGAAAATCACGTCGCCTCAGACTGTCGCGTTTATAGCACCTAAGAAGGTGTCGGCCGTCCCCGACGCGATTTCAAACAGTGCTGCAGAACCCCTTCCAAGATTTTTTTTTATATTTTCTTGCTTTTTCTAAAAACCCTAAAAAGCCCTAAAAAGTAGGGAAATGGAAAAATTACTTAAAATGTTAACTTAAGACAGTCACTTTTGAGGCGTTACAGTGCAACCCGAAACTTGTCAAATTTTGGGAAAATTGGCGTGTCTACACTCGGGTTGCCCCTAAAAACAAAACTCTGATCAGTTGACGTCAAGCTTCATTGCCGCCAACTGAACCGCCACCACTAAACATTCACATCCATTGACACCAAGTTCATGCACAAGAACTCACTAGAAGCAACAATAGACGTCCACATCGATGGACGCCAAAACCATGTTAACGGCAACACCATTGCCGCCAACAAACAGTCGGCGTCACACATCTGGACGCCAACCCACTGTTGATGTCTAGCTCACTGAACACCAACACAGATCCATAACCAACCTGGTAAGGATCCAATGAGAAACACACAACACGAGTCGCACTGGTCACAGCCTGACCACCTCACACGCTAAACAGAGGATCCACAAAGATCCGAAAAAAACGCGCGACATTACAAGGAGTTTGCCACATATGCCGAAAGGTGGAGGCAGATGGCCACACGAGTCCCAAGGTACCTTCGGAGGGAGAAAAGTTCAAAATCATCATTGCTAATGCAACCCCTACCTATAGAAACATCCTAGCAATGAATGATACAGTCGGGCCCGGTTTATCCAAACTAGGCTCAAAGACTCCCCCATTCATTCCATGTTTGAACCCCAGAAGTCCCGCTTCCAAAGAAAGCCTCAGGGGCCCGTCACCGAGGGTGTCCAAGTAAATGAGCAAGTGAGTGCATTCAACCCTGCCGGCCAGAACCAAAATCGCCAACCCTATACTGCCCAGGGTTAGAATCCCACCAACCCTCCACAAGGCCAATAGCCCCGATACAGCCAAGTACCACCTCCCAATGGCTCCCAGCAAAGGCGTCCCTTAGGTCCGGAGAACCAAATACCCACCACTTCCGGAGACACTCTCTGATATCTTCTTGGCCTTGGTCTCCACATATGCTATCAGACTTCCTCCGGAAAAGCCATTAAACCCAAGTGTGGACCAAACAAGGTACTGCATGTTCCATCGGTAGTCGGGTCACACCATTGAGTAGTGCTTCACTTTCAAAGATCTAGTATATGACTTGCATGAGCAGAATAGACTAGACTGGACAGCCCTCTGGCAAGTGATCGGAGATATCAAAGAAAGGCGGAGGCAGCAACAGTAGCAAAGGCAGTAGCGCCAACCACCCCCTCAACAACAGCAACAGCAGCAGCAACAACAGTCGTTGCAGGACCTAGGCATTGTCCACAACCCCTTGCCAAACCATCCACCAGCTCCTAACCCACCACATCACCCAGCCCAGGTGAATCCTATCGTCCACCACCCCCCTCCTCAAGAGAACTGGATGTACGATGATGAACTCGATGTTCAGCAGATGATGGCCATTAACCACCAGTATCCCCAACAATCCCAAACAATACAATCAGCCAATATGGCTCCCCAATCAACCCCCCCCCCCCTTAGTCTCCTTGGCCAACGCCGTCATACTGCCCATCAGTTCAACACCCACGCCAGTCACTAGACCATCTGTTGTCCTACCACCTATCATACCCCTCGCTCCACCAGTCTCCATACCACCACCATCCGTCATATCCGCTACCACGCCCATCATCTTGCCACCACCTGGGCTGAATCAACCGTCCGCCGCCACCCTATCCTCCAATATACAAACTGCCACCCAACCAACCACCCTGCAAAGCGGACGAGTCTTCCGTCGCCCGTATCCGCCTATCTCTACTACCTCCACTAGCCAGAGCAACCCCTAACAGGTCCTGCAACAACCTCAGCAGCAACCACAAGACGAGGGGATGATTGAGCCATTACCTGAGACACACTACGATATCCTCAAGCATCTTGATCATGTGCTAGCCAAGATCTCCATACTGGAGTTGATAAAGAAATCCAAGGAGCACCAAGAAGCACTGAGAAATTTCTTACAGAGGGTAGTGGTGAATGAATATATGCTTGCCGACAAGCTCCCAAGTGCGTTGGCCATGGTGACTCGTGGGCCAACCATCACATTTGTCGAGAATGAGCTAGCACCCCCAGAAGCCGGGAGACTCCCGTTCTGTGTGACCCTCATGTAGCAGTAGGGGCAGCATTGGTCGACACTGGAGCGTCAATAAACGTCTGCCCACTGAGCACTCTAAGAGCCTGTGACGTGTCAGAAGGGATACTAAGACCGACGCCAACCACCATAGCCGCCTATGACAACTCTAGAAGATCTTGCCACGGCATGGTGACTGTGCAAGCTGAACTGGGGCCGCTCGCTGTCACTGTTGACTTTTATATGCTCGACATTGACCTCATGTTTAAGGCCATCCTAGGGTGTCCATGTTTAGAAGCACTGGGAGCCGTACCGTCCACCACACATCAGTGTCTCAAATTCCCCTTCCAAGGACGGATCATCAAAGTCAAAAGCATAGCCACTTCTCATTCAGTCGATGCCATCCATGACACCCATCTCCCAGCTATGTGGCCCGCCAACAAGCCCGTTGTCTCAGTGCTGGACATCAATTACCCCTGGAGCTACTCATTCCGTTCCAAACAAGAGCCCAGTGTTGCACAAGTCAGCGCGGTCAAAAGGAAGGAGCCACTAAATACCAAAAGGGTGGCAGATCATGATGAAGCTAGGATATGAAGAAGGCAAGGGTCTAGGGGCAGGACTGCAAGGTATTGTCAAGCCTATTCCGGACATTGTAATGAAAAGCCGATGGGGACTTGATTACAGGGAGAAGTCCAAGCCATGGTCATCTAGTACATCTACTCTCAAGGCCGACCGCGAACCGCTCACGTGGACAATCTGGTGTCATTTTGTTAGAGGTCCAACCCAACCAGGATACAACACTGTGGTGGTCGAGGCAGAGCTGTCACAACATGAGGTGCATGGCCAAAATTTCTCTCGGCACATGGCCCCTCTGCTCACATATAAGGCGCTGGAGGCACTCCGCCCAGGAAAGAGAAGAAAGACAGGGGACCCAGAGGTTGAATGGTACCGCTGGTTCGACATAGAAGATATTACCATAGCCTTCAGCCGTCTGTTCTGGGAAGAAGAGAGAACATGGCCGCCAGCTGTAGCCGAACTGCTAGATCTGCCCACATCCATCACATCCAAGAGGCAGTTGATGAATGAAACCACAGATGTGGGGGAGCCAGACATCCCCTACGAGGAGGGAAGGACAGTAGACGAACTGTGGAGGGGCACATGCCTAGCCATCCATCCATCACTCTTGAACTCCCTTCTTCCCAGTCTTGTCCCCTCATCTCCTCCCCTACTCATTCAGTTGTCTCCCCAACTCCTGGCATCTGCGCACAACATTCTTACTCCTAATCTCCAACCTTCAGTCCTTTATACTCTACAATCCGATCCGAGCGACCACGAGGTCAATCTCTCATGCTGCATGCTCTCCACCGATCTCCAAAAAAAAAAAATGCCAATTTTCAAATGCATATTGAGGTCGACGATCCGGCATACCTCTTTCACCCTCATGATCAGGGGCACCCCTCAACTGGGGCTTCCCCTCCTGCTCCTTCATTAGGGGCCATCCTTTTCAAGGACACCATGTCCTCCACCAGTCCTGTAGAGCCGTCTAGTCAGGAAGAGTCATCTTAGTTTGAAGAGTCTAGTCTTAGTCTAGGTGAGTCTAGGATAGGGAATCAGGTCAACCAAGCACCTACCAAGTCCAAATGTCACCCTAGGAAGCAACGGGGCAAGGTTATTCTCCGAAGATACCTTCAAGAGTTAGCTCGGCGATGTCAGGCACTATTATTAATAGAGGAGTTCACAAAAGAAGTACTGGTGTTGGAAGAAGAGATAGTGCAAGATGAAGTGTTCATAGATGACGGATTTGGTGTCTATGAGATCATGAATGATGAGCACCCGATTGATGAAGAGGATAGCGAAGTAGATGACGCTGCTAAGAAGTACGCTAGTGGCGTAAGGAGATTCGATGAACCCACAATGGCAGTGGATGAACCTACTAAGGAAGTCAACCTTGGAACAGAAGAAGATCCCAGGATTGTGATAATTTCAGCGAACCTCCCTCCCGATGAAGAAGAGGAACTGGTGCAAATTCTGAGGGAATATAAAGACACATTTGCCTGGTCATATGTGGACATGCTCGGTCTAGACCCCTCACTAGTGGAGCACCGACTTGTATTGAGAGAAGGGGCAAAGGCCATAAAGCAAAGACTGAGAAGGTTCTACCCACTTATGGCCCTGAAGATGAAAGATGAAGTAGACAAACTCCATAAGGCTAGATTCATCAGGGTACTACTTTATCCGAATTGGGTGGCAAACATAGTCCCAGTCATGAAGAAGGATGGAAAGGTCAGAATCTGTATTGACTTCAGGGACTTAAATAGGGCATGTCCAAAGGACGACTTCCTGCTTCCTCACATTGATGTGCTAATTGATAACATTGCTGGGTATGAGACCCTTTCATTCATGGATGGATATTCAGGCTACAACCAAATCTGTCTAGCTCCTGAAGATCAAGAGAAAACATCCTTCACCACGCCCTGGGGAACGTACTGCTATGTAGTCATGCCGTTTGGGCTAAAGAATGTTGGGGCTACTTATCAAAGGGCGATGATGGCCATCTTCCACGATATGATGCATGTCTATGTAGAAGTATACGTGGATGACATCTTGGTGAAGTCAAGAACCAGGAGAGAACACCCTGAAATGCTCGCCAAGGTGCTGCAAAGGTCAAGGGAGTACAAACTGAGAATGAATCCGAAGAAATGTGTGTTCGAGGTATCATCAGGGAAGTTGCTAGGGTTCATAGTTAGCAAGCAGGGTATTGAGATCGATCTAAATAAGGCCAAGGCTATAGCAAAAATGCCTCCTCCAAAGAATATCTCACAGCTAAGAGGTTTGATTGGACGTTTGCAGTTCATTAGAAGATTTATATCTCAGCATTCACAAAGATGTCGCCCGTTCTACGATCTCTTGAAAGAAGGGGCAAAGTTCGAATGGAATGAAAAGTGTCGAGCAGCCTTTGATGACTTGAAGAGGTATCTCATGAATCCCCCTGTTTTGCAGCCTCCGGTACCCGGGAAACCGCTAATCCTATATCTCTCAATCATTGAGGACTCCCTAGGTGCTGTCCTTGCGCAACACAATGAATCTGGAAAAGAAAGAGCAGCATACAATCTTTCCAGGCTATTCAACACCGCTGAATCCAAGTACACCACCGCGGATAAAACCTGTGCCACGCTTGTCTGGGTGGTTCAGAAACTCAAGCATTACTTTCTTGCCCACGAGGTCAGGCTCATCTCACAGTTTGACATTTCTTTCGTGGTCCAAAAGGCCATCAAAGGATATGCCATTGCTGAGCACCTTGCCCATTTGCCACTCCCTCACAGCGCTTCCGTCCAAGAGGAGTTTCCTGATGAAGAGCTCTCGGTCATCTCCAAAGACCCCTTCTGGTCCCTTCATTTTGATGGTGCGCTCAACTCTTAGGGACGGGGCATTGGAGCCATGCTGCTTACCCCAGAGGGTATTACCATCCCCATCGCTTTCCAGCTCACCTTTTCCACCACTAATAACATATCTGAGTATGATGCTCTCCTCGCTGGTCTCAAGCGCGCTTATATCTTAGGTGCATCCCACCTTAGAATCATAGGGGACTCTCAGCTTGTCCTACGGCAGGTGCTCTCAACTTACCGCACTCGTGATCCAAAGCTTAAACCATATCAAGATTTGGTCACGCTGTTGGCAAGGCAGTTCTGTAAGCTTATCTATATCCATACTCCTCGCTCACAAAATATCCTGGCCGACACTCTGGCGTCGCTAGCTTCATCTCTATCCTTCCCTCTGAGCCACCGGACCGAGACAATCGTTGTCCAAAGGCTCGATGTTCCATCTATCCAAGATCCTTGGTTCAACAACCTTAGCACAACCTTAGAAGAGAGGGCTAAGAGGAGAGGAGCGCAACAAGTCATGCTAGCAGAGCTTGAGGAAATCTTAGATGAAGAAGAGCTGTCGTGGTACTTTGAGATTGAGAAATACTGTAAGGATGGGTCGTATCCCGAAGGGGCAAATGCGGAGGATCGCAAGGCCTTAAGAAGAGCCGCATTAAGATACACAGTTGTTGGAGAAGTCTTGTACAGGCGGGCTCTTAATGGAGTTCTTCTGAGATGTCTGAATGATGACGAAGCTTGGAGAGTGGTGGAAGGAGCCCATGCTAGTGAATGCGGAGGACATGTCAATAGTCAAATGCTTGCTAAGAAGATCATTAGGCAGGGCTATTCCTAGCCAACCCTAGAAGAAGACTGTGCCATCTACATCCGTAGGTGTGTCAAGTGTCAACTCCATGCTGACAAGATCCATGCTCCTTCATCCTCACTCCATCCACTCTCCACAACTTGGCCATTCTCCATGTGGGCTTTTGATATTGTTGGCCCCCTTGGTGATCCTAATGCTCAAACCAAACAAAAATCCTTCATCCTAACAGCAACTGAGTATTACACCAAGTGGACGGAAGTAGAAGTGTTTGCAGAAATCAAAGCATCCACAGTGTGTCGTTTTATCATGAAGAATATCATCTCGTGGTTCGGAGTGCCAAGCAGCATCGTCACAGACAACGGGCCACAATTCATCTCACAAGAACTTCAAGACCTCTATAAGAAATACAGTATCACTCTGTATCATTCATCTCCATATTACCCACAAGGCAATGGCCAAGCTGAAGCAACAAATAAAACCCTTCTTAAAATCTTGATGAAAACTTGTGAATCGCATAAATTTGCCGATTTGCCGAAAAATCTAATAGAGGCTCTATGGGCCAATCATACCTCTGTCCGTACTCCCACGGGGCAAACCCCGTATGCTCTCACTTATGGGATGGAAGCGATAGTTCCATACGAGATCTTGATCCCTTCACTAAGAGTCCAATTAGATAAGGAACTTAATCTTGATGAACGTCGAGAGGTGTTGCTAGTCTAATTGGAACTCCTAGATGAAAGACGACTTATGGCAGCCGATCACGTGCTCCATATCAAAGGCGAATCTCAAGGTCTTTTGAAAAGAAGGTAATTGAACGGAAATTTCAAGAGGGTGATATGGTCTTGAAATGCATTTTTATCAAACCTGGAGGTCCAAGGTCTAAATTGCAACCAAATTGGGAAGGTCTGTATGCCATGAGAGAAATGTATTCTGGAAATGCCTACCGCTTAGTCAATGCTGAGGGCGTAGAGTTGTCACATCCGTGGAATGGGTTGTACCTTAAAAGATTCTATCCCTAGGTCTATAGGTGTGAGGCCACAACACTGAGATCAGGAACAACCCCGTGTTAAGAGTCCGAAGTCCTTTCCCTAATCGTCAAGGGCCGCTATAAGTTAGGACCGACACACACACACGGCAAGCCCGGGTAGCTACACTTGGTAGATATCGCAGCTATGTGCGCCCTACCCCAGTGATGCAATGGTCGTTCTCTTCTAAATCGGTCGAAGTGTAGAGGCAAGGGTCATAAGGGTGAGGTTGTCAATCTAAGGTATACCCTGAAAAGAGGAAGTCTTAAACAGGGACGGTCAAATAAAAGGGCAAAAGAACAAAAGAAGTCAAAAGAATGAAGAAGATACATGATGGAATAGGGGCATGGCAAAGAGTGGCAAAGTCCCCGTGGGACGCTCATGAGCCCGGTCGTACGCATGCCGAAGAGCGTGGAGGGTTCAATTTGTGAGGCGTACATCTTAGAAGAGATCTCAAATTTTTCTTCCATGTAATTTGAACCTCATGTTCAAACTCGACATACTCGGCCACCTCGTAATGATGATGGGGGACAAGTTGGTGCAGCGGATCAGTTGTCCATATTTCGACATCCAGGACGTGCATTTGGTAGTCATACATCATGGTTTTTGGATGATCGGGAGCAAGATGTCGTAGTAATATCGGTCGCAAAATCGGTCGCTATAGTCACTTTTTCTTGTAGTGTCCAATATTTTCATTGTCTCTCTCTAAGGACTTAGGTTTAATCCCTAGTGGTGTCAGGCATGAGTTTATAGCTAGTGTCTGTAAGTGGTGTTGGTTGGTCTCCATAGTTACTTGCACTTGTAGAAGTGGAGCCGCAATTAGACCGCGAACCCATAGAAAAGACCACAAAGTCCCTATGCAACAGACCTAATCTTTGAAGGGTATGCTGCGGGAAGAAGCCTAACCCAACGTCCTTAGACCTACATTAGACTTTTCTTAAATAGTCTTCCACTTCCCGCTATAAGATCAGATCATCTCTTGGGTATGGCATAAATAGCTGAACCATCAACTAAGGGCAGTCACCCATGACATGTCACCCCTAAATGCACATCCTATCTTAGTAAAGCCCTCGGTGAAAAGGGGAAGCAATCAAGACTCCTAAACTAGTGGTTTGAACTGGTCTATGTGTTGTGGCCCAAAAGGGCGAGTTCCTTCCGCCTCGCGCGTCTTATTTTAGGAAGGGCTAATGTCAGCTTTAGGCGTCTTTCAAAACTTCAAAAAAAAAATCAAATATTTCGATACTCTAAAAAAATCAAATATTTTGAAACTCTAAAAAAATCAAATATTTCGAAACTCCAAAAAATCAAATATTTCGAAACTCCAAAAAAATCAAATATTTCAAAACTCAAAAAAATCAAATATTTCAAAACTTCAAAAAATCAAATATTTCAAAACTTCAAAAAAAATCAAATATCTCAAAACTCCAAAAATTGTTTTCAAAATCTCAAAGAACACTTCACTCATTCATTCATGCATGTCATTTTGCCTATTTTAATAAGGATTAGCCCCTTGACCATCTATCAAGATTGGTCACTCGTTATGTTAAGGCAAGGGGCTAAGTCGAAGAACAGATCTAACTTGTCTTCGTGGTTTTCTTAAGTGTGCAGGGCACAACAGAAAAGAAAGCGGCACTCACATCTTGCTCATCACTGTCACACAATCACATTCCATAGACAAAAGATTCCATTCTATTCCATTCTATGTAAATACATCATCATCATCGCAACGAAAGGGGCAAAGTACAAGCCATCAACCACTCTCCCATGTACCCTCAGTCGGGCTGGAAGGTGGAGGGGTCATCTCCCTCGGTCCCGTCGTGCTCTCCTCGGCTGCTCCCTCGCGCCGTCGTCCCTCCTCCTCGTTCCTCCGCCATCCGGAGGAACCTGTCAAGTAATGCCCAGCCGAGGCGCTAGGGATGCCGCTCTTGCTGGTTGATGAGCGGCTGTGCCCGACCAGTGCCAAGCCTCTCTCAAGCCCCCTCATCTCCGACCGCAGCAGCTCGCAGCGATGTCGCTCGCTCCCCAGCTGCGAGCGAAGCTCGTCCATCTCCTGGCGCAGCCTCATCGCCTCGTCCGCCTGAGGGCGTAGGCGCAACTCCGCCATCTCTGCCTCTAGCGTAGTCGTCCGCGCTAGAGCGTCCCTCAACTCCGCCTCCTGCGAGTCAAACATTTCTCAATAAGGGAAAATAATAAAAAAACAAACAAAACAAGGGACAAGTAATTAATAACTCACCCGCTCCCGTAGCTGGGCCATGACATCCTCCGCCCGGGTCACCGCTGCCGCCAATTGACCCTCCAGCCCAGAGCAGCCAGGCTCGTCCCGAGAGGTGGAGGCACCTCCCACCGTCTGCTGCGTCCGCTCCAGCTCGGCGCACTGCATAGAAGAACACAAGGGTCAGTCAACTGAAGCTAAGGGTAGAAAGGATAGGGAGAAGAGAACTCACCAGCTGAGTCACGGTCTGCTGGAGGTCGTCCCTCTGCTGGATCGTGGAGTGGAGAACACCCTCGAGGGAGGCAATCCAACCCTCGGGGTCGATCAACAAACATAAGTCAAGTTAGCCAAGAAATTAACAATTAAGATATTCAAAAAAGGCTAAGTTGTAGTACTCACCGTCCATTGGGTCCCCTTGTATACCTGGGCCCCATACCTTCGTGCATAGGCACGGAAGTAGTCCTCGTCACTGGTAGCCTCAGAGGTCACCGCTCGGCCCCACTGCTCCCAGTCCTCGAGCTACTCTCAGACCCACACCGTCCAGTCCGTGACCTGCTGGATGGCACGGAAACTGCGACCCGGCCTCTCCCACGGTCTCTGCCGAGTAGGGAACTCCACCACCGCCTGATGGAGTCCCAGTGTCCGCACGACCAGCCGGAGGTGGAGTGGTACCACCGTGTTGAAAGCATGAAGCCAGATCTCCCTACCAAAGTAGGGTCGGCCCTGCTCCACCCATGGCTGGTCGGCGTCGCCCACCCCAGCATAAGGAGTCTAGTCAACCTGCACATCACAGAAAGCTCATTAGTCGAATGTCAGTGGCAAAGGAAGGAAAGGGTGCTAGTGTAAAAGTACTTACATGTCCAAAAGGGACGGTGTCCAGTGCGTCATGGATGAGCGTCACCTACAGGCGCAGTGACCGCTCATCCGACGAAACCGCCAGTGCTGCAGTAGCGGCACAGCGCTCGGTCGCCTCGGCACTCCCCAGCCTATGGAAGGGAGGTAGTAGTACACCCACGCCTGCAAAACAACACAGTCAGCACCACAATTAATCAACATAAGAAGAAAAAGCAATAAAGGGTAAGGGTGAGAAGCATACCTGTAGCAGTGGGAAGAACCCGACCACCCCTGTCTTCCTGCTGGAAGTGCCCAGGCTATCGAAGAGGTGAGCCAGAAGGGCCTCACCCATGCATAACGCCCCACCAGGGCCAGATCCTCTAGCAGGGGCAGACACTGGCAGCTCACCGGGTCTCCTCGGGTCCCCAAGATCAGCTTGCCGATCACAAGGATCAAGAAGCGTCTCAAGTCTCTATCTGTCGCCGCTCCCTCCTCCTCTGCCAGTGCCGCTCTGGCATCTGCCGTCAGCTGAGCCATGTACTCTACTTGGCCCTCTCCAGTCTGGTGGCGCACATCCACTACTCCGAGGCTCGCCTGCAGCCTCGTCCTCCGCACGAGAGAGGACCTCTCCCACGTCACCTCCAGCCCCAGAAGTCGCTCCACCATCTCTTGATAACTCGTTTAGGTCACCCCTATCATCGCCTGGCCATCTACCCTCAGGCTGGTGATTCGTGCCACATCCTCCAAGGTGGGGATCATATGACCCCACGGGAAGAGGAAGGCATGGCACTCGGGGTCACACCACTCCTTTAGCACCTGAATTAATGCCACGTCCGGCGTCAACTCATCCAATCTCAAAAAGGGGCCGAACGCCATCTCCTCCAGTCTCGTCCTCTAGAAGTCCGGCAACCCCTGATAGATCGCCCGGACGACAGCCCACCCCAGTCGGGACCATAGCTCGCTCTGCAAAACATCCACAGAAAAAACACAAAGTCACTCAAATTCCACAAAACAACAGTCTGATCACATAGCGACAAGGGCACTGTCACCTTCTAAAGGCGACACGTAGGGTGTCACATTCATAAGGCGACGGATCTACCATCGCCTTTTGAAGGCGACACGCATGATGTCGCCTTCTCCCTGGTAATTCGACAGCCAAGCTGTCGCGTTCGCAGGGTGACCAGGATCGGACAATACCCGTTCCTCGGCCGTTTCACCTTGGGCAAAAGCCCTACATTGCGTGCCTAGCACCTTGTCCACTCCTTTCCACACATTCAATCATACGGGGGTTGGGGTTTTGAGCACCTACCATCTTGGGGCCGATAGCCTCATCTTCGCCTGTGCCCACCACGGGATTCACCTCCATCGCGGCGGCCAGAGCCACCTCCTCTGCCACCATGGATGGACCCTCGTCTGTCTGCCATCGGCGGATGGTCTTCTTGGTCCTCCGTCGGCCTCCTCCACCGTCGCCACCTTGGCCTTCACCACCATCCATCACCTTGGCCACTGGAGAGGAGAACTAAGGAAGAGAGAGGGGGAGGGAATACTGGGAGAAGGAGAGAGAAGGGGAGGTGACTGCTGCCGTCACCGGTCGGGGTTCGCCGGAGAAGAGAGAAAGAGTGGGGGAAAGCCATGTCGCCGGAGACATAGAGGAAGGGGCACGGGGCCCCAAATTCAAACCGCCTCGGTCCTGTCATCGCGACATGTAGAATGTCGCTTTCTGGTCCTGTAGCGACGGGATCCTTGTCGCGTTCAAGTTATAGGTCACCACCGTTGACCGGTCGCTTTCCAGGTCACGACGCCCACGACGTCGCCTTCACAATCTGTGCACAAAGCACTTAAAAAATCGAATTTTCATTGCAAATCTCCTATGCATGCATACATTGAAAGCTGAAAATCTTCATAAAACATCTGACACAACACTCTCTCGCTCCTAACACATCAAAATCTCAAAGGTACAATCATAGCTCACGGTCCTCGTGTGGCCGGATTTCCTTGTACCCCTGGAGGTACGCTTGGTATGTCTCGCGCTCCTCATGCACCGTAGGTGGTAGGGCGTGAGTGGCACACATGCGCCATATAGCCAATGCACTCTGCACGCCTGCTTGTCCTCCAGATCTCCCAAGCATCTCTTCTTCAAAGGAGGTAGGTGAGATGGCTGGAGTAGCTTTGTCCTCGGCTTCCCGATCTGAAGGTAGCACCTTTGCGGATTGTAAAGCACCATCTCCATGTTCCCCACAAGCTGTAGGTCCAATTCGCGCCCAAGCGAAAGCTGAATGTCCACTTCACGTAGTGCCGCTATGCCCAAGGAGAAGTGCTCTACCGGAAGTGTGTTGAGGTACAGCCGCCATGCACTCCATGTTTTCTTGTCCGTCGTCCTGCACACAACATGATTGGGGAACTTGGCCGCTCTGCCAATGAAACACAATGGATGGCATCCAAAGATCCGGCTCTTAGTAGTGGGGTTTTCTACAAGTTTAAATTTTATCCTCACCCCCAACCAGCACTCTAGGAGGATCATAGAGCCATAGAGTGGACCCCCTGTAGATGCCGAGGTGAGACCCGCATAAAGGTAGGCTAGCACTGCATGTGAGAGAGAAAGTCCACACCATACCCCACTAATGGCACTCAAGCTCGCATAGTCTATGAGGTGATCTTCGGATGGGAAAAGTACTACCCCGCACAAGCATATGGCCATGGCCTTGGCTATCTCTTGGTAGTTCTCGCACTTGTTCTTACAATGAGATACAACCCACTTAGACAACGGGACTAGGTGAATATGTTGAGGGCTAATCATGGTGTAGACATCCCCGGGATCCATCATGAACTCACCTAGGATAAGCTTTGGATTGATGGGATCAACAGTGTAACATATTTTCTGCTCATCTTCCCGTTTGGTCTTGGGAAGTGCCATGAATGCCTCGACCTCCTCAAGAAGAACGGTGGCTTCAAATTTTGGAAAGAGGAAGGTATGGGTCTGTGGATGCCATAGCTCGATCAAGGCAGTGATGCTATGCCAATCAAAGGATATTTTGTGGTAGTTATGGGCAGCTATCAACACACCCCCCAATCCCCACTCTCTCAAGAAATGGATCACATGCATGGGTAAGGCTTTGATCATAAGTGTTATCCACGTGAGTTTGGAGTATCGGCGGGAGCTGGGGAAGAGCTAGAGGAGAAGAAGAAAAGGAAAAGAGAGGAGAAGAAGAAGAAGGTGCATTAATGATGAAATTCAGAGTTGAAAATAATTGAAAATTGAAAACATCATTCTACATACCTCTCTCACATCCCCATTATTGCTCAGATGATTGGGGACGTCCGTCAACCTCAGGAGATCGCCATAGGACGTCGGGGCACGCTTGGGACCTTCATAGGGAACCTCCTCACCCATGGGAGCACTTGGAGCTCTCTTCATGGCCATTGAAGCTTGAAAGCTTGAAGAGAAGAGGAGTAGGGTGTGAGCTGCGAATTTGGCCTCTTCCCCCCTTATTTATAGACACTTAGGACTCCTATTCATGGTGGGAGAAGGTTTAGAGGGCCTAATAGGACTTGAATCCGGATTAGAAGACCTTAAGAGTACAAGTGGGAGTCAAGCTTGGGACCTTCGGGTTATCCTTTGTGCTCTAGCCGCAAAACCTGTGGTTGCGACATATCGATATGTCGCCTTCTTATGGCGACACATACAACGTCGCGTTCCTATTTAGGTAGCGACAGTTCTTAGGTCGCGATTTGTGCTTCAATTTTGCTGGCTGATCCCTTGTGTTGGCGCTTATGCTAAATTCTTCCAATTGTTTTGGTGCATCTTGAGTTTGTATCATGTTCTTTATTGCTTTCTTTATTTATTGAAAATCCATAAAAATTAGAAAAATAAAAAAATCAACTCGTCAGGTAAGCAGGTAAGTATTCCTAACCCTAATCTCTCTGCATTACTATATGGTATTTACGCTATTATATCATCTCAAGGACTGGCTGGTTCTCAATGTGTTCCAGGATCTGAGTTCCCCTTCACCAAAAACTAGGATGATCTAAGTGCACACTGTTAATCGTTGGATAGGCTATTAGATAGTATGACTCAGGGACGATGGATTTTATCGCACGCCAGGGATGCAACGTGTCTTGACCCTTGCTCTGTTGTCTATCAATATTATCCTTGAGTATTTGTTATTTTCTCCTTTTCTTTGCATTCTATTTTATGATTTCTTTTCTTTTAGCCCAGCTTGCATCATTTAGGAATTTTGAGCTTCATGCTTCATGATTTGTCAAAGCCAACTTCGCAATGATGGTTCAACCAGATCTTCATTTCTCTGACAAGGATTCATTCCATTCCAAATTTGAAAGTCTTCTTCGAGCTAGTTGCTCGGTCCAGTTTGCCAGTATGGTTCCTATTCAGGATTCCTCTCATCCCCATTCATTGTAACAGTCATCCCTTTCCCTCTGATCTGCTCATTAGTCGTGAATCCCTCGAAGGCCAGAGTCAAATCGACCCGCCGGGCAGCACCTATCCCCTAATGAACGAAACCTGCAAGCTAACGATAGGCAGGGTACCTATTGAATCAAGAGGTTGATCATTTCTTTTCTTTTAATCTTTGCTCATCCCGGATAAGAACCATCCGTGCATTCTGTTTCTAGCCATGTTCGAAGATCGTTAGATGATTCTCGCTGCTTATTCGCTGAGAATGGGTGTCTCTTTACCTTGATGCCCACTTTTCATTTCGCTCTGCATCATTCCGCTACATCGTCATTTCATGCCATTATCGCTCCACTCCCTTGCAAAGTAGGCATCAAGGAGGGGCAATCTGTAGACACACATTTCTGCCCTATAAGTCGAGCCAAATTCCTTGTTATATCATTGATGCCCCATGTTGGATCATCATCGTCAAGCTGGATTTATCCGATCATGGTATCATTTTCTATTAGTTCATCGCCCTGGTGGGTTCTTCCTGGTCAATTCAACCACTCTTCATCATTGTCTCGTAACTCTCTGGGTTAGGAGTCCAACGCTTCGAACTGTACACCAATCAGATACCCGCACAAGGAGATCAGACACTTTGCATGGCCATATGCTGAAAGATCTTGAAGGCGACAGGTTTTCTGTTGTGTTCTTGTTCATAAAAACGACGGCTTTATTGTCGCTATCTGGCCATATACCGATTTGCCTTCAAGTCAGAATCAATCATAAGACGGCGACACCTCGATACGTCGTGTTAATAAATGGCATTTTTATTACCTAAAAAATCATCATAAAATGCTCAGAAGCTTTCCTTGTAAGGAAGGCGACGTATCGAGGCGTCGTGTTCTTGGTAGCGACCTCAAGCCCATCACGTTTTGGATTCCATGTAGCGTACCCTTTCCGAGCATGACTTGGACACTTGCTATTCATGGATATTCTGACTTTTTAGTCCCCCTAGAGTCGTCCAAATCCTTCCAAATTTTGAGGAGACCTTCTTTAGAAGGTCCTTTCCGAGATCCAATCGCCCTTGTGTCGGCATGCTTGCTAAAACTCGAGCCCTTGCCCATTATTCCTCTCATAGCCCGTTCAGGAATAATGGGGTATGAGTCTCTCCATACAGCATCGTTTAGGGCAAGACCGGCGGCTGCTTCTTCATCCCCGAGAGAGCTCCAAGTTCTCAGAAGGGTCCTCTGCCTCCAGACGACCAGGAAGTGCCCTCCAGGGCAATTTCTCCCTATCTATGCTTTCTCTCTCCCCTTTTCCTTCGATTTTCTCTTCATGCATGCATACATAAAGTAGTTTTCTTCATAGATTTTCGTTAGAACACTCCACACACACCTATTTTAATCACCCAAAAGGGGTTAAAACCCCACCCCACGTGAGTTCCCTCCAAGTTATTTCATGTTCTTTCTTGTTTTTGGGATGGATCCTTCACAAACGAGTTCTTTAATGAGTTTTTTGTTGTTTTAATGTTCTTGGTAGGTGTCTAAAGACAGTAGCAGCACGAGGCTCTTGCCCCTTAGCTGGCTGAGGAGCAGGAAGGAAAGAACCCACAAGTCTTCATCCTCTGAAGCAAAAGCCGACCAACCTACTGTCGCGACCCAGAAGACAACAGGCGGCCCGACGCGTTCATGTATACAGAAAGCGGCCCCTATCTTGTCGCGTTCACAGGAATCAGGTACACCTTCTGCCTTCTCTTCCTTTTCCAAGGTAGTTAGCCAATATTCGCCCATCTATTCTCTTGGCAACTACTTTGGTGGCGATCACAGTCATTTTTCCTTATCTTTTCATCATATTTTTGGGGAGCAAATCCCGTGATTACAATGGTAAGCCTCAATCCTCTCTCTCTCTTTTTTGTGATTTGTGGAAGAAGGGGTGGCCATCGATGCCGGAGATGGAGGGAGGAGAATTGCGACAACACCAGTCGTCGTGATTCAAAGGTTTGAATCGTGATGGCTTAAGCCATCGTGTTTCAATACAAACAGCGATCAGCACAGTGGTCGGGATTCAGATAGAAATGCGACCACATTGTTGGCCATGATTCAAAGGGCCACCTGAGGATTGATTGTGGGCCTATTTTTGTAGCTTTTAGTTGGTTCAATTTATGTGATTGTGTGCTGACTTATATGCATCTCTTTTGGTGTGCAGGGCGTTATGAGGCCGAGATTGCAGTGGCCGCTAGTGACAGCAGTGTACTAGGGGCTCCTGGACTTCCAGAGAGAGAGGGTCTGGGTGATGGGGTTTGGGCCGATCTTGGAGATCGAGCCCTTCTATGTGGATAGTTCCTTGGTATAGGCCCTTAGAGAGAGGTGGGACCGGGTGAGCAGGGCATTCCTCCTGCCATGGGGGCACATGGTGCCCAGTTTGGAGGATGTAGCGAGGATTACAGGGCTGTGAGTGGACGAGGAGGCGGTGACGAGAGTCACCTATGCAGATTACACATAGCACAGCCAGGACTTGCTGGGTATGGAGCCGATGGGCGAGGACGAGCTTGGCGACCGGAGGATGGTCGACCGCATAGTGCTATTGGACAGCCTCGGTCTGCGGGGGGTGAGGTAGACCGGTGAGGTGTCGCTTCACGAGTTCGTGCAATGGATAGCAGGGTTGGCAAGGGCAGTTTACTGCCAGGACCCCGAGGACAGGGAGAGGGTGAATAGGGACTTGAGGTGATTCCTTGTGCTATTCCTGGGCAAGATGCTGCTGGGGATGAAGGGAGACGGCATCCACTATCGATCATGCCCCACCAATTTAGCAGCGGAATAAATCGGGGAGGCATGAACAACGAGTATTGTAACGTAAATTGCGCATACATTCGCAAATATCAGAGCAACTAATGAATAATAATTACAATTAAAACTCATCATTTTATTGATATTTCATCTAAACTATTACAACCACTAATTCAGAGCCAAGCATAGGGCTCAATGACTTCATTACATTTGGAAATGATAACTAAGCGACTAACTAAACTAATTCTAGGGTACTGGGGACAATCCATCGCTATGACTCCAGGACGCTCATCACTCCAGTCCAAACCCGTTGATATGTGTAAAGTCATCATCTGACTTACCTGAAACACAATAACAAATAACGAAGGGTGAGCGATAACGCTCAGTAGGACTTAATATCTCGTGTAAACAAGCATGCTTTAAGTGATTAATGTCTTATAACGCAGGTTAACTAGAGAGAATGATCATGTATAGTCAAGAGAGTAATAGTACAAGATAACAAGTGAACGATAATACATTTCTCAAGAGTATTGAAAAATTAGGATGACAACATAACGAGATAGCGTGTAACAAGATAGTGTATAAAAAGATAGCGTGTATCAAAATGACATGTAACAGGATAGCTTGTATCAAAGTGGCATGTAACGAGATAGCTTGTATATCAAGATAGCGTGTAAAGAGATTGCATGTAAAGAGATAGTGTGCAAAGAGATAATATGTATGGTTGCACCACGGTGCACTAGTCAAGTACGACAATAGTCACTTTGGGACAGTAGCCGTTTCACGATAGTACAATACGTCTGAACTCCTCAGACTAATAGTCAAACAATTAGATGTCTAGCCAAGTTAGTATAGTCAATCAGAACCGGTACAATACAGAACACCGTCAATAGCCCCTGCAAGTATTTTCGGGTGGCTCTCTGCCCCCAGGACTAGATTGGAGCCCCTCGGACACTCTCCGTGCCCTGCACAGTATGCATTCGAGTTAGTAGGGTCACCGGACCCATATTATGGTGCTAGACAATCATGTATTGTACAAGTAATGGGAGCCACAACAGCTCAAGTGTCTCAAGAGAGTACTAGATGAATAGACGAGATAGTAGATGAGATAGTGGTATAAACGTAAAACAACGTTAAATCACGATAGTAACAGTTGCACGGTACTAGGTCGGGTACCGGCAGTCTGGTAGAAGTCACATCCGCCCCACTAGCCGTACTGTGTACACGAGCCAGGCGGTCCGGCGTGATCACAAGATAAGAGAGATCTCACTAAGGCCGTTTAGATCGTACTGATCCCTAAGAGTGTAACGGGATTTAAAGGGTACAACCAGCTCATTGGCTAAGGACGTGCACCAAAGCCAAGAAGACTTACGTAAGTCTTGACAAGGAGTCCCTGGCCCAGTTGAGAGTATTCCCGACGGAGAGGTGGTCCAAGTCAAGAGAAAGTGTGTAACGAAATGTTGTCCATCTTGTCTCGAGTGCTCGAATGCAGAGTGACGCGATAACGGTGTACAAATCACGCGAATAAAATGAAGACATGTGTCCTTTAAATAATAGGAAAATTAGGTAATTAGTTTGACTTAATTACCAGATACATTATTGAGTAATTCACTAAGGTTTAATGGCAATATGATGGTTAAGTATGTGCAAGTGTATGAAATCAAAAGAGCATGATGGATTGTGCACAAAGCATTTAAATTAATTAGATTCATGCAATTTATTGCACATTAATATTTATTCAGATCAAATTATGAATAACAATGTTTAATTAAGGCTAAATAATGGCTAATTAGCAAGTAGAGCAAGGGTATATAAGCAATTTCAGGTTCTGGTTGTTTTTCTGTTAACGCGACGGGGGTACCCGTTGCGACTCCAGGTCGCGACAAGCGAACCGGCCGGTCTAGCTCGGTTCGGCGTGGATATCGTGGCAGCTTTGTCCACCGTGTTCTCAATGCGACGTGACAGCGAGACGCGACTCGGATGATATCGCGACGGGTCGCGCCGTCACGATATCAGAAGGGTCCGGCCCTTTTTCCATTTTTCCAGGGCGGATCCTGTTTGATATACGGTACTTGTAAATTCAATAAAAATCGTACGGTGATCAAAAAAATTACGAAATTAGTTTTAAATGAAAGTAGACACAAAGATCTATCAACTTGTATAGTTAATTTGAAAATAGACAAGGTTTAGATATGCTTTGATCGGGTGACATTTCTATGACCTAAACATGCATAGTTAAGGTTCCATGAATTAATTAACAGTGGATAGATGATCAAAAATTTTGAAACTAGAGGCGTTCGAAAGTTAACATGATGTAGTATTTAAGAGAATTTTCTATGGTATGAAGTTAAGTATGCACAAGGTTAACAAGCAAACATGAAGGGTTAGGTGCATGGATCTGATAGGGATTCAAATAATTAAATCTCCCTCATGGGAGATCGAAATAGAGTGAAACTAGGGATGTTTGAAAGCTAATATGATCTAGTATATATGAGAATTTTATCATAGTAAGAGAGCAAGTATACAGGAGGTTTGAAAGCAATCATGAAGGGTCGGGAACATGGATCTGACAAAACTTCAAGGAATTAATTCTCCCTCATAGAAGATTGAAATAGAGCGAAACTAAACGGTTTTTGCTCTAGATCATGAAGTCTTCCTAGGTAGTTTTTACATGAATTTGGCTTGAGAGATTGCCTACCTTTCATGCGTTTAAGAAATCCTAGGGTTTGAAGATGAGGTAGAAGATGAAATCCTCTTGCTCGAAGCTCCTTCCTTCTTGCTCCTCTCATCCTCAACTCCTCTCTTCATCCCCTAGAGCTTCATCAATGATCTATGGCGTGGTAGGGTCGAATTAGGGTGTGTATGGCTTGGTTTAAGAGTCTTACTTTCTTAAAACTCCTCTTTCCCTTCAAACTCTTAATTTTTCCTTATTTATCCCCTTATTTCTTGCATTATGCCACCTAATAGGATAGGGGAGAGGTCCAATTTCATGGGTAATGGTTTAGGATATGATTAGGACTCTTTTTAGGACATTTATAACCCTTTTTAGTATTTATCTTACCCTTATTTAATTTATTTATTAATTAACTCTGAATTTCCACATTTATCTCCCATATTCTAGCATTTATCCACTAATTGGCATGGGGAGAGATCTAATTTCGTGGGTAATAAGTTAGGATAAGTCTAGGACTCTTTTTAGGGATATATATATGTCATTTATTATTTATCTAATCTTTTTTTCTAATTATTAATATATTTAATACGAATTTCACTTAATTAACTCCCTTCTCATGATGACCTCTTCTTATTTGGGCCCAACAATCCATGTTAGGTTCATTAACAAAACCCATTACTAATTTTACTTAATGGGTATAGATTTAATTACAATTATTCACCCTTTATCCTTATGTAAATCTATTTATCACACTTATTTAATTACTTTTGTATATTTTTATTCACTTCAACATTATTTATGTCAATATTTCTAATCTTCATCATTTGGCTCTTACTCTTGGCCCAATAACTCATGTGAGCCTAATTGTACAACCCATGTACTTACTTTTCTTAATAGATTCTTAATTATCTTTTATTAGAGAATTTATTCATGGGCCAAGATTTGTCCATTGGTCCAATATCATAATGGACTTTCATCCCATATTATTTAAAGTCTACCCACATGTTTATTTTTATTTATAAACCACTTTGGCTCATAAAATAATAGGTTCTTCGACTTATTCCTTAATTACGCTAATAAGTCGCATAATTTCTTAAACTTGATCTAAATGATTTTTCTGTGCCCAAATTTAATGATGGGTCATTAGATAATATTATTTAAAGTATAATTATTATCTTTACGGAATTTTCATATGGGTTTATACGCATGTGATAATAATGCGTACCTTTTAACTAGTTGAATTTATTAATTGATAAAATTTCAATTTATCCATAATTTTTAATTAATGGATTTTCCGGGGTACTACAACATAGTGCTATTAGACGGCCTCGATTTACGGGGGGTGAGGCAAACCAGTGAGGTGTTGTTTCACGAGTTCGTGCAGTGGGTAGCAGGGTTGGCAAGGGCAGTTTATTGCCAAGACCCCGAGGACAGGGAGAGGGCGAACAGGGACTTGAGGCGATTCCTTGTGCTATTCCTGGACAAGATGCTGCTGGGGACGAAGGGAGATGGCATCCACTATCAATTACTGGTGATCCTGGAGGATTTAGAGAGGGTAGGACAGTATGCATGGGGTGCGGCCTTCCTGGCGCACACCTTTGTAGACCTCTCCAGTGGCACGGGCTGCAAGACGATGGTGGGCGGATTTGCCCCCTTTCTACAAGTACACCTTCTTTGCTTTTGAACTCCTTTCATTTCCTCAGCATTAAATTTGTTAGTCAAACTAATCAAAATGTTCATGTATGCAGGTGTGGAGTTATTACTATATTCCTCTAGGGAGAGCGACCAAGGTGCGCCCTCGCGCACTGCCTTTGGCGCGGAGGTGGCTGCCCGTGGTGACGACGGCATCCTTCTCTCTCCAGTGCGACACCCTTCGTCGAGATATCCGAGATTTCCCAGCCCTCCTGGTATGTATGCTTCCTCATTTCTTCCATGCATTGTATTATATGACATGTGGCTAATGTATGCATGTGTGCAGGTTGTGTGGCATCCCTATGCGGGTGTGGGTGATGACGGCTAGCCATGAGTGGAGAATGGCCACCCTCGGTTTGGGCCGGACCTATGGGTCCATTGCCTGAACGAGATCGAGCCACCACCTTTGGCTTACCGCTGGCACCCTCAGACTGCACCAGGTGTGGTTTGATGAGGTGGAGCCCCGGGGAATCGGGAGGAGGATTTGGGGGAAGGCCAAGCGGGCGGACTGGCGCCTCCGTTTCCCCGACCAATATGTAGACTAGCAACACGGCGGGTACCCGGTGGAGTCCGACGCTGTGGACAGCTTCGCCTACCTTCAATATCAGGAGGTGTACGGGGACCTCGACTTCATGAGGCCAACGAGGGTATGCACCTTTAAACCTTGCTTGTTCATTAATGATGTTCATGATGGATCTAATGAATGTGTGCATGTGCAGGATGCTCGTGACGGCCTGATCGACACCCTTCGTGCCCAGCTGGCGAGTATGGAGGCCCAGTTGCCGGAGGCACGTGATGCCTTGGATGCTTTGGTAAGTTCAAAAGATCATACCTTTGCTTTGTTTACCTTACCATGTGTTGACTTGATTTTTGGTTTATATAGCGCGCGGCGCAGATGACCGTGGAGCGCACCGATGCAGCAGGTGCCTCCACGAGTCGGAGCGTGCCCAACCCAGAGGTGACCTCACTCCGGGAGTAGTTGGCGGCAGCGGTGGCTCAGGCAGAGGCAGCGGAGCGTGACCTCTCTGCAAGGGTAATTAAATGAATTAGACATATGCAATGAATGCATTTTTCTCATCCTTACTTGCTTGCTTGTGTGCAGTCTGCCGAGCGCCATTACCCAGGCAGCACTTGCAAGTGCTGAGGTGACTGGGCTGACGCAGCAGCTGTCTGAGCTGCGTACCCAGGTCTCCCAACACGATGCAGACCTGCCCCACGAGGCTGCGGAGCTACGCGTGACGCTCGCTGTGGAGCGGAGGGAGAGTGAGCAGGAGCATAGCTGGTGGGAGCAGGAGCGCAAGTAGGAGCATGGCCGGTGGGAGCAGGAGCGCGAGCGGTTGACCCAGCAGGCCATGGATACACGCACGAGTCTGGGTATCTTTGAGCGCCTGCTGCGAGAGGTGGAGGACCAGTACTAGCGCAGACTCGAGCGCGCCGTGACGGAGGGGTGAGCCAGCGCCTACTCCGGCAGTTATTTGGTGATGTCCTCTTAGTACCAGAGGAACGTCCAAGAGGAACGCGCCACCAAGGGGTCTTCTAAATCTCGTGCCTCCATGAGGCCTCTGTCTCTGCGTTCAACAACAAACCCCGGTGAGGCAGAGAGCAGCCGACACCCCCGGACAGCTGAGAGTGGTGGCGAGAGCTAGGGCACCTCAGGACATGTACCTTCTTTTTGCCTTTCATGATGATGTGTATCCAATAGGGTACTTATGATGTATTTTTGGGTTGGCCCCCCTTTTGGCCTTGGTATATATACATGCATGTTTCCTTTGCCTTCTCTTTTCCTGTCTCGCCTGAAAAGCACTTAACAAACAAGTTAAATGTTTGTTCCGGCTCAGCCCCCTGCACATTAGGCGGATTAGGCTTCATGATCTTGTCAAGGGGCTGAGCCTTTATTAAATAAGGCGGAAACTAAATACACCATAGTCAAAATGCAGCATGCAAGCAGGCATATGCTAACACGAAATTAAAAATGAGCATGCGTTTGATGCATTCAAACAAATGGAGTATGCTTTTTTTTTAAGTATTTTACTTTTTTTATTTTGAAAATATGTGATTTTTTTGGAGTTTGAAATATTCAATTTTTTTTAGTTTTGAAATATTCTATTTTTTTGGGTTTTGGAAATATGTGAATTGTTTTGGATTTTGAAATATTTTATTTCTTGTTTGTTTTGAAATATTTGAATTTTTTTTAAATATGTATTTTTTTATTTTGAAATAAGGGTCGCAACTCGGCATAGTCTATTCTTAAAAAGACGTGTGGAACGAAGGGGATCCGCTCTTAATTGAAAAAACTTGGTACTTGGACCCTTCAATTACTCAGCCATCATAAAGAGTTCATTAATAATTATTGGGTGTGCCGGACAGAGGTTGGACGTGCTTAAGTGGTGCCTTCACCCCAGGTGGCTTTCGGAGACGTCCTCTTTAGTTGATCGTTGCCTTGCCTTGACCCTAAGACATACCCATGGGGAGGAAGGGAAGAAGATGTTTAGGTCTGCCAACAGTTTGGGTGACCGGGGAGACACTCATTCCTCTACCCTACACTCAATGGGGTTCAGTCTTTTTTGGCTTATGGGGTTTTGGCACGCTTACGACCAGGTCCATTTAGATCTCTGCGGGGACTTTGCCACTATTGACGTGCTTTTATATTTGGTTTGCCTGGTTTTGGCTCTTTTGCTTTGATTTGCATTGTTTTCTTTCTTTTCCCCCTTATTGGGCCTTGACCTACACCCATTTGAGCTTTAGGCGGATTCAAAGGTCGATCCCTCAAGTTCCCCTATCTATTGGCAGACCGAGTGGCAAGAAGCGGGTAACGTCCTAGACCCTTGGTTAGGCATTGATCTTCTTTGGATTCTGTGCCTCTAACTTCCTTGAGTGGGCATGTAAGTATGTGGGTGTCGACACCTGAGGCTAACTCACCAAGAATAGGAAATGAATTAAAAATAATGGTTTTTGATTTAGGGTCTATGTACCATGTAAATCCAAACACCTATCTAGGGATAGTACTTCTTCAGATATAGCCCATTCCAAGGATGAGAGAGCTCCTCACCCTCTGCGTTCACTAGCCTGTACGCGTTCCCTAGATATGCTTCCTTAATTACATACGACCCTTCCCAGTTTGGTTGGAGTTCAGATCGGGGACCACTGGGTTTTACAAAGATTCTTTTAACCACCATTTCACCAACTTTAAACTTCCTCTCAATTATCTTTTTTTGATGAAAACGAGTGAGCCTATTCTGATATGATCTTGTGTGTTCTGCGGCAACTAGATGCTTCTCATCTAAGAGTTCCAATTGTGCTAGGAGCGATTCACGCCGCTCATCGATTGACAAGTCCTTGTCAAGCTGGACCCTTAGTGAGGGAATGAGAATCTCGTATGATACTACAGCCTCCATCCCATATGTGAGGGCGAACAGTGTCTACCCCTGGGAGTACAAATTGAAGTGCGGTAGGCTCATAGAGCTTCTACAATCTTTTCTGGCCAATCAGAGAACTTGTTAGCCTCACATGTTTTCTTGATGATTTTAATTAAGGTTTTGTTTGCCTCTGCTTGGCCATTGCCTTGCGGATAGTATGGAGATGAATGATGCAATGCAATTTTATACCTATCGTAGAGGTCACATAGTTTTTGAGAGATGAATTGCGGTCCATTGTTGGTGATGATGGTGCTTGGTATGCCGAACCTAGTGATGATGTTCTTCATGATGAACTTGTAGATGGTCATTGCCTTGACCTCTATGTATGCTTCGGCTTCTGCCCACTTGGTGAAATACTCCGTCGCAGTGAGGATGTATGACTTGGTTTTGTTTTGGGAGTTTGGATCACCAAGGGGACCAATGATGTCGAAAGCCCACATAGCGAAAGGCCATGGGGAGGATATTGGGTGGAGTGTAGAGGATGGAGAATGGATCTTGTCAGCGTGCAGTTGGCACTTGACGCACCGATGGACAAAGATAGAATAGTCCTCCTCTAGTGTGGGCCAGTAAAAGCATTGCCTAAGGATCTTCTTGGCAAGCACTTGGTTGTTCACATGGCCACCACACACACCTGAATGCGCCTCCTCAACAACCTTCAAGACTTCATCATCATCTAGGCACCTGAGCAAAACTCCAGTAAGTCCCCTTCTATAGAGTGTATTTCCAACCAAATTGTACTTCTGGGATCCTTATTGCCTTCTTCTCATCAATTGTGGCTTCCTCAGGGTACGTCTGATTTCTGCAGTACCTTGCTATCTCATAGTACCATGGCTTCTCCTCATCCTCCAATTCCTCTTCTAGCTCCATCAACATGATCTCACTTTTGCCCTTCCTTTCTACCTTCTTCAACATCTCTTCTTTAATCTAGAGAAAGACGAGGTCCTGAACAACAGGGGTATTGCGGCGTGCAATTTGAATGCTGTCAAAATCCCCAGGATAGCACATGTGAAGAGTTGCGCCGATAGTGGCAAGAGCTTCTGCTAGGAGGTTTTGATGACGAGGGACATGGACAAAGATCAGCTTGGAGAATAGCTTGGCATAGGCTGAGGCAAGTTCTTGGTAGGGCTTGAGCTTTGGGTCCCGAGTGTGATACTTGGTGAGCACTTGGTGCAAAACCAGTTGGCTATCACCTACAATTCATAGATGGGTGACACCATAGAAGTGGGCAAGCTCCAGACCAACCAACAAAGCTTCATATTCGGCGATTTTGTTGGTGACAAGAAACTCCAATTTATAGGCTTGTGGAATGGTGACACCCTCAGGTGATAGTAGAGCAATCCCGATACCCTTTCCATGATAATTCAAAGCCCCATCGAAATACAACGTCCACATAGGATCAGATTGGCTAAGGGACATTAATTCCTCATATGGAAACTCCGAACGAACAAGATTGAATTGATGAATAGGGTGATGAGCGAGGTGTTCTTCTATGGCATTGCCTTTGATAGATTTCTTCTAAATGTAGGTGATGTCAAACTGGGAAAGAAATCTTTGCCAACATGCTAGCCTATCAGTAATGACAGATTTTTCAAGGAGGAATTTGATAGGATTCATGCGGGCGATTAGATGGACCTCATAAGCTAGAAAGTAATGCTTCAATTTCTGCACTACCCATACGAGAGTGGCACATGTCTTCTCCATTGCTGTGTACCTTTGCTCACAGAGGTTGAGAAGCTTAGACATGTAGCATACTGCCCTCTCCTAGCCTTCTTCATCTTACTTGTTCAAGGACAGCTCCTACTGAATCTTCCAAAACAGTTACATAGAGGATAAGAGGTTTGCCTGGAGTCGGTGGCCTCAGGACAGAGGGATTAGCCAAATATTCCTTAAGTCCATCAAAAGCCGCATGACACTTATTTCTAAAGGAATTCGACTCCCGGCTTGGTGAGGTCGTAGAAGGGTCTACACCTCTGTGAATGTTGGGAGACGAACTGGAGAATAAACTGCAGCCTCCTGATTAGTCCTTGGACTTCCTTCAAATTCTTGGGAGGGGGCATTTCTATAATTGCCTTCTCCTTATTGGGATCAATTTCTATACCCCTCTTGCTCACAATGAAACCTAACAGTTTGCCCCATGATACACCAAAGACACACTTGGGGTTCATCTTCAACTGATACTCCCTTGACCTTTGCAAGACTTTCGTTAGAACCCCAAGATGCTCAGCCATAGTTCTTGATTTCACCACCAGGTCGTTCGCGTACACCTCAATATAAATGTGGATCGTATAATGAAAGATAGCCATCATAGCTCTTTGGTAAGTAGCTCCAGCATTCTTAAGTCCAACAGGTATGACCACGTAACAATATGTTCCCCATGGTGTAGTGAACGAAGTCTTCTCCTGGTGTTCCTCAGTCAACTTGATTTAGTTGTACCCTGAGAAGCCATCCATAAAGGAGAGGGTTTCATACCCAGTCGTGTTATCTATGAGCACATTGAGGTGAGGCAATGGGAAATCATCCTTTGGACACGCACAATTGAGGTCCCAGAAGTCAATACATATCCTGACTCTTCCGTCTTTCTTCATAACCGAGACAATGTTCGCCACCCAATTCGGATAAAGCACGACTATGATAAATCTAGCTTTGTGGAGCTTATCGACCTCATCTTTCATCTTCAAAGCCATCTGTGGGTGGAAACGCCTCAACCGCTACTTAATGGCAATGGACCCTCGCTTAAGGGTAAGACGGTGTTCAACAAGCACGGTGTCCAAGCCTGGCATATCCTCGTAGATCCAAGCAAACATGTCCTTATACTCCTTGAGAACCTCGATAATTGCCTCCTCTTCAGCTGGTGATAGTTTACTGCTTATGAGGACGGTCCTAGGGTTTTCCTCAGTTCCCAGGTTGATTTCCTTGGTAGTTTCTTCTATGGTAGTTGATGGCTCATTAAATCTTTTGACTCCACTTGCGAACGTGTCAGCCTCATCCTCAAATTCTTCATCACCTTCCTCAATTGGGTCATTATCATCCATGATCTCATAAACTCTGAACCCATCATCAATTAAACACAGCGACTTCTCATATTCTATCTCTGGCAACTGCAAAGGCTCCTCTATAAATTATGGAATTGCTAGACATGCCTTGCACTTACGGGCTAGATCAGCGAGGAATCGGCGTGGAACCCTCCTATCCTTGGACTTCTTCTTGGATACTACCCCTAGCTTATCACTACCCTAGCCTAGACTCCTACTGCAACTACCAGAATCTACAACAGGGGGTGGAGGAGAAGGAAAAGAAGTAAAAGAAGAATCCCACGTGGGGGAAGATGGAGAAGGAGTAAAAGTAATAAAAATCCCCTGTGTGGAGGGGGAGGGAGGTCCCTGCGTGGAGGGAAATAGGAGATCGGTCATCGGACCGGGGAGGAGTGGCCTGTAGGTTGGGGCACACTCGGAGGAAAGGTAAGAAGTCTCCTCGATGGAGACGATGGAATTAGCCATTGGAAAATTGGCATTTTTTTTTTGGATTTTCAGAATTATTCAAATATTTATGGTTTTTATTTAACATGCAAATGGAAAGAGAACGAGGTGAGATCTCCAATCTAGAAAGGAGTGAGATGAGCGTGTACTTGAGAGGAGGGAGATTTGGGGAGAGAGGTAGTTGGAGGGTGAGTGTCTGCTCGGAAGAGTGGAGGAAGATTGCAAAGTGGGGCGTCGGTGCCCGAGGAATGCTGAAAGAAATAAATGAGGGCCACGTGGTGGCCTGAAGGAGAGAAGGCGAGATGCTTGGAGAGAAAACAAAAGTGGGTGCGATGCCTGCAGAGGAGAGGAGAGTGGGCGCGATGCCCAGAGAGAAGAGGGGAGTAGACGCATTGCCCGGAGAGGAAAAGAGAGTGGGCACATTGCCCGGAGAGGAGAGGCCCGCCCTAAACCTAATTGTTGCGGAAGCTTCTTTAGCACGTGTATTCTACTCAGCTTTGTCTGCCTGTTGCCTCTTGCCTATGGCCACTGCCAGCTGCTCAGCTTTTTCCGGTGTGAAAAGTTGCCTCAAAGATGAAGCAATGTCCACTCTTATCGAACCACCGGCCCCATTCTGACTCGGATTCACCCCTCTTTACTTGCTTTAGGGCCTGAGATTGTCTACAACTTTGTATGTGGCTAGGGGTGAATGGTGAACAGGTGTAGCACTAATGGTGGATGTTTGTTCACTCCCTGGTTGCAGCGGCCCCTTCTTGAAATGCTGGTACAGGGTCCATGTGAGTGGCTACCCCTGCTGGTGATCCGCCCTGCCTGGCTTGTACCCTAGTCCAGCCCTAGGTCTCATCTTGCTATCCTTCACGGCTTCGGTCCTCCCCTGTAGATGTGTCCCCAGCCCTTTGCCTAGCTAGTACCCCATTTGCAGCATAATATGCTAGCCCTTCTCGATAATAATCTTGCTCCTCTTTGCAGCACTAACAGATGAACTAACTGGGGTCGACTGCATGCTAAATGTGTCTAATACAAACATCAACGGCTGGTTGCTTGGCCAGATAGAAGGGACTGAATTGTCAGTCATCGCGTCCACTTCCAAGACAGTTGGTTTACTGGCAACTTGGATGACCCGCCCCTTGTAAGGAAACTTGAGGCATTGATGTATAGTTGATATAACGGCAACAAGTGCCTGGATAAACGGAATGCCCAGTATCATACGGAAACTCAGGTCCATGTCTAAAATGTGGAAGTCCATCTGAGTGACGGACGGACCCAGCCCTACTTTCAAGGCGACGACTCCTTTTGGCAGCCTACTAGTGTTGTCGTAGGCCGTGACAGTGATGGCGGAGGCTTGTATCGATTGTGGTGTGACCCCACAGAAATTTAACGTGTCCAAAGACACGACATTAATTGAGGCCCAGTGTCAACTAAGCATTAAGAGACGCGGATCCTGTTGATGTTGACCGTTAAGCATAGGGCATACCATTGAAACTCCATCGGTGCTAACTCGGATTCATGGAATTCAATGGTCGGATGCTGGCTAGTGGGGGTCAAGAGTATGCTAATCTGGTTCACTGGCAGATCTTCGTTCACCATTACTTTTTGTAAATACTGCATGAGAGCTTCCTGATGTACCAGCGACCTTTTAATCAACTCTAAAATAGATATATGGGCCGGTGTCATATCCAGATGTTTGAGCAGATCATACTGAGTCCCAGGGATAGACTCCTCTTGCGGAGCTTCTTCCTCTTGGGGCAGGGGTGCCTGGTCTTGCTGCTAGGGGAATATCCGATTAAAAATATGCCCACTCTGGAGCACCATTGTTTCTTCTAAATTATCTTCCGCTATTGTTGTCGCAGCCGACATAACAGAAGGTGGATGAGAGGTATAAGGCTGGTGGGTGAACATTTGGTGTGGTAGTTGGATACTTGCCGCACTCAGGGGTGGGATGGAGGTACGGAGAAAGGGAGCTTGGGGATTGGGTATAGTGAGGGGCGTGGTTGGTGGTGTGCGGAGGAGTGGTGGGTTAGGTGATGGTGGCTGTGAGGAGGTAGTGGTAGGAGGTTGGCATATGAGTGGGCGGTTTGGTTGCGGTGGTATGGTGGAGGGGTTGCGTAGGAAGGGAGCTTGAGGGTTGGGGGGTGGTAGCATTGTGGAGGTAATGGGGGGTTGGCGGATAAGTGGTGGGTTGGATGGTTGGCTAGAAGGTGTTGGATGATGGGTGGTGGTTGTAGGGATGCGTAGAAAGGAGGGTAGTGGGTAACAGGGAGTGGGTGTATGGATAAAGGGGGGTAGAGTGAAAGAGGATTGGGAGGTGGAGGTGGAGGATACTTCCATAGGCCGGCGGGGCATTCCTTCAGTGCAGGTAGATGCCGTGAGGGTGTTTACTTGCTGGTTCAGAGCCAGGTGCTCCGAAAGGGGGTTCTGGACAATGCCCATATTGGGCTACTACTGGGGTGCCTGGGGCTGTTGTTGTTGTTGTTGTTGTTGTTGTTGTTGATCCTGCCTAGGCGGCCTTCTTGCCTTCATTTCCGCAATGTACTTCCTCATCTCCTCCGAATCTATGCCTCCATTGTCATTCAAGTCATAAATGTAGTCCTTGTAATGAAAACATGCCTTCAAGGTGTGGCCCGGTCCCCGGTGGATTGCATAGTAATGTGAAGTATCAACATTGGGAGGCCATTGTAGCCTTTCCCTTGGCAAGGTGAGCACATTGGCGGCCATAAGAGCATTAAATTTATCGGGTAAAGTCTCCGGCAATGGAGGGTAATCGGCTCTTCTTGGGCCAGGGGGCGCCTAGGCTGTTGAGGTTCATAGGTGCCGGGAGGGGGGACTTGGTTGTATTGTGGAGGAGGAGGAGGGGGTTGCTATTGCTAGTATTGAGGAGGGGCAGGTTGGCGGTACTGAGGCTGAGGTGCCTGGCAGTATTTAGGAGGTGGTGGGGGAGCTTGTATACTGGTTGGGAGGAGGTTGTTGATATTGAGGCTGCTGAGGTGGTTAAGGTTGTTGGGGCTGTTGAGGCTGTTGGGGTGGTGCCCTAAATGTCGGAGGGTTGTTTGGCCTAGACTAGGGATATTGTGGTTGTTGAATCTTGGTTTTAGGATAGTTGGTGGAGGGACTGGGGTTGCCTATAGCACTCACTTGCTCATTCTGCATGACCCTCTTGGTCGTGGAACCGCTAGTAGGGGGAGCACCATTGCTCTTCTTGAATGTCCGGGCCTTCAGCTCAAACATAGCCATGATAGGAGAGTCCTTCAATTGAGTCTAGATATAACGGGCTCTCTCATACAGCTCCTCCATGGTGGTCAGCTTGTTCATTGCCAAAATGTGTCTAAATTGTGGCATGGCATTTGCGTTGATCATCTTCACCTGTTCGGACTCAGAAAAAGGGTCCCTCAGCCTCTCAGCCATTGCTCTCCACCGGTCAGCATAGTGTACAAAATCCTCGTCTACCTTCATCCTCTCAACCATAAGATCGGTGATAGACAATGCGGGGCCAACCCGGTCCCTATACCGCTGTAGGAACTTTCTTTGGACTACTTCAAAATCATCAGCATCTGTGGGCTCCAGAGAATAGAACCACTTGAGGGCGGGCCCATCCAAAGATCTCCGAAAGAGGAAAGCAAGGGCACAGTTGTCATTTTTCCAGAAGGATGATTCGTACATGAATTCCTTGATATGTACGAATGGGTAGTCGGTGCCATTGTAACGGTAGTAGACCGGCAGTTCAGAAGGAGGAAGGTGGAAGATTGGCATAAAGGAGAAAGCCAATTCAAAGGAGTCTTTGGGTACGGACACCCTTTTCAGATTCTGCTTGAGACGGCTCACCTTCACCAGGCGGGCTTGGGTGAGTTGATCAGAAGAAGATTTGTGAGGCACCCCAGAAGAATGAGGTTGGGGTGCACTCACCTAGACAGAATTGTAGTGGGGAGGTGTGCCAGCAGTCGCGGAAGCATGGGCCGGATCCTGAGGGGGGTGAATGGGCCTTGCTGTGGCGGTGCTTGGCCAGACAAAGGAAGGCCTCCCAACGGGACTGTGGGGGCGAGAGTGAGTAACATAATTGGCCCGCGAGGGGTCAGGGGAGGCTCAGACCGTCGGGTCGCAAGTGGGTTCAGAGAAAACACCCGTGTTTGGGTGGAGAGTTTGGATGGGTTCGGGGATGGATTTCCCCTTCAAAGCAGCTTGAACCTCTTGGAGTTGGGAGGCTTGGAGATTTTGGAGAATGTCCACTAGCTGGGACAGATCAATGGAAGCAGAGGCGTTTGCAGCGGCATGCCTTGGGGAGAGGTGAGGAGGTTGTGAATCCACTGCATGAACATGCGAAGTGGAAGGATCAATGTGGGGTTGGTTGTGGAGTTGAGCAAGTTTCTGGTTAGAGTCATACACCTCATCATATGTATCCTCATGGTAAGCCATGTCTTCGTACTCGGCCATTCCGAGAGATCGGCCTGAATAAAGGAACATAAAAATTGGAACAAACAAGTTGATTGTCAAGCAACTACCAACAACTACTCAAACAAGTTTGAGATAAGATGTTAATGGCTTTTAATCACACACTTGAGGATGCTTACGTCCAATTAAATGTTCAATATGATTCAAGGTGAATTTTATTTAAAATGTATCGCTCCAAAGTAGGTATGGGCCTAAAAGGGTGAGATGAGAACTTTGGGCCCACTAAGCACACTCTGTCACACGAATGGGTACTCTAGCATGGGTCTCTGGGGTGGTACAACCTGCCCGGTCCACCGTGAGCGAATCCACGGGGTACGGAGACTTACGGAGGTCTTGGTGAAGGTCCCCTAGTACAATGAGACGGAATGCCTAAAGGAGAGGTTGCCTTCACCAAGAAGGGTGTTTGGATCCTAGTGCAAGAAGGGAAGGAGGTCCCTCGGCCGAAGTATGTGTTGTAAGCAATGCAAAAATGCAAGATGGTAGAAAACCCCTGCTCACTGTAACCAACTGAATTGCGACGAGTTCAGTCGCCGCGCTTCAATGTGAATCACGTCCGTTCAGTCGATCACGGATCTGACAGCTCACAAAAGCTGTAAGAGCTGCGACAACTCCCTCCGACTGTCTGTCACAGAATCGCATCGAGTTAAGCCACCGTACAACAACACAAATCGCGACATCTGAATGCGTCGCGAATTCAAAAGCACCTGAGAGTCAGGAAATCAGACAAGCATGCTCTTCAATCAACCAAATGGAATGAAAATAGAAGTTAAATCAAGATGCTTTCTTCAAGTGAAAGTAAGTAAATGGAGAGGGGAGCAAGATGGTATATATATATATATATATATATATATATATATATATATATATTAATCAAACTTTATGGAAAATGTAAAGAAAAAAAACACAAACATAAATCGGTAAAGGCGATGGGAAATCTCAAAAAGTACCGTGTGGGGTACGAAAGGTGGGGGTTGTACCGCATGGGGTACGAAGGGAGGGATACATGTGGATGTCGAAGGAGAGGCTCACGTGGGTGCCGAAAGAGACGTAACCGGAACTAAAAAGAAAGAAGTCCCACCGTGATCACCAATTTGTAGATGTGTTTTTTTTCCAAAACACTCCCACAAAGATTTGGATTAAAAAAAAAGAGATTTAGTTAAAAAGAAATAGGCGTAGGGAGTGGAAAAGAAAACGTGCGTGTGTGCACAAAGAGGAGGTGTGATCGCTAGGTACGTGAGGGTACCGAATGAGACAGGAGAAGAGGACAGATGTACTTACCTTCACTCAAAGATCGTGGGAGTGTGACTGTGGGCTGACTTCTACTTCTTCCACCGGTCGGCCGGCGAAGAAGATTTAGCTCGGACGGTTACCTTGCAAAAAGTAAAAAAAAAAAAGAAATACGTGAAAGAGGATTAGACTATGGCGTGCAGCATCAAAATCAAATGAAATGAAATATAGAATAATGGCATGGGTGTTAACACACCTCGTGAGAGTGGTGTTAAACCCCTAAAATGTGTAGGTGTGGAGAAAATGATGTGATGTGTGTGTTATGATGAAGTGATGAAATGCTAAATGAAAAGATGCACTAAACAATGAAGTGAAAATAAATGAAAGGAGGGAGGAAAAGTGGTGATGTGAAGCCCTCTGTTGGAATGGTCGAAGTAGAAGAAGAGAGAGGTCCTCCCGCCTCGCTCCAATGCACATGAGGACGATGGCTCCAAACTCCAAGGAATGGGATGAGTGGCTTGAAATGGGGGTCCTCCTTGGCTCGGAATGTGAGTCTCCGGTGTGGCAGGGCTTCGCCGTAATGCTTGGGTTATGCTCAAAACAATGGCCTCGGGGCGTTTTATAGAGAAAAAATATCGAAATCGCGTCGGACACAGTGGACGCCTATCTCAGTGAAATGTGTCTGACTAACACGCCACGATTACCAAGATTCACTTACTCCGATTAACCATTTCCAAACATCGATTATAGCAGGTTTAAGAACCACGTCCGCATTTCTAGCTGCGTTTCTAACACTTCCAATTTGAATCGATTCTTTCCAAATATTAATAAATGGAAATATTGAATCGCGTTGGCCTAAACCGTCGTGTATTTGAACAGAATTGTTCTCTGATGGAAATTGATCTTCATATGAGGGAAGGTCAGAAATGCATCAGACAATATAGACGTGGTTCTAATTAGCAACAAAATCTTTCCAAAAACAATTTTGGAATTTTCCATAATTCGAAAATGGAAACTCTTAAACGAGGCAGCTTGATAGGACGCGATTCAAAATAGAGTAAGCGCCAAAAAAGGAAGTGTGATACGCGTCGATTTTACCCGCCGCGGATGAAGCCTCCTTAAAGGTGTCCATTGTGTCAGACGCGAATCAATTAAGCACAACAGACCTCTTTAGACCCCTCAAAAAAATTTCTAAAAATCCTAAAATCTGGAAAAATAGGAAAATCACTCAAGAGGTTAATTACTTTGAGGCATCGCGGCATAACATGAAATTTGCTTGACATGTTGCCAAAAATGGCGTGTCTACAGCGACCAACACAGTGGACACCTATTGATGCTTGAATCATGACGGACCAACCCGTCGCCTTAAAGTCTAAATCGCGACCGAACAAGTCGTTGCGTTCAGAAACGTGACGACTGGTTCCGTCGCCTTTCAGGCAGAAGAAACCTACCCTAAACATCCATTACGAAAATCACACTAAATGGCTATACAAGCTGATAAAGTAGGAATTAAGCATTCATATAAAACCCTAAGCATGCTTTCTATCATGTTTATGTGATTTCTAAGCCAAAATCCATAAACCCTAATCCACCCCCACCATACACACGAAAATAGGGGAAAGTTCTCCGACCAATAGAAGAAATGCGAAACCAACGCTGTCCAGATGTTCCCCGGGCTCTGAAGCACGTCCTCACGTCGGAACCACGCTGAATGGACAGCAACAGACCCAAAATCACCTACAAAACCCTCAGCAACCTCCCCTTCAGCTAAACAGTGCAACTGCACTGTTCGGCCAAGGGCAAAGGCTCAAAACATATAGAGGCTAAATCGCGACGTATCAGGCCGTTGCATTTAAAATGCGACATGCCTGGGCGTCGAGCTTTAACCCCGACGACTCGCATGGTGCATGCAGCCGTGCCTACGTAAAAATGGTTCTAAATCGCGACGTAGCAGGTGGTCACGTTCATCAAGAATCGTGATGACTGTGTTGGTCATGTTCTTAATGAACCCGCCAGAGGTCTATTTGGGTTGAGATCTCCAACCCTCTAGCCTCACACCCTACTACACAAACCTGTAAAAACATATGTAAACAGACACACTCAACCAATGGGCCACACACTGGCCCCAACCCGATAAACTATGATCCGAACCTTCAAGATATTACATTACTATCACCTAAAAGAAAATTTTCCCCCGAAATTATAGAAGTAAACTCAATCAACAATACAATACATATAAGACTATCACCTAAAAGAATTTAATGCTTACTCAAACAAGTATGGATACGTCTTGTACATTTCATCGGCCAATTCCCAAGTGTCTTCTCCACCCTGCCTGTTTTCCCATCTGATCTTTACTAGCTCAATGTCTTTATTCCTCAACCTTTGTCTTCGGCAGCCTGTAATCATCATTGGATACTCTGGCATGGATATATCCAGTTTTAGAACATCTCGAGTGTAGCTGACAATCTGCGAAGGATCCCGAATGTATCTTCTTAGCATTGAGACATGGAACACATCGTGAGCATCGGTGAAGTCTGCTAGAAGCTCTAATCTATACATTGTCTCACCAATCCTTTCCAAAATCTGAAATGGACCTACATACCTAGGACTCAACTTGCCCTTCCTGCTGAACCTCAAAACACCTTTGGTTGGAGAAACCCTCAAGAACACATAGTCTTCGACTTCAAACTGTAGTGGCCTGCGCCATGTATCTGCATAGTTCTTTTGCCTCCTTTGAGCTGTTTAAAGCATCTCCTTAATGAACTTCACCATCTCTACACACTGCTGCACCAATTCCGGTCTCATTCACTGCCTTTCACCTACCTCATGCCAATTCAACGATGTTCTGCAAGGTCTTCCATAAAGAACTTCATATGGTTCCATCTCGATACTTGTGTGATAACTGTTATTGTAAGAAAATTCAACCATACCTAAATGATGCTCCCATCCACCTTCCCAAACTAAACAACAAGCTCGTAGCATATCTTCAATAGTCTGGATTGTTCTTTCCATCTGCCCATCGGTTTGGGGATGATATAATGAACTGTACCTTAATTGTGTACCAACAACGCTTTGCAAACTCCACCAAAAACCTGAAGTAAACTTGGGATCTCTGTCTGAAACAATGGTGACTAGAATTGCATGCTATGGGACAATTCTATCCACATACAACCTTGCCAATCTGTCCACTATCCATGACATGCTCACAACTAACAATCTGCACACTTTTGTCAATCTATCAACAAAACCCATATACCATTGTGACCTGACGCTGTCCTGGGCAAAACTACAACAAAATCTATAGCTATGTCATCCCACTTCCACTGCGGTATAGGTAATGGCTGCAATAAACCTCGTAGTCTTTGATGCTCTGCTTTAACCTGCTGGCATACTAGACATCTCGCTATGAATTTTGCTATTTCATTCTTCATGCTCGGCCACCAGAAATACTTCTTCAAATCTTGATACATCTTTGTGCTTCCCAGGTGTATAGTGTACCAAGACCGATGTGCTTCTTCTAACACTTTTTGCTTCACTCCAACTTCACTTGAGACATATAACCTATTTCTAAATTGGATCACACACTCATCATCTATGGTAACATCTTCCATCTTTACAATTTCAGCCAAATTTTCATCTACCTTCTGGGCTTCTACTATCTGCCAATATAAAGATGGCTCCATTGTGCTACTGGCTAACACTGCTCACCGCTGGCTACTAGGAACAATTAAGGAGTTTTCTGCTACATCATCATACAACTTCCATTCTCTTATCATCATGTGACTTATTACTGCCTTTCTACACAATGCATCTGCCACAACAATAGCTTTGCCTGGATGATATACTAAGCTGAAATCATAGTCTTTTAAATATTCCGACCATCTGCGCTGCCTCAAATTCAAATCCTTTTGTGAGAAGATATACTTTAAGCTCTTTTGATCCGTGAAGATTTCAAATCTTTCACCATACAAGTAATGCATCCATATCTTTAATGCAAATACCACTGCTGCGAGCTCTAAGTCATGTGTGGGATAATTCTCTTCATGCCATTTCAATTGCCTAGATAAATAGGCCACCACTTTTCCATGTTGCATTAGTACTGCCCCAAGTCCTCTCCTGGATGCATCTGTATACAACACAAAACCACCTCGGCCTGACAGTATTTCTAATATTGGTGCTGAAGTGAGCCACTTCTTCAATTCCATAAAGCTGTGTCTGCAATCGGAAGACCACATAAATGGTATCCTTTCCTGGTAAGCCTTGTCATTAGTGCTGCAATCTTTGAAAAGTCTTGAATTAACCGCATGTAGTAACCTGCCAAACCAAGAAAACTCCTGATTTCTGGCACTGTCTTTGGTTCCTCCCATTTCATAACAACTTCTACCTTAGTTGGGTCCACTGCAACACCTTCACCTAAAATCATATGCCCCAAAAACTGAATTTCTCTTAGCCAAAACTCACATTTGCTGAATTTAGCATATAGCTGGTGCTCCCTCAATGTCTGCAATGTAACTCTCAAGTGTGTTGCATGTTCCTCTCCTGAAGCTGAATACACTAGTATATCGTCAATGAATACCACAATAAACCGATCTAGATATGGATGGAAAATTCTATTCATCAAATTCTTAAATGCTGCAGGTGCATTGGTTAGCCCAAATGGCATAACCACAAACTCATAGTGCTCATACCTTGTTCTAAATGTTGTTTTATCAATTTCTTTTTCCCGAATCCTCAACTGATGGTACTCTGATCTCAAATCTATCTTAGAGAACACCATACCTTTACTATTTGCAACTGATCAAACAAATCATCAATCCAGGGAAGTGGATACCTGTTCTTTATTGTGACCTGGCTCAACTGGCGGTAATCAATACACATTCTAAGGCTGCCATCTTTCTTTCTAATAAACAAAATCGGTGCTCCCCATGGTGAGTGACTAGGCCGAATGAAACCTTTCTCTAGCAATTCTTGCAACTTTTTCTTCAACTCTTTCAATTCTGTGGGTGCCATCCTGTAGGGTGCTTTAGAAATCGGCATACTGCTTGGCTGCAACTCCAATGTGAAGTCCACCTCTCTATGCGGTGCCAAACCGGGTAACTCTTCCAGAAATACATCCACAAACTCTCTAACCACCAGTACCATCTCTACTGTCTTACCTGCCTCAACCAAACTAACTGATGCTAAATAGGCTACACACCTTGCATTAATCAATTTCCTAAACATAAGAGCAAAAATGATAAACTTAAGGGTATAGAATGGCATACCTTGGAAATCAAACATATTGCCTCCAGAAGGACTGAACCTTGCTTTCTTTTTCCTACAATCAACCACTGCTCCATATGTCTCTAGCCAATCCATGTCCAATATCACATCGTATTCCTTTAACTATAATGCATACAATCTGGCTGGCAACTGATTACCTTGTATCATTATAGGAACCTCATCCAAGTAACACGTAGTAAGCATTAAATCACCAGAAGGGACTTCTACCACAAGCTCACACTGCCTCTCCTCAAAAGGATGTACCATACTACCCATAAAATCTTTAGAAATGAAGGAATGTGATGCAGCAAGATCAATTAATGTTCTAGGAGAAAATTCAAGAAGTGGTATTATACCTTCAATCAGATTTGACGCTTCTGCTTGAGCCCTCGTGATTGCCATCACTCGTCCTCATCCTCTCTGGTAAGGCGAACCTCTACCTTGCTTAGCTGGTGGCTGCTGCTGCTATGGTGCCCCTCTACCATAACTGCCTCTTCTTGGATATGGACAATTTCTTGCTAAGTGCCCCAGTTGATAACAATTATAACATCTAAATTCTGCGGGTTGCCTAGCTGTGCTTTGCTATGATTCCTCCGTCTCTGGCCTATAACCTCAGCCCTACTGGAATCCCTACTGCCTGCCACCTCCTCGACATCTAAATATCTTCTTCAACTTAAAACCCCACTTGCCAAAACCCGATGTAGATGCTCCTCCTGAAGGTGCTTTGCCTTTGCTAACACCTGGAGATTGTTGTGGGAGTCGAAAACTACTTGATCCTGATCCGCTCGAATGTATAGCCTTCACAGTTCTTTCAAAAATTGCTGCTCTTTGGGCTACCTCCTCCACTGTCCCACACATAAGAGAAGTCACTGCATCTCGCAACTTCAGCCTCAACCCTCGAATAAAATACTCCACCATCATAGCATTGTTAGTTACCACATAAGGTGCATACCTGCTCAAAGCCATGAATCTCATTTGATACTCCAACACTGACAAATTCCCTTGTTATAGTGTCTTGAATTCCTCCCTCTTGGCTTGCTGAATTTGTACCGGAAAGAATGTGTTGTTGAATACTTCAAGGAATTCTGGCCAAGTGATTGTATCTTCTGCTCGTCCTACAAACACGGTTTGCATCTTGAGTCTCCACCATTCTTGTGCAAATCTCCGCAACTGATAAGTAGCCAAGATAACTCTATCAGCCTGTGGAATCCTCATTGTAACAAAAACTCTTTCTATCTCATGCACCCAATGCTCCGCCGTATCTGGATTCGGACCTCCCGAGTACGTAGGTGGCTGCAAACGTAGAAACCTTTCCACTAGTACCGTAGACTCCTCCAAGCTGGCTAGCCGCACTGGCATAACTGGGGGTAAAGGTACTACAGGTGGTACCTCAACTCCAAACGGTGGTACTAGCGGTGCGGGTACTGCCTCCTCCTCCACTGGTGGTGTTGTAACTGTTGGCTCAACTGGTTGTTGCTGGTCTAACCATGTCTGAATCTGTGTGGTACTCTCCCATAACCTTTCTATCATCTGATGTGTGGACTCCTCAGGCTCATCACCACCACCTCCCCAATCTCTCCTATCAGTCATTTATGAACTTGCACATACAACATTCCAATCCACACAGCACACGAACAGATTACTACAAAAATAGGGCTAATTACCAGCAGTAGACTATAGTAGAGAACAGACTATGTACATTCCTTGTTCCTTCATATTTACACGGACCTTGCTCTGATTCCAAGTGTGACGGTCGTCGCCGCTCAAGCCCGTTAACCCAATAACGTGCCCGACACGACTTCGCCTCTTGCGAACTGGCCGTAGCCTCGCAAGGGATATCAACACACACATGTCCGTGGAAATATAAAAAAACATGTTGAACATATAAGAGATTCCATATCTTACACATGTTCACATGAAATGTACATATTCGGTTCTGAACCAAAGTCATAGTACAAGTACATCTCCCTGAACAAAACCCCCAAGGCACAACAAGTAGAAATATTACTCTGCTGGTGATGTCGGCCCTACTCCGCCACAGTGCGGTCCCGAACTAGAAGAGGGACGGGAACCCTCCTACTCTCCTTCACCTGAAAGAAGAAGGGGTGAGCCTCACAAGTCACTGGCTCAGTAGGGTAACTCCCCAAAAGTCGAGGGAGCAATGCACAAAAAATATAATAAGCATGGCCCATAAGCAATTAAAATATAACACAACCTACACATGATACTACAACTGTAATAATTAATCCGCAAGATATGTACATGAGTACAAGCTAAAGAAGGGCACGCCACACATGAGTCATGAGAACTAGTTCGCGACACCAGCCACAGACTCGGACAAACAACACAAGACTACCTCTCAGCCTCGCAGCCATGGATGAAAGGTCCAACTGCCGCTCCACCTTAACAGGGTCAAGAAATTGTGGAGACCAACCAACACTACTCCTGCTGACCACACAGCTACAGGCCCAAGCCTGACACCTTTACGGATTCTAGCCCGAGCTCCCTAAAGTGAGGCACTGGAAAACTAGACTAGCTATTACTAGTACGTCTACTGGTGTCCGTCCCCCAACCATGAGCGTGCTACAAGCGACTGCACACCCACAAACACAAGTCTCTACTACTGTCTTTCCCTCAGTCGGACGTACAACTCAAACTCAGGAGTGAGGGTGTCTAGGAAGATGACACAAACATTGACAGTACACATCGTACCGAGATAAACCCCGAGCATCGGGTGCTTGGCTCACAAAGAACTTGGGGTAACCGAGTTGAGAGGTAACCACGGAAGGCGTTACAACCCAACTCACTATGCACACATGACCAACCAAAACCCATCGTTTCCAATCACAATATAAGCCAACACACCCCTTACAAACCCTACATTGCTTAACCAACACTGCCCAAGTAGTGTACCACAGGAAACAGTCAGACTGGCCACAAAACCTCAGAGCTCGGATGGCCACAATCTAAATCATGACTAACACAGTAGACGCCTATTGAAGCTTGAATCGCAACGAACCAACCCGTCACCTTAAAGTCTGAATCGTGATCAAACAAGTAGTCGCGTTCAGAAATGCGATGACTGGTTCTGTTGCCTTTCAGATAGAACAAACCTACCCTAAACTTCCATTCTGAAAATCACACCAAATGGCTATACAGGCTGATAAAGCAGGAATTAAGCAATCATAAAATAAGCATGCATTCTATCATGTTTATGTAATTTCCTAGCCAAAATCCACAAACCCTAATCCACCCCCACCATACACATGAAAACAAGGGAAAATTCCCCTACCAACAGAAGAAATGCAAAACCAACGCCGTCCAGATGTTCCCCGTGCTCTGAAGCACCTCCTTGCATCGGAACCACGCCGAATGGAAAGCAATAGACCCAAAATAACCCAGAAAACCCTCAACAACCTCCCCTTCAGCTGAACAGTGCAACTGCATTGTTCGGCCAAGGGAAAAGGCTCAAAACACACAGAGGCTAAATCGCGACATATCGGGCAGTCGCGTTTAAAACATGACGTACCTGGGCGTCGCGATTTAACCCTGACAACCATGCATGTGCCACGCGGCGCCCATGCAGTTGCGCCCACATAAAAGAGGTTCTAAATCACGACGTAGCAGCTGGTCGCGTTCATCAAGAATCACGATGACTATGTTGGTCGCGTTCTTAATGAACCCGCCAGAGGTCTATGTGGGCTGGGATCTCCAACCCTCCAGCCTCACACCCTGCTACACAAACCTGTAAAAACATATGTAAACACACACACTCAACCAATGGGCCACACGCCCCCAAACCCTGTAAACTACGATCCAGACTTTCAGGATATTACAGTGAGTATGAAACAAAATATGAAATAAAGAACCATGAATCCACATTTTGTGTTCCCCTTTTGTTGGGGCACCTAGATCATTAAAGATATTAATGTTACTTTTATTCATAATAGATATACAGTTCAAACACTGTAAATTTAAAAGATTACCTTCGGCACATGTAGATCAATTACTTTCAGTTCATCAGCCATTGCTCTCATCTCCTTCCCTTCATATGCAATCTTTAAGAAACTACACCATCATACCAAATATACTTTTTATACATATATATTTTTCAAAAAGAACATATAAAAAAGAGAAGATATTACTTTTTCGACTCATTTTCGATCCTAGTTGGTTCCCTCATGTGAAGGGAGTCTAGGAGCATAAGGAACGACATGTCATTATCCCCTTTGTTACATATGACTACAAGTTGCCAATGATTCCTACAATGAACAAAAAAATAACCAATGATGGTTTGTTACTGGATCATTATTGGATACTTAATGGGTAAAACAGTTGAGACATACCATATATAGATTGGAAGTAGAGAGTATGACTTCTCAAACAAAGAATTTTTCTATACAATTGATTTAATTTTATTTACACCATCAGATGTCAATCTATAAAAGTTAAATCACAAATTGTCGAATATCTCGAAACACTTTAAAAGCATTGATGGAATGACACCCCACAGATACCTGTAAGTTTAAAGGAATTTAAAACACAACATACATACTACATTAGTGAAGCATGCTAGCCTTGGAAAAATATTGAAGAAAACTAAAAACACACCAATACTCACTCAATATGTTCTTGAAATATTAATGTGTCCAACATCTTACCGTCCCCTTTATACACTTCTTTTATTGTTTTCTTTTTTGCATCGTTACTTTTTGATGGCCTCGTTCTCTTCTTCTGTGAATCTTCTTTTTCTTGTTTGGAGTTCATCACATTAAATCTCTTCCTTCAGCCACTTCAATTTGTAAATAACATGTTAATAACATGAAAGAAACAATTAACATATTCCATCAGAAAAATTAAACATATGCTTACATGTTTGATGTTGTAGCCTTTTCAACTTGTAAACTGCAATATTAAGAATAAATTGAGAAATGAGAGGGAAAAAATTAAACTATACATTTACATTACCATATCTGGAAGAAAGAGAGACAAGTCAGTAAAAAGAAGTTTACAAAAGCAAGCTGCATGCACTAAATATCATGGACAAAGATAAATTTAATTTTTCACAGGACAAGAAGCAGAACAAAAACCGACCATACAAACACTACAAGAAAATGTGGGATTTATGACGGACACCATCCGTCGGAAATCCGACGGCAATCCGTCGGAAACAGAGACCTCCGACGGCTTTCCGTCGAACGGTTGTCGGAAATGATCCGTCGGAAACAACTGGTCAGAAATTACCGACGGCAAAAAATTCCGTCGGAAATATGTCGGAAATACCGACAGAAATATCCGTCGGAAAATGGGTCGGAAATTTCCGACCGAAACCGTCGGAAAGCTTTATCGGAAATTTGGTCAGTATTTACCGACATATTACCGACCAACAAATCCGTCAGAACTTTCCGTCGGAAAATGGGTCGGTAAATGCCGACCAAGAAATCCGTCGGAAACAAATCCGTCAGAACATTAGACAGAAATTCCGACAGGTGATTTCCGTCGGTAATATCTATTTTCCGACGGACTACTATCCATTAGAAATGTCGTTGGAAAGTTCCAATGATTTCAAACCTGCTATAATATTTATAAATTTCACAAATACTCACAATCAACATAAAATCATAAAATAGAACAAATATAAAATCATACACAATAATAAATACAAAAAATCAGGACAGATATGCTGGATCGTCTGCTATCCCCGCCTCATGATCGTCAGGTGCTGAAGGTGGATCCTATATTAAAAAAAAATTAATATGAGAAATATTAATAAAAATTAATATACATACATTATTTTCAAAAATTAAATTTAAAATATGTGATTATTTCTCAAGTTGAATTAGAAACTATTTTTAGATTCGTCGTTTCTTGGGTTTTTTTAGATCCTTCATTTCAACGCCCAACCCAATCTGGGAACCTAAATTGGATTCCGTCAGTTCACACACATCAATTGAACCCACCTGGTCGTGTCAGAGTGAACGGCACGCCGATAGGATCCCTATTTGGGATTTTAGACCCCCGGGTTGTAGGTTTTGACCCTTTAGACTTGGGTTTTTTTAGATCCATCATTTCAACGCCCAACCCAATCTGAGAATCCAAATTGGATTTCGTCAGTTCGCACACGTCACTTTAACCCACCCGGTCGTGTCGGAGCAAACGGCACGCCGATCGGATCTCTATTTGGGTTTTTGGACCCCTAGGTTATGTGTTTCGACCCTTTAGACGGGTTTTTTTTAGATCCATAATTTCAACGCCCAACCCAATCCGGGAATCCAAATCGGATTCTGTCAGTTTGCACACATCAATTGAACCCACCCGGTCGTGTCGGAGCTAACGACACGCCGATCAGATCCCTATTTGGGATTTTAGACTCCTGGGTTGTGTGTTTTGACCCTTTAGACTTATGTTTTTTTAGATCCTTCATTTCAACATCCAACCCAATCCGGGAATCCAAATTGGATTCCGCACACATCAATTGAACCCACCCAGTCGTGTCGGAGCAAACGACATGCCGATCAGATCCCTATTTGGGATTTTGGACCCCCAGGTTGTGTGTTTTAATCTTTTAGACTTGAGTTTTTTTTAGATCCTTCATTTCAACGCCCAACCCAATCCGGGAATCCAAATAAGATTCTGTCAGTTCGTACATGTCACTTTAACCCACTCGGTCATGTCGGAGTGAACGGCACGCTGATCGGATCCCTATTTGGGATTTTGGACCCTCAGGTTGTAGGTTTTGACCCTTTAGAATTGGGTTTTTTTTTAGATCTGTCATTTCAACGCCCAACCCAATCCGGGAATCCAAATTAGATTCCGTCAGTTCGCATACGTCACTTTAACCCACCCCATCATGTCCGAGCAAACGGCACGCCGATCGGATCCCTATTTGGATTTTTGGACCCCTGGGTTGTGTGTTTTGACCCTTTAGACTTGGGTTTTTTTTAGATCCGTCGCTTCAACGCCCAACCCAATCCGGGAATCCAAATCGGATTCCGTCAGTTCGCACACGTCAATTGAACCCACCCAGTCGTGTCGGAGTAAACAACATACCGATCAGATCCCTATTTCGGATTTTGGACTCTCGGGTTGTGTGTTTTGACCCTTTAGACTTGGGTTTTTTTAGATCCGTCGTTTCAACGTCCAACCCAATTCGGGAATCCAAATCAGATTCCATCAGTTCGCACACGTCAATTGAACCCACCCGGTCGTGTCGGAGCGAACGACATGCCGATCAGATCCCTATTTGGGATTTTGGACTCCCGAGTTGTGTGTTTTGACCCTTTAGACTTGGGTTTTTTTAGATCTGTCGTTTCAACGTCCAACCCATTCCAGGAATCCAAATTGGATTCCGTCAATTCCCACACGTCAATTGAACCCACCCAGTCGTGTCGGAGTGAACGGCACGTCGATCAGATCCCTATTTGGGATTTTGGACCCTCAGGTTGTGTGTTTTAATCTTTTAGACTTTGGTTTTTTTAGATCTGTCATTTCAACGCCCAAACCAATCCGACAATCCAAATCGGATTCTGTCAATTCGCACACGTCAATTGAACCCACCCAGACGTGTCGGAGCGAACGGCACGCCGATCAGATCCCTATTTGGGATTTCGGACCCCTGGGTTGTGTGTTTTGACCCTTTAGACTTGGGTTTTTTTAGATCTGTCATTTCAACTTGTGTTTTGACATTCTTTAGTGGTTTCATTTCATTCAAAGTATATGAAATTAATAGTAATACTGACCTGAGGGGCTGGCTGTGAGGGGCGTACTCCCTGCATGGCTGAGATCAACTGCTGAACTATATCGCCAAAGTGCGTCCGTAGCTCTTCCAGTAGCTCTTCCCGAATGAGGGTTCTCATCTCCTCTACACCACTGACGGGCGGCGCAGCAGATGAACTCGCGTATGCCGGAGGAGCGACCGAACTCGCATATGAGGATAACACTGGAGTAGTATCCAGACTGTCCCCAAAGCCGTACACTCGACCCTCCCGCTGTGTCGACCCAAGCCTCCGGATCCAAGTCTTGCTGGGGAGTGCCCTCTACATAGCGATCCGCCATCGTCCTGTCATAGGTCTCCTGCAGAACAGATTAAAACTAAATTATTGCAAACAAATTATTTTAATATCTTAATTGAATTCAAACTTTATAGCTTGACTTACAGTAATCGTGCGAGCACTCTCACTGACATAGTCATCCGTCCCCTTTCGCTTATGAGTCTAATCAAATAACACGCGAAAAGTAGGGGCACGCTCGAGCTCGTGATGCTTACAATTCAACAAAATTAGTTAGTTTCACAAAAATAATCAATGTATTAAGCAATTGAACAATAATATGCTTACCAATTTTTGGCTGTGGGTCGCATAAGATACGGACCCACTAGTATGCACATTCTTCTCTGGATGAGTTGATCGGTTGCGTTTTGCCGCCTGTGACTGCTCCTGCCATGGTCCAGTAGCCCAACGCTCACAAAGGGACTCCCAATAGTCCCTCCTCAGCCAAACAGGGCCGTAATCCAGCCAAGCCATAAGATCCCGGTTGCATGTGGTCTTCATTGCCTTGTCCCGAGCCTCCCACATCGACTTTCTTAAATTAGTCTGGGTAGTAGACTCCCAGACGGCTCGAGCTCGAGGGAGATCCTCAGGTCTCGTGAACGCGTACCTCCGCTGTAAAGAAATAAAATTACTCAACTGTCTACACTAACAGAGATAGTAATTAAATAAATGACTTCAAATCAGTAAAAATTAATAATACCGTGAACATGTCAAATAATAAATCTCGGACGGGCACTGAGATCTCTCTCCATGCATCCACTGGTCCTGGAATATGTGCGTGGACCAGCGTCGTAATATAGCGGGAAGCAGAACCAGGATCTATCTTCCCCCTGCAATTGCACATTAATTTTGTACATGAAATGTATAACATAAATAACAAATACAGTAAGTTTGAAGTGATCAAGTTTACCCTGAGATCCAATATGGCTGCTGTCCTGGTAGCTGAGGCCCCTCCTCATCTGCTGCTGGATGCTGGCTCTCCACCTCTGTTGAAAACAATTAAGTACACTATTGTTGTATAAATTGGAAGAAAATAAACATACTAATCTATGGAAACATACATGTACCTGGTGGTGAGGAAGAAGGGAAAGGTGGCACTACTCGCGTGGTCGACGGGGAGGCAGTCCCTGCAAAATTATACACATTAGAAAATATGAATTTAAATTGAACAATAATATATAGAGTTTTGTGTTTACATATACGTATACCTGTCGCCGGGACGACCAGCGTGGACGGGGAGCCAGTCCCTGCATAATTGTATGTACGTTAGATCTCGTGAATTTAATATGAATAATAATATATAGAGTTTTGTGTGTACATATGCATATACCTGTCACTAGGACGACCGGCGTGGACGGGGAGGCAGTCCCTGTAAAATTGTATGTACGTTAGAAAATATGAATTTAAATTGAACATATAATAGAAAAAGTTTTATGTTTACATATACATATACCTGTCGACGAGTAGACCAACGTGGACGGGGAGCCAGACCCTCGGCCTACAGACGTGGAAACCGTCCGACTCCATCCTCCACGAACCATATCTCTATTGAGATAAATAAAGATATAACATGTCATCAGCACTCAATTTTGAAGTAGCTATTGAATAACATATAATTAGCAACAACACGAAGTTCTTACAAAATGTAGGGTATATTATCTATATTCATCATCAGATGCTGAAGATATGTTTAATTCAGCATCATCTTCGTCATCCTCCTCGAATTCATCCTCATCATGCCGAGACTCTTCCTCCACATCAGACTCCACCTCCTGCTCCAGGGCATTTGGGTCAACTTCTCCCGGTTCGTTATCCTTATATAAGCAAATTGTTTCATTTATATCATCAACACTGAACTGTGTAGAAGCCGCCAAGTCTCGTGCATCACTCCGATCTGATTGGAAAAAATTGTCATTAACACCTTCGAGCTCATCATCAGCCGGGAGAAGCTCATACTCAGGGAATAGCCTTGATTTCACTCTACATGCAGCCCACCAATCTCTTAATTTGAGGGATGAATAATTTGAATAATAAACTTGTTGGGCTTGTGCCGCCAGAATGAATGGCTCATACGTACTCAACTTGGACTTATGCTTGACATCGACAATCCCATATATTGTGTCATGACGAATAGAGGTCGGATCAAACCAATGACACTTGAAGAGAAATACATTGTTGTCTTGTCCCAAAACCAAAAATAACTAAATAAGTCAAGGTCAAAAAATCAAGAAAGTTACTAAGTAATGCAAGTTTATCAGGATGGATGCAACATACTTTTTCATGTATAAAGTAGAACAAGCAGGAAATTAAAGGCTAAACATGATTATAAGTACGACATTATCACCAAGACATTTTCATTCAAATTCACATTATCATTTTAACAATAAAATAAACCAAGATGTGTTGCTACGTCAAATTGATGGGAGAGCTCAATTTTGTACTTAAATTTAACTTCATACTGTCTCTCGTTGTCTCCTTTATATGTCATCATGTTGTGAGAAAATTTTACACGATGTTAGTTTTCATATGGTTGTTTAGCGCAGGAATATATCATAGGAAATATATTAGTTTATCAGATTTTAAGTGTGTCATCAGATCATATTACAACATAAGTTCTCTATGAATCCTCATCATAGATTTTAACGAGTGTGATAAGATTGGGACACGAGGCATGGGTGAATCTTCTTCGCACGTTGCAGGTAGCAGCATAAATTTACACATACTATTTTACATGACTGGATATATCTCACAGTTTAGTTCATCAGTTGTGCAAACAACTCTTGTTCTTTATATCTAAAGACGGATACATCCGGCTGCTACAAGTCATATTTCTTCAACATTTCTTTAAAAATTAACTCTAATGCATAAGAAGGATACTCGAGAAACGTAATGCATAAGAAGGTCATGTAAGTGGAAGTCTTACTCCCAAGATCATGAATGCAACGTTGATGAAGGGAGCAAATAATTCCCTTTCATCAACTTGTCAAATTTCATTATCTTCTCATGATTAATTTGTCACGATGCTGAGACTATGAGAATGTGGAATGTGGAATGGGGAATTTCTCACACCAGTCTTATTGTCCCTCTTGCACGTGGTGGACTGATTTGGGTCTAAAAGAGAAGCTATGTTTTGCGAGAGATAGATTAATGGAGAACTACTTCTGTAGCATTGGAATTGTTCCTGACCCGCAGTTCTCCCGGTGTAGAGAGAAGCTCACACAAGTGTGATGTCTGATATTCACAATTGATGACATCTACGATGAATACGACACATATGATGAGCTCCACGAGTTCACCAACGCCGTGGAGAGGTATATATGCACAAACCCATCTGAGCTTCTCAAATAGACTGCTAGCTGCAGGCTCATCTATCTTATAAACTCTTTTGTATGTAACATAATCTATCATAAATAAATCATCATAAAATATCGTAACGCTATGTATTCCTGATCATAAATCATCTTATGGACTTTTGCATTTTGAATTTGGATCAATAAACTTTTGCATGCAATTAAATGAGTTAGGTTTTTTAAATTGAAAAATCACTACATCCTTCTGAATATCTTTTAACAAACAGGAAATGCTTGACCACATGTGGGAAAGAGAGGGAGAGGGGGGGCCAACACACTGGAGGGAGGTGGCGGGGGGGGGGGGGGGGGGGGGGAGGGAGAGGGACAGGGGGGCACTGGAGGGAGGTGGCGGGGGGGGGGGCGGGAGGAGGTGACAGGGGGGGGGAAGAGAGGGAGAGGGGGGCCGACAGGGAGGGCGACAGGAGGGGGGCACCGGAGGGAGGTGGCGGGGAAAGAGGGAAAGGGGGGGCCGACAGGGGGGGGGGGTTACAGGGGGGGAGGTCTCCGGAGGGAGGTGGCGGGGGGGGGGGGGGGTGCCGGAGGGAGGTGACGGGGGGGGGATGAGAGGGAGGGGGGGCCGACAGGGGGGGGCGACAGGGGGGCGGAGGTCTCTGAGGGAGGTGGCAGGGGGGGGCGTCGGAGGGAGGTGACGGGGCGGGGGGGGGGGGGGGAAAAGAGGGAGAGGGGGGGCCGACAGGGGGGGCACCGGAGGGAGGTGGCGGGGGTGGGGAAGAGAGGGGGAGGGGGGGATGCACATACCCGGTGGTATGGGGGCACCGGTGGTGGAGCACGGCGACGGCGGTCGGGGCGGCGAGGGGTGCAGTGGCGGTCGGGGCGGCGAGGCACGCGGCAACGAGGGGCAGCGTGAGAGAGAGATAGAGAGAGAGAGAGAGAGAGAGAGAGAGAGAGAGAGAGAGAGAGAAGAGAGAGAGAGAGAGAGTGGGTGGGTTTCGCGGGAGATGAAAAAGCGTTGTTATCGACGGAACTTCCGACGGAAATATTTCCATCGGAAAAGCCGTCGGTATTTTTTCATTACCAACAGATATTTTCCGACAGCAATATTTCCATCGGAAGTTCCGACGGAGACTTCCGACGGAAATATTTCCATCGGAAGTACCGACGGTACTCCGACGGAAATATATCTGTCGCAAATATCTGTCGGTAATGCCGCAGTTTCTTGTGGTGAAAGCTACATTCTTAAGTACCATGTGGTGCAAGAGAAAAACAATTATAATCTAATTTTTGATGTTCACCTTCCATAAACTGCAAATTCACAATGTTGTCTGAACTGATGTAGCATAGACATGTAGAATTACTTGCATTTTTATTCTGTTTGAGACAGGTTTTCCAGCCCTTCCATTGGGACAAATACCTATCATTTAATTTTAGATACCAAGGGAAAATAAACAGATCAAATTGTTTCTACTTCAGGAGCAAAGTACTGCTCTCAAACTAATCATTAGCATGATCAAAATATATCCTAATTTTAAAAAAAGTACTAGAGAACAGCAAAAGATCAATATCCTGATTCAACACACAACACATGGAAAATCAAGAAGATATTACAAGTATAGGTACATATGTCTTCAAATTGGGATCTCTACACTATCAATGTTGTCTCTCTCTCATGTGATGTTTATGTCATCAAAAAAAGTAACATCATCATCAATGATTACATCTTTTGCATCATTTTCAGTAATTTCTTCATTTTGCATGTCGAAGTAATTTCTTGACTTTGTTTTCCTCACAACAGAGCATCCTTCAATTTTGGGGTCCTCCACATACCATACTTGTTCCAGACCAACATTAGATGCAGACCAACATCGTTTGGAAGTGTTGTGCGTGAAAAATCCGTAGACATTTGTCTGGAAGTTAAGAACTACTCCCATGGAACTCCTAAAATTGTTTGTCTTTAATGACTCCATAATAAAACAAATGTTATCTTACTATTTCCTTTTCATGTCTCAAGAGGCATACACACTCCAAAGAAGGACACTTAATCTTTATTGATGGAGCAGAGTGAGCAGAAGCAAGTTGAATGTATGCGTCAACTCCACCCATATATTCCCTTGTATTCTTCAATTTATCCATCCAACTCCAATCCATATTGTCTCACTACAAAAAAAAGGCTCCTTTATAATATATTCAACATACTATAAATAAATCCTACTACGATCAATTGTAACACACTTAAGTTCATAATCCACATACGATAAATAATTTTAATTTTATTGTGAAGCTACTTTTACACTGAAACAAATATAGAGTGTTTCGTTTCTCAACAGGTAGTGTATAGTTTCATGATTCATGAATCTTTTTCATTGGGTTTTATGTGGAAGGAAAGCTCAAACATTCATGGCCACAATATCATGTTATTAAGCTTTCACCAGATAGAAAATTTTGAAACAATATCCTACTTTTTAAATGGGGAAGGTGAGTGGGATTTTGAGAAACTAAGTTCAGTTTTCCCATAGAGCTTAGTGACTTGCATTTGTAATTTGCCAGTCCAAAATAGAGTACGAGCTTAGTAACTTGCCCTCACTTAAGAAAGATTTGGACGGAGATTGCGAAACACCTATCATGGCAGTTCGCATCAACAGATCTGAGTCGGATTTGGGAGTTAAGAATGCCATAGGAGGAGAATAATGCAATGACAGTATATGCAAAAACAGTGGCTGGGTATGTTATTGAGGCATTGTGGAGGGATAGAAATAAGGCTATTCATACGCATATGAGGGACCATCTGGGTACATGTATTAAAGCAGAAACCATTTACTTGCCAAATGCATCAATAATAAAAGCACAAGCTTTGGCCGCTTATCTTTGTGTAAAAGAGCTACATAACATTGCATGTTAGGAAGGTAAACAAGCATGTCTCGAAGGTGAAGTAAGGTGGTCATAGTTTATCTGAAAAATATGAATGCGTCACCACCTCCAGAAATCAAAGAGGTCATTAGAAGTATTCATTGTATCCTAATGCCCAGTCTAGCAACCATGCACTACCATGCTCTCATGTCCAACAGCATCCCCTGTCGGCGCCACCTCTCCCCACCGGTAATCCCCTCCATCCCCCTCCCAATGCCCAGTCTGGCAACCCCATTCTCCCAATACCTTGCCCCCTCCCCCACCCCCCACAAACCAGCAGCAGCACCCCTCCCCCTTCACATCCAATAGGATCCCTATCGGTGCACCTCCTCCCTCTAGTCATCCCCTCCCCCTCCCCCTCCAATGCCCAGTCGGACGACCCCATTCTCCCAAACGTTGCCCCCTCCCCCACCCCCCACAAACCACCAGCAGCACCCCCCCCCCTTACATCCAACAGCATCCCCTGTCGACGCACCTCCTCCCCGCCGGTCATCCCTTCCATCTCCCTCACAATCCGACTCCCCCTCACGTCCACCACCATCCCGGGCCCTGTCGGCGCCCCCTCCACCTCCCAATCACCAGTCCGCTGACCGCCTGCCCCAACCCTGCTGGAAAGTCCCCAAATCGAGTGTGAATGATAATGTACTTATGTGAGAGAGAGGGGTAGGGTACGAACGCTGCCTGCTGTCGCCGTGAGTTTTCTCCACTGCGGACGCTGCTTGCTGTCACCGTGAGTCTTCTCCACTGCAGACACTGCCTGCCGTCGCCGTGAGTCTTCTCCACTGTGGGTACGCTGCCTTCCGTCGCCGCAAGTTCTTCTCCACTACAGACGCCACCTGCTACCGCTGCAAAATCTCCTACGAGTCGTTGCTTGCCCTAAACCCCTTTTGTCGCTGCCTGCAGGAAAGTGGAGAGTGGGGGCAAGGGAAAGGAGGGGTTTTTTGCCCTTCAATCTTCGCGCGGGAGGGCTTATTTCGATGTGCCTTCAAAAGTTAATAATAATGTTTTATTATATATTTACTGTACCAAGCTCCGTAGGTATATGATTTTATTATATGCTTACAGTAACACGCCATAGGGATAGGTACATCTTAAAATTTTAAGAACAAAATTCGTCCGATATCCTTACGGCACGTACGGTTCGTAGGTATAGATATGTCTATTTATACGAATAGCTTACGAATATACTGAACCGTAAGAAACTTTCGTAGGTAGATCTAAGATTTCTTGTAATGTCTTCCTCTCAAATTGCTAAGGAGTTGCGGGAGGATTTTGACAAAAAAATTAATACTAGGGACCTTGGTCTAGAAAAATATTATGTCACCAAGTTCCTAAAGTTCCAAATGGCTGAGGGCATGTCTGTGTTTGAACAAGCCCATGAATTTCTCCTCTTACTTCATGATTTGGCCGATATTGATATAAAATTTCTAGAGAAGTTCCAGCTGATGCTGCTAGTTCAGATGTTTTCAAAGTCCTAGGAGGATTTTGAGATGTCTATATACATCGTAGTAGTTCAGATATGCCATTATAAGCAGCTGTAACTTCTGCTTTTAGAGCGGACATGGTTCCTACATACATGCTCTTGGCCAGCTTAACATTGCCTAAATAAACCCTGCTCCTACTTCCAATTGTCTGATTCCTTAGATGCACCATCAAAATTCACTTTTAGCCAACCTTTCTCTGGTTTTATCCACGATAGTTCTTCTTTTTCTTCTAATTGATTCGAGTAATTGATCTTGAAGGCCCAAGTCAAAGAAGCCACCTTTTGACTCTCGTTTTCCACATAAGCTTTGTTCCATATGTTCTTGTTCGCTAATAGGAATTCCCGTGCTCTGCAGATGCAATTCCTCCCATTTAGTTTTATCCATTTTTGTTAAGAGTCCTAAAAATGTGATCATTTCTTGCTGCCCAAATTTACCATAATGTAATTGCCACCACTGATTTGTTGTAGATCGATATGAAGTTGTTCTCTAGTAGACAGGTACATAAATTCGATAAGTTAAATAGATTGAATGGTCTGCCTACCCAATTGAGATGTTCTGCTACCTACTCTCATATAAAAGTTAAAGACAGACACGACACAAGCGCATGTTCAGAATCTTTAGAGCTCTGTTTGCAAGCATCACACAAACTGTCAACCCTGATGTTGCTGTGATTTAAGTATTCCTTTGTAGGAAGTCTGCTCCAAGCTAATTTCCATAGGAAGAAACTTGTTCTGTTTATAACCGGCCAACTCCAAATCAACTCCCAATTCAGTGATTTGTTTCCTAACTCTCCATCCATTCTCCTTAATGCTTTGTAAGCAGACTTTGTGGAGAACCTTCCATGATACCCTCGAACCCAGGTTCTCTCATCTTTAGTTGTTTCTCCTAGGGTTGGAAGACTACTTATATATCTCACTAGTTCCTTCGGAAACATCTGCAAGAGCTTATGTAGGTCCCAGTTCTCTTCTACATCCATTATACTGTCTAGTGTAGAACCTCACAATCAAATGTCCAAGGTGCTGGTTAAAACTTGTGTTGTGAAAACAGTGGGAATAAAAGGTTTCGTATGGCGATAGAACATCCATAATTCATATAGTGCAAACAAAGTGACATAATACAAGTTTGCGTAAATCAACATAGGCATCATTCCAAGAGCATAACAACAGATAAACAAAGTATATATGCTGAAAATATGAACAAGAATATATCTATATAGAGGCAGTGGAGACGTTACAAAAGAAACTTACCTTAGAGAAGATATCGCCGCCACTATAGATGCGAAAAAGAAACAACGATCTTTTCCTAGGGTATAACCACATCCAACGAGATGACAGTTGGACACTATTCATCTCGTAAAGTGAAAACTATATAATATGTAAAGAAGGATCTCTATTGAATGTAGGGCAAAAGAAGCATGCACCGGACACCGACAACGCGGAGAACGAAACAGTCGGTGGCGGAGAGGAAGGCACCGCATGCCGACGGCAAGCAACGACAGCGACGTCCGCGTCGAAGGCGAGGGCAAGAAGCGACCAGCAAGAGCGATTCCCCGGTGGTGTGCACAACGTTCTAGACAGAGAGCACAAGAGAGACCGCAAGAGATTTTTTCAGGAAGAAGACTAGGTCAACTCGATTTCTCTCTCTCTCTCTCCTTATCACAACCGCCCACACCCCATTACATGCCGATTCACTTCTTCAGGAACGGGCGCATCCCACAAGCCCACCAAGCAAAATGGGAAAAACGGATTGGAAAAAGAGTGATGGACCAATAATAAGGCCCGCAGTCACCTCACACGCGCGCCACCCGCCCAGCCCAGCCGGCGGGCGGGTGCACGCATGTGGTCTTGGGCATAACTCTTTCTAGTTCCATAAGAACAAGACTTTAGAATCACGAGGACTTATAAAGGCCACTCCCTTACTTGTGTTTTCCAATATGGGACAAAACTCATAAACACATAAGGCACACTCTCCTACCAAACCTTGAGTTTTCCCTAAAGCTTGCATCCACCCTTCTTCTACCCAACAACTTGTACCTTCAATCCATCCATCTTTAAACGCTTTGATCAGTTTTCTACATCCCGGAATCCATCCTAATAGCTGGCGATGCGTAGTGTGTTCTGCTTATATTCTCTTCCATATGTCAGACTTAGATACTGTAGTAAAAGGCCTGTCCATGTCTCCTTTCTTTAAATATTTATCCTTGATGAGTTTTCACCATGAGAACCGCTTTGTGCACGGCTGGCCGTGCAAATAATTTGCACGACCGCCGCGCCATCCCGCGCCCACATGGACGTGGGCGCACCCACATGGCGGGGTGGGCGCGCGCCCGGGGCGTGGGATGGCGCAGCCGGCCGTGCAAATTATTTGCACGGCCAGCCGTGCAAATGGCATTTCCCTTTCACCATTGGCCTTCCAGATCCATTGATATCTTGTAAATTAGTTTTAACATGAAAGCACTGTTCATATCATACAAATCTTTCATCCCTAGTCCCCCCTGCATTTTGTTCCATTTTTAAAATCTGTCCAACTCACCAAATAGAGTCCTTTCGAATCCTAGTTGCCTTTCCAAATAAATTCCCTGCAAATGCCTTCAATTTTCCTGATCTGCTATACTCTAAAGCTTGCCCTGCTGACCAGAAAATAGGAATGGATTGGAGAACATGCTTTGTTACTGTCACTCAGGCTGCTGTAGATAAAGTTTTGCCTTTCCATCCCGCCAACTTGTTTTGAACCCTGATCAACACTTGTTTAAGGGCTAGGTCCGGTGGTCTCAAATGAGAGATATGAACTCCCAGAAATTTACCAATGCTACTATAAGGTTTCATTTGCAACTCTGGCTGATTTGTCTTGCTGCTGATTTATCCACAGATCTTCCAATAAGCAATTTAGGTTTCTCCAGATTGACCTTATATATTCTGACCACTCACAATAGTTACTAATTACTTCCTTGAGGGCTGCAATTTCTGGATGCTCCGCCTTGGCCACATGGAGTATGTCATCAGCATACATAAGGTGGTGGATAGCAGTACTACAATTTCTGTGTTTGTATCCTTGCAGTAAACCATTCTGATTTACTTTTTTAAAAGCTGCTGAGAAGACTTCAGATAGGAGCATAAAAAGATATGGAGAGAGAGGATCACCTTGTCTAAGACCCTAGTTGGTCTAAACCAATATCCAGGAGTAACATGTGCAAGGATAGACATGGTTGTACTTGCAAGACAGACACCCACCCACCCACTTTCTCCATCTCTCCAAAGCCCATTGTCTTTAGAACTTCATCAATCGTAGTCTACTCTATCATAAGCTTGTTCCATATCTAGTTTTAACAACAATAGATCTCTAGGTTTCTTCTTGTTGTTCATAGCATCCTCTTCCACAAAGATGTTATCTATTAGATTTTTGTCCAGTATAAAAGCTATCTGTTCCATAGCCGCCAATTTCTTTATCACTTCCCTAAGCCTGTTCACAATTAAGTAGCCTTGCAATGATCTTGTATAGTTCATTGCAAACACTAATAAGCCTCTAGTCGTTGCATGATTTAGGATTTGACATGGGGAGGTTGATATAGGTTTTTCAAGAATATTTCAAGTTTTTACGGTCGGTTTGGTATCCTCTAGCCCAATGTGATTTGGTGTAACTCATTCTAATATAAACTATTCTTATCATCTAGCCCAATGTGATTTGGTATTGGTTAGGTTATCCTCGTTTTTAAATTTATCCCCTGTTTGGTGAAAATTGGGATGAAAATAAGGATAAGATTTTATTTTGATCTTTTGTCTTCAATAATACTATGATACATAAATAATTTAACTATAATACTGTTAATTATTGTAACATCCCCCTCTTGTGGGTCAGCCACCTTCTACTGAAGGTCGCGACACATCGGGCCATCGCCTTCTGAAGGCGACAATGTGGCCATCGCGTTCTGGTTATAAATGCGACAGGTATGTTGTCGCGTTCAGCCCTTTGACCACAACATGCAGTTTTATCATCTTGCTTTCGGGATTGTTGGGATAAGTGTCAACCCTGACAACGTGAAGTGGACATGTCAGGCGTCGCGTTTAGGTTGTCAGATCTGCGAGCTTGACACGTGGCGTTCCCGTTGGTCAGGTTAACCAGGAATTTGGGATCGTGACAAGTTGGCCGTCGCGTTCAGTAAGTGACTCAACTCCGAGGCTTCAAACAACATAGGCCGTAGAACAATCTTATTCTTCCTCCCATTTTGGCTGTTCTCCTCCTCTCTAACCTCTCTGATGTTGTTTCCTCGTGGAGAGCTTGAGAGGAGTTTTGGTGAGAGTTGTGAGGTGTTTTACCTTGTGGGTGGTGAGTTTTCTCCCCTCGTTTCGGTGTTCTTCCTCGGCATGGCATTCTTCCCTCGTGGTGGTGACATCTTCTCCGACTTGTAGGAGGACATTCGTGGCTCGTGGATGGTGTTTTCGTGGAGCTTGGAGCGAGGAGGAGGTGGCCATGCACATAAGAAGACCCCAACAGGTTGGCTCTTCATTTTGAGGTAGGGACTCCTTGCTTTTCCCCTAGTTCTATCATGCTAGGTTCCAATCCCCTTCTCCAAGCCTTAGAAACCCATGCTAGGGTGTGCATGTGTGATTGTGGTTCGTATGGAATGCTTGCTTGGCTTGGTTGAGATTGGAATGCAGATGGGGTTTGAGTGACCTATCATGCTTGCATGTGAGATTTTTGAGTGTAGGATCACTTTCTTGGCATGCATAGGCGTGAATGAGGGTGGTTTGAACTCTATTTACATGTTTACATTGTCCCTCATGCTCCCCTCCCCTTGAATATTTCGAATTTGAGGTGCATGGTGATGACCAAACTGTCCCCATAAAATAATTCATTTATTTATATATTAATTTTGATGATTAACAAAACATTACTAATGAATTACTTGAGTCTTGAGGACAGGAAATAAAAGCAAAAAGAAAGTTCAAGACAATCAGGTAAAGTCTCATTTCATGTCTTGTCCAAGTCTTTGTATCAACTTCTTCATACTTCATATAGACTTCTATTGATAATCAGAACGATTCCTTTATAAGTTCATAATAGAGTCATCATAACGATTTCATAAGTATTATGATCAATTTCCTTTCTGACCGAAAAACCGTGATGTTTAAAACAAATCGATATCGTAACGATTTCTTAAAGATCTCATAACGATTCTATAAGACATCGCAACGATTTCTTTAGAAAGCGCAACGACTTGTCTGTCATAACGATTTCTTCAGTACTCGTAACGATTTCTTTGAAACTCACAACGACTTTCTAGCTGTAACGATTTCGTAAGTTCTCGTAACGATTTCTTTAGAACTCACAACGACTTTCTAGCCGTAACGATTTCGTAAGTTCTCGTAACGATTTCTTTAGAACTCATAACGACTTGCTAGCCGTAACGATTTCTTTAGTTCTCGTAACGATTTCTTTGAAACTCGTAACGACTTACTAGCCGTAACGATTTCTTTAGTTCTCGTAACGATTTCTTTAGAACTCATAACGACTTGCTAGCCGTAACGATTTCTTTAGTTCTCGTAACGATTTCTTTGAAACTCGTAACGACTTGGTAGCCGTAACGATTTCTTTAAAACTCGTAACGACTTGGTAGCCGTAACGATTTCTTTAGTTCTCGTAACGACTTCATAAGTTATCAGAACAATTTCATTAGAACTCGCAACAACTTGCTTGTTGTAACGATTTACTCTCTATAACGACTTGTTGTGCTCATAACGATTTGCTATGACTCATAACGATTTCATAAATCATACAGTCACGTTTCATATATTGATATCTTATTCATCTTAAAGCATTGACCAGTCAAAGTCCACATAGACATCTCTCTGACGCTTTTGCATTTATGAGATCTGAACATATCTCTGCATGCATGCAGACCATATCATCCTGTATCGTGCCTACTCTGATAACGTCTTTTAGACTTAAGTCTTTTGGCATTACTATTTTCATGACTATTGCTACTGACGTTGACTGACATCAGAGACAGCTTATCTGTCTGCTATTTAAGATTGACATCTGTGCAGACCTCTGAACTAGCTTCATGGTACAACGTTAAACAAATAGAAGCCATCAGATATCTTTGAAGATCTCATCTCTTTGCGTGCTCAAGTAATCAAAAGACTGTTGACAAGAAGCTTCCAAGACTCCAGATGCCATTCAGTCTAACGACTACTCAAAAGAGAGACAACGGACTCTTTATCGTCTAAATTTCAAATTGAAGATATATATATACAAGTCAGAAGAACAGAAGACAGAACGTTCAAGAAAAACATTCAAATTCTTCTGAAGAAAGTTTAGAGCAGAAAACTTCATTCCTCTTAGCTTTTGCTCTTTTGCTCTCTACTAGCTAGTGAAAGATCATTTGAAGAGAGCTTGTGTAGTTCTGAGAGTGAGCCTAGATTTAGATTCTTTGCTCTCAGTGCTAGGTCCTTCAGATCATTGCTTGTTGCAGTTTGATCTAGGGGCTTGTCTTCAAACCTCTCTTTGTGGTGTTCCTTCGGGTGTGAAGGAAGACCTGGTGGTATCCAGGGTGTTGTTCCCTTCTGGTGTGAAGGAAGACCTGGTGGTATCCAGGGTGTTGTTCCCTTCGGGTGTGAAGGAAGACCAGCTGAGCTGGGTGTTGTTGTGTCCTTAAGGGGGACTGTACCCTTGATTAGTGAAATCCTGAGGTATTGCTCAGGGACTGGACGTAGGTCTCCTGTGGAAAGGAGTTCCGAACCAGGATAAAAATCCTACTGTCTTGTGGTTGTATTTTGTGTGATTGCTATCTCATTTCCTCTAACTCTAACCTTCATTTAAGTTGTTGTGTAATTTTTTTAGTAAACAGGTATCAAAGATCAGTTTCTTTAATAACCCATTCACCCCCCCCCTCTGGGCTAGCTAGCTGGGCAACAAGTGGTATCAGAGCGAGTCTCTTCGACAAAGAAGAAGATCCAACGATCTGAAGAGCAAAGATCAATGGCAGCCCAAGGCAACTTCGAAGGTCAGTCAGTCAACAGACCCCCTTTGTTCGATGGTGAAGATTATCCGTATTGGAAGACCAGAATGGAATATTTTCTACAAGGCCACGACTATCAAATCTGGTCGATAGTAGAAGAAGGTGACCTGGTTGTCACAAATGAGAAAGCACAATGGACAGATGAAGACAGAAAGAAAATCTCCTTGAACTGTAAAGCCAAGAGCATTTTATGTTGTGCTCTAAGCAAGAAGGAGTTTAACAGAGTCTCAGCCTGCAAATCCTCCATGGAAATGTGGGAAAAGCTAAGGATTACATACGAAGGTACAGATAAAGTAAAGGAGACAAGAATCGACATTCTTGTCACTCAGTATGAGAGATTTCAAATGCAGTCAGGTGAGTCAATCACCCAGATGTTCAGTCGATTCACTGACATCACCAATGGTTTAGCCAGTCTAGGAAAGTCCTATGAGATTGCAGATATGGTAAGAAAGATTCTCAGATCCTTGCCATCTTCATGGACACCAAAGGTCACAGCTATCGAAGAAGCTAATGACCTTAAGAGAATGTCAGTAGAAAAGCTCATCGGGTCCCTCATGGCCCATGAGATCAACATGGAAAGGCTAGGAGAATCATCTAGCAGAAAAAGCACTCCAATGCTTTGAAAGCAGAAGAAGAGTCATCAGAAGCAAGCTCTAGCGGGAGTGAGGTAGACAGCGAAAATGAAGAAGCAATGCTCTCTAAGAGATTGCAGCGCATCCTGGCCAAGAAGAAAAAATTTCAATCCGGCAGAAGGTACTTTAAGAAAAATAAAGACTTCAAAAGATCAGATGGCAAAGAAATGAAGAAAGGAGAGACCATCTGTTATGAATGCAAGAAGCCTGGACATATCAAGGCAGATTGTCCAATGCTAAAGAAAAATGATCACAAGAAGAAGGATAGCTCCAAGAAGTTCAGAAGATACAAGAAAAAGGCAATGGCAGCTGCTTGGGAGAACAGCAGTGACTCAGACAGTGAGTCAAGCTCAAGCAGTGATGAAGAAGAAGCCAACCTGGCTCTCATGGCCAACATCGAAGAAAAGGTAACCTCTGACTCTTCTTTCGATTCTTGTAATAATTCTGATTCAGATTCTGACAATTTGGAAAGCGCCTTTAATGAACTTTACGACAAATATAAAGAGGTGTCTAAATTACTTAAGATTAGTAAGAAGAATAATACATGCTTAGAAAACACTAACTCAGACTTAAAAACAGAAAATGAAGAACTAGAAAAGCAATTAATCGAACTAAAAAGAAGAAATGAATTGTTGTGTGAAGACTTAAAAGTTAAGAATAAACAAATAACAAAATTAGAAAAACAAGAAAGTGTAGATGAATTAAGAAAAGAGATTAAAAATCTAAATGAAGAGAATGAGAAATTAGCAAGCACATTAGAAAAATTTACAAATGGTAAGAATCCCTTAATATTAAAAGGAGCTAGACGCTCAGGTAAGAGAAAAGATGGTGTAGGCTACACACCACCTGAAAATGCAGAAACTATAATTCCACCTAAGGTGTATCCAACTCCAAGATTTGTTCCTGAGGAAAATACAGCCTATAAAGCTAATTTTAAGTATATTGAAAGAGTAACAAAAACATCATGTTGTAGTCACTGTAATAAGCTAGGTCATTTAAAATCCACCTGTCCAACAAGACATAAGAAGTGGATAATGAAAGTAAAAAATAATGATACTGACCCATCAGGACCCAAAAGAACTTGGGTACCTAAAGCTTGATGTCTTAATTTCAGGTTAATCCTCGAGCATCCAAATGGTATTTGGATAGTGGGTGTTCAAGGCACATGACAGGAAACCTGAAGCTGTTTTCCCATCTCCAAGCTGAAGAAGGAACAGTCACTTATGGAGATAATGGGAAAGGAACTGTAGTAGGCAGTGGATCAGTAAATAGCAAAGGAAAAACAGTCATAGAAGATGTGCTATTAGTCAAAGGATTAAAGCACAACCTCATCAGTATAAGTCAGCTGTGTGATAGAGGTCATCAAATCAAGTTTCAAGAATCAAAGTGCAGCATACTAAAGGATGGAGCAGTCATCTTTGAAGCAAATAGAGAGAAGAATCTGTACGTGCTCTACCTTGAAGAACTCAAAGAGCAAAATGTGTGTCTGGCAGCCAGCAAAGACAAATCAACTGAGCTGTGGCACAGAAGACTAGGCCACTGCAGCTTGGACGGATTGAACAAGCTCAGAAAGAGGAATCTTGTGGAAGGTCTACCAAAAGTCAATGGAAAATTGGAAAGTGTTTGTAGACCCTGTGCTAAGGGAAAGCACACAAAGAGTTCCTTCAAGTCAAAGACAGTGGTGACTACCTCAAAACCCTTAGAGCTCCTACATATGGATCTATTTGGACCAATGAGGACTACCAGTCTTGGAGGAAAGAATTTTGGATTTGTCATAGTAGATGACTACTCAAGATTCACATGGGTATCATTCTTAGAGCATAAAGATGATAGTTTTGATAATTTTGTCAGTTTCAGTAAGAAGGTCCAGAAAGATCAGAAGTTCAGTATTGTGTCCATTCGATCAGACCATGGTGGTGAGTTCCAAAATGAAAAGTTTGCTAGATTCTGTGATGATCAAGGAATTCAGCACAATTTCTCAGCACCAAGGACACCACAGCAAAATGGTATAGCTGAGAGGAAGAACAGAACTCTCTTGGATATGGCAAGAACCATGCTCTCTGAATATGAGCTACCAAGATATTTTTGGGCTGAAGCAGTCAACACAGCCAGTTACATTGTCAACCGAGTAATGATCAGGCCAATACTGAAGAAGACTGCATATGAGTTGTTCAAAGGAAAGAAGCCAAAGATAAGTCATTTCAGAATCTTTGGATGTCCTTGCTTTATTCACAACAACGGAAAAAGGGACATTGGTAAGTTGGATGCCAAGTCAGATGAAGGCATCTTTATGGGGTATACTTCTAAACCCAGAGGCTATAGAGTTTTCAATAAACGCTCACTATTAATTGAACAAACTGTGCATGTTATTTTTGATGAAACTAACCCTTCCTTGAGAAAGGAAGTAGATAGTGATAATGATGATGCAGATGAACTGTCCAAAAAGCTTAAAGATACATCAATTGAGGACAAGGATGATCCACCTCTGGAAGAATTACAACAAGAAGAAATTACTCATGAAAATCTTCCAAAGGAATGGAGATACAAGAAAGATCACCCACTTGAGAATATCATTGGTGATCCATCCATAGGGGTAAGAACAAGAGGTAATGTAATCCCTTGTGATTATTTAGCCTTTGTTTCTCAGATAGAGCCTAAGACAGTCAATGAAGCTTTAACTGATGAATCTTGGATAATAGCCATGCAAGATGAATTAAATCAATTCAAGAGAAACCAAGTATGGTCACTTGTTCCTAGACCATCAGATCATCCAGTTATTGGCACCAAATGGGTGTTCAGAAACAAATTGGATGAAACTGGTGTAATCCTAAGAAACAAGGCCAGATTGGTAGCTCAGGGCTATTCTCAAGAGGAAGGCATAGATTTCGATGAAACCTATGCACCTGTAGCTAGACTTGAGGCTATTAGAATCTTACTTGCATATGCATCAGCTCTAAACTTGACACTATTTCAAATGGATGTTAAATCAGCATTCTTAAATGGTTTTATAAAAGAGGAAGTGTATGTTGAACAACCTCCAGGTTTTGATGACACCGAATTTCCTAATCATGTTTTCAAACTCCATAAGGCATTATACGGTTTAAAACAAGCACCTAGAGCCTGGTATGAAAGGCTTAGCTCTTTTCTGTTAAATCATGGTTTCAATAGAGGCAAAGTAGATAGCACATTATTCATAAAGTCAAAGGTCAATCACATACTATTAGTTCAAATCTATGTAGATGATATCATTTTTGGTTCTACTGACAAATCTCTTTGCAAGTATTTTGAGAAGCTTATGCAGGGAGAATTTGAAATGAGTATGATGGGGGAGCTAAACTACTTCCTTGGATTGCAAGTCAAGCAAGGGAAGGAAGGCACCCACATCTGTCAAGCCAAATACACCAAGGAACTCCTGAAGAAGTTTGGATTCGATAATGCCAAACCACTGTCAACTCCAATGAGCACATCAACCAGAATGGACAGTGATCAAAATGGTAAAAAGGTAGATCAAAAGAACTATAGAGGTATGATAGGGTCTTTACTTTATTTAACAGCAAGTAGACCAGACATCTTGTTTAGTGTATGCATGTGTGCTAGGTATCAAGCAGACCCTAGAGAATCACACCTAATTTCTGTAAAAAGAATATTTAGATATTTAGCTAGAACTCATGATTTAGGTCTTTGGTATCCAAAATCATGTGAAATAGATTTAGTAGGATATTCTGATGCTGACTATGCTGGATGCAAGATAGATAGAAAGAGCACCAGTGGTTGTTGTCAATTTCTTGCAGGATGTTTGATATCATGGTCTTCAAAGAAACAAAACTCAGTGGCACTATCAACAGCTGAAGCTGAATATGTAGCTGCTGGAAGTTGTTGTACACAACTCCTTTGGATAAAGCAACAACTTGAAGACTTTGGATTAAATATCAAATCAATTCCATTGCTGTGTGACAACACCAGTGCCATTAATCTGACCAAGAATCCAGTTCAGCACTCAAGGACAAAACATATTGAGGTTAGATATCATTTTATTCGTGATCATGTTGCAAATGGAAATATAGAAATATCCTTTATTGATACAAATAGCCAACTAGCAGATATCTTCACAAAAGCCCTACCTGAAGAGAGATTTACATCTCTTAGAAGGGAATTAGGGATGTGCAATTTGTGAAAAGATTCCTGTATTTAAAATGGCATAAAATTTTCAGAATAAATGAAAATTTTCTCTCTCTCTCTCTCACTTTAAGCAAAACTCAGTTTATTTACTCTTCCTTGACCGCTATTGTGTTAAAAGCAGTTTGACTCGTCAAACCCTTTTGTCGCCTTGTGCCGTTACCGCCTTTTGGCGCTTCCTGTTTTCGATAAAATAATTCTAATTAGTCAAATCGTTCTGGGAACGACTCATCTTCTACCTTTACCCTTTCTCCTTTATCTATTCACCCAAAGCCGATGCCCTAACGATTCCGGCATCGACTCTCTGCAAGATTTGAAGCTTTCCCCTCTTCCCGCGAAGAATCCCTCGAGGGCTTCCATCTCTTCCATCATCTCCCTTCTCCAGAACAGTTCTTCTTCTCTCTACCCATGGCCGCTCCGATGATCTCCGGAAGTGTAGGGGGCTACAGTGCTGAGTACCTGTCCGCAGAACAGCAGGAAAGGTTCACCTTCGTGAAGACAAAGGTATGCGGAAACAAGGCAGTGGATGTTCCAAATCTCGAGAAGAATGGCATGGGAAGTATAGCAGAAACTCTGAGAAGGATGCAGTGGATGGAAATTGCCACTTTCACCGAGGTAAGCTATCCCGACCTGGTGAAAGCATTTTATGTGTGCTTAAGGTCAGAGGCAGATGGGTCCCTTGTATCATCGGTAAAGGGAATCCAAATTAAAGTCGATCATGAGTTGTTGCACATGTTGTTTGGAGTGAAGACGTCTGGATTCAGTGGGGTTCACGCAGTGAACGATGAAGCAAAAGGCCTTGGCATTATAGGTCCAGGGTTTAGGCTAAGAGACGGAAAATTGGATATTAATCAGATGAATGCATACAACCGTCTTCTTCATTTCATTATCTGTCAAATTTTGGTTCCTCGCAGTGCCACCTTCTCAACGTGCACTAGGGCAGATTCTGATATGATGTTTTGGGCGATTCAACAAAAGGAGATTAATATGGCGCAAGTCATGTTGGAAAGGATGAAATTTGCCAGAGATCAAATATGGGATACAAAAAGTAAGTTAAATGTCTCATTGCCCTATGCTCATCTACTTACAAAGATTTTCAAACACTTTGGAATAGATTTATCTGGGGCAGTTGTGGAGAAGATGGGCCAGTGTATAAGGTCCAGAAATCTCAAGAAAAGTGGTTTCTCTGTAATTGAAGGTGTATGGTCTAAGACCACTGTGGCCGAGGGAGAGGCCATAATTGGTGATGTAGAAATTCCTGATGTTCAGGAAATGGCAGTAGTAACACCATCAGCAGATCAGCAATCAGTAGCACCAGCAGAGCAGCAGCAAGCAGAAGAGTCAGTAGCAGAGCAGCAAGCAGCTCAGTCAGCAGCAGAGCAGCAGGCAGTAGCACCAGCAGAGCAGCAGGCAGTAGCACCAGCATTTCAGCCAGAATCTCTTACAGCTTTTGTAGTTGAGGAGGAAGTGGCAGATAAAGCCAGTGATACGCCTACCTCAATAATTGGCTCAATTCTTAGGAATTTAGTTGAATCAGCTCTCACCACATGAATCGACTCACAGTCTGGTGAAATTGAAATGGAAGAAGCTGTGGCAGAAGGCCACATTGAAGAATCAATTCCTGTGGAGCAGTCCAGTGCTCCAGTAGATCCAGTTGAAGAGGAAGCTCCTGCTCAGGGGGAGCAAATGGAAGTTGAAGAGGAAGCTCCTGCTCAGGGGGAGCAGTCTATTGAAGAACCAGCACCTCAGAGGAAAGGCAAGAGGATAGTTCACAGAAAACTCAGAAAGAGCCACAGGAAAGTCAATCTGAAACCGGTTTTGGAATTGTTGAAGGCTCAGGGAGAGATTCTGTCAGCAGTGCAGTCCAGTGTGCAAGGGATACTTGCTAGTCAAGCTTCGACCACCTCTGAGCTCTCTTCAGTCAGAAATGCAATGAAGTGGTTTAATAAAGAAATGTCTGAGATGAAGTCGATGCTAGCAGTTCTTTCAAGGTCAAGTGGAGTTTCTCCTGCAGCTACTCAGAGCAGACCAGCTGCTGTTCCCCGGCCACCAGGGCCTCCAGCTCAAGAGTCTCGGCCAGCAGGGCCATCAGCTCAAGCATCAGGGCCACCAGGGCCATCTGTGCAAGCTTCAGGGTCATCAGGACCCTCTTCAGTTGTCAAAGAAAGTCATGCAAAAGGGAAAGAGCCCATGAAGCTACCAAGGCCCCTGACACTTCTACTCTTGCAACTCCAACCCTCTCTTCACCTTCATCTCCTTCTACAGCCCCTCCAGCACCACCAACTCTCAAACATCCTCTGTCTCGCACCCAACCTTCTTCCTCTCTCATTTCATCTCAACCTTCTTTCTCTCCCACTCCTTCTCACACCTCAGCTCCATCATCATTCTCACCTTCTTCACCTCTCACTCAAACCACTCCAGTTCACCCGTCTACATCCTTCAATCCCAAACACCTCTTCTATCCTCCTACTCCTCCTTCCTCTGTCACTATCATTCCTGAAAAACCTTCACTACTTGGTGTCTTTGACACAAATCTGCCGGATGATTTTGAGAGAAATATCCTTATCACCATTCTCTCCACTGCCACCATATCCACAGGACTGATCCTCCCAGTCCTGCCAAGAAAAAGAGGAAACAATCATCCTCTGTCAGCATCCCCTCCTCACCATTATTTCCTCCTCTTTGGTACTCTCTTACCCTCGAACCTCAGAGAAGATCCCTCTATAAGGAATATGTTCAAAAGTGCATCCTCTCCACCATCTATGGTATTCCTTTCCTCAACCTCTCTGAGCATCTAAACATTGTTCTTCCTCTTACCCAGCTGTCCCACCCTCAAAAATCCAAAATCTTTGAGGGCACTGAGTTCAAGACTGAAGATCAGTGGGCCAATGTCAAGGGCAACAAAGCTCAATACAACAAATATTTGACTGCCAGGGCAGAATCTCTTACCCATCGAGCTCACCCACTCACTCTTTCTGAGTGGTTCATTATTCAACATAAGAACTCTTGGGGACCCTTTATTTTGAAAGAGATTCGTATTGCCAAGAATTTTCAGCTGTACAGTGATTTTTGCTATTTGAACAAGCTGCCTGAAGTACAGTTCTACCAATTTCATACAGCCTTAGTGATGCTGAGATCAGAACGTCCAGTGAATCTTCTCCTCACAGTGGACTTTGCCGATCTCAAAGTTGACTCTCCAGTCCTTCTGCCAAAGCTACACTCCCTAGTGTTTGACTCAGATGCAGGCTCCCATGCCTTTGACATGTTTGCTAAGCAGATGGGCAGAATGTCAGCTAAGCAGAATAGAATGCCTTCCTTTTGCGGTTTATCTTCAGAGAATACCACTCTGGCCGCATTTCCTCTCAAGTTTTGGCTCCACTCATTTCTGAATGTGAAAGGTTTACTCCCATCATATGGGAAACACTCTATAAGGAACCCCATCTTCAGTTACAGGCCATCAACAGTTCCTTGGTTCGTCAAGATAAGCCCACTCTCTCAGCCGAAGCCTTCATGGATCTCAACTCCATAAATCCAATTCAAGAGATCTATGTTCAGTGGGCAGCCAGATATACTGCCTTCTATGCTCTGAAGCAGGATCTGCTTGATCAGAAGATTTTCTATCCAATCTCTCTGGATAGATTTCTCCTTTGTGCCAGCTTTGGAAAGAGCACCTACTTCAGATTCATCTTGGACCCAGATCAGTATGAAGAATTCGTGGAAAAGCAACGGCAACTTTACATTCAAAGGGCCATTCCATCCATGGGTCCTAATTTTTCAGTTGCTTCTGGAGTTTTCCAACAGATTTTTGAAGACCTTGAGATCAAGGCATGGGCTGTCATCTCACAGCATGCCTCTTTGTTGTCTCCTATGTACTATCTTCCTCCCACTTAATACAAGACCTTCTCTCTTCTTTGTCTCATAGACTATCTTTTTGCTTATTGACAAAATGGGGGAGAAAACTAAAGCCATTCTGAAAAACATGTTTATTTTTTGTATGATGTTTAGTATATTTTGTCATCATCAAAAAGGGGGAGATTGATGACCAAACTGTCCCCATATAAAATAATTCATTTATTTATATATTAATTTTGATGATTAACAAAACATTACTAATGAATTACTTGAGTCTTGAGGACAGGAAATAAAAGCAAAAAGAAAGTTCAAGACAATCAGGTAAAGTCTCATTTCATGTCTTGTCCAAGTCTTTGTATCAACTTCTTCATACTTCATATAGACTTCTATTGATAATCAGAACGATTCCTTTATAAGTTCATAATAGAGTCATCATAACGATTTCATAAGTATTATGATCAATTTTCTTTCTGACCGAAAAACCGTGATGTTTCAAACAAATCGATATCGTAACGATTTCTTAAAGATCTCATAACGATTCTATAAGACATCGCAATGATTTCTTTAGAAAGCGCAATGACTTGTCTGTCATAACGATTTCTTCAATACTCGTAACAATTTCTTTGAAACTCACAACGACTTTCTAGCCGTAACGATTTCGTAAGTTCTCGTAACGATTTCTTTAGAACTCACAACGACTTTCTAGCCGTAACGATTTCTTAAGTTCTCGTAACGATTTCTTTAGAACTCATAACGACTTGCTAGCCGTAACGATTTCTTTAGTTCTCGTAACGATTTCTTTGAAACTCGTAACGACTTACTAGCCGTAACGATTTCTTTAGTTCTCGTAACGATTTCTTTAGAACTCATAACGACTTGCTAGCCGTAACGATTTCTTTAGTTCTCGTAACGATTTCTTTGAAACTCGTAACGACTTGGTAGCCGTAACGATTTCTTTAGTTCTCGTAACGATTTCTTTAAACTCGTAACGACTTGGTAGCCGTAACGATTTCTTTAGTTCTCGTAACGACTTCATAAGTTATCAGAACAATTTCATTAGAACTCGCAACAACTTGCTTGTTGTAACGATTTACTCTCTATAACGACTTGTTGCGCTCATAACGATTTGCTATGACTCATAACGATTTCATAAATCATACAGTCACGTTTTCATATATTGATATCTTATTCATCTTAAAGCATTGACCAGTCAAAGTCCACATAGACATCTCTCTGACGCTTTTGCATTTATGAGATCTGAACATATCTCTGCATGCATGCAGACCATATCATCCTGTATCGTGCCTACTCTGATAACGTCTTTTAGACTTAAGTCTTTTGGCATTACTATTTTCATGACTATTGCTACTGACGTTGACTGACATCAGAGACAGCTTATCTGTCTGCTATTTAAGATTGACATCTGTGCAGACCTCTGAACTAGCTTCATGGTACAACGTTAAACAAATAGAAGCCATCAGATATCTTTGAAGATCTCATCTCTTTGCGTGCTCAAGTAATCAAAAGACTGTTGACAAGAAGCTTCCAAGACTCCAGATGCCATTCAGTCTAACGACTACTCAAAAGAGAGACAACGGACTCTTTATCGTCTAAATTTCAAATTGAAGATATATATATACAAGTCAGAAGAACAGAAGAAGACAACGTTCAAGAAAAACATTCAAATTCTTCTGAAGAAAGTTTAGAGCAGAAAACTTCATTCCTCTTAGCTTTTGCTCTTTTGCTCTCTACTAGCTAGTGAAAGATCATTTGAAGAGAGCTTGTGTAGTTCTGAGAGTGAGCCTAGATTTAGATTCTTTGCTCTCAGTGCTAGGTCCTTCAGATCATTGCTTGTTGCAGTTTGATCTAGGGGCTTGTCTTACAAACCTCTCTTTGTGGTGTTCCCTTCGGGTGTGAAGGAAGACCTGGTGGTATCCAGGGTGTTGTTCCCTTCTGGTGTGAAGGAAGACCTGGTGGTATCCAGGGTGTTGTTCCCTTCGGGTGTGAAGGAAGACCAGCTGAGCTGGGTGTTGTTGTGTCCTTAAGGGTGACTGTACCCTTGATTAGTGAAATCCTGAGGTATTGCTCAGGGACTGGACGTAGGTCTCCTGTGGAAAGGAGTTCCGAACCAGGATAAAAATCCTACTATCTTGTGGTTGTATTTTGTGTGATTGCTATCTCATTTCCTCTAACTCTAACCTTCATTTAAGTTGTTGTGTAATTTTTTTTTAGTAAACAGGTATCAAAGATCAGTTTCTTTAATAACCCATTCACCCCCCCGTGGGCTAGCTAGCTGGGCAACACATGGTAGGAGGAAGGTGCTCTCGGGTGTGTATGTCAGTGGTCGCGACACGTTTGATGTCGTGACCCAGATTGTGACAGCCCGATACATCGCCTTCTGGTTGGGAAAGCGACGCCTCCCCTATCGCGAAGGTCTTAGGTGGTCACCTAGACCTCTGTCTGTGGTCGTGACAATGCCCTTGTCGCGACCGGATCGCGACTGGTTCCCTGTCGCCTTCTGACCCAAGTCGCGACAGTTTGGGTGTCGCCTTCTGATAGCGACAGTCCTTGTGTCTCCTTCTCAGACAGAGAGTGGCTTAGCGACCTATTCAGAGTTTTCCTTCCACTGCGACGATCTGTTTTCTTGGCACATGTGTTGTTTCCTAGCACGACCCTACTCTAGTCTTTCACCTAGTGCTAGGCACTTGAGGGCTTGTCCACGAGAGAGGTTGTTACCATTACATGGACCCCCGGTCCCCGCACACCTACTTGAGGGAGTTCTCCATGCGATGAACAAGCTCGAGTCACATACTTTGGTACCATAGGGGAAAACAATGGGGAAAGCGGCATAGAGTCGTTTGTAGATCTCTCTTAGCTGAGTCTTGGATGCCGAGGTGGTTTGGTTCTCTTCCGGCATAGATCAGCTAGTCTTTTTCTCACTGCCTCACTCTATGTGGTTCTGGTACCATTTAGAGGGGCCAGGCATGGGACCGTAGTCCGGCCAGACTACGGCTTACGGCAGTTGTGGTTACTTTAGTTCCGCGTCTTACTCCGATGGGAGGTGCTAGACATTGACTGTCGGTTGAGGGTAAGGCGCCTGGCGCACCTGACTAGTTGACTAGTGTAGTTGTCCTGTAGCTAGTGTCTCTGTCCAAGCAGTTGTTTACTGTCTGTGTTTATAGCCTTAGGTTCTTCCCAGTGTCATGATTCACACGGGTTTTCCGGTTCCGACGTTTAGAGTAGACCGTTGACCGTGTAGTTATTTACGCTTCCACACTTACATTGTTAGTAGAATAGATTTACTCGCTTTATTTAATTTATGCACTATAGGAGTCTATTTTGAGATGTTAGAACAGATATTAGGATCTGTTACCCCCTTTACTTCTGCACTTGTATTGTTTACTTTGGAATTGTACTAGACTTGTACACTATGCTAGATGTTTTTCCTTCACTAGTTAGTACTTTTAGTGCGTGTTGTTGTTACTTATTCCAATTACATATCTTGTTTGACTGGTCCGTTAGCCCTTCCGGTTCTTCGGACCCGTGGGCGGCAGTGCTGATGGTCGGATCATTGGTGGGAGCCGGGGGTCCGGGCATCAGGGCCGTTACAGTGGTATCAGAGCAAGGGGTCTATCAGGACTTGTAATGGAACTAAGTGATAATACAAAGTCCCATAGGAGGTACAAGTAACACTGCTAGCTGCCGGGTTATTTCTGTTAACTTGGATGTTAGTTTGTGTCGCAGAACATGCCTCCACGTAGGTGTAGACAGGTTCAAGAGCTGATGGAGCATCAGGACGCCGCACCGGACGAGTCGGTTGCAGTCGAGCATGTGCTAGTGGATGCTCAGCCTCAGCAATTCAACCAGCCTTGTGTTTCGTTGCCGCAGGGTGTCCCGTTGAAGTAGGGAGCACAGCAGCAGTAGTGGTTTCCACCCCCGCCCCCGCTAGAGGTTTTGGAGCAGTGGTGGAGGACGATGTTCCAGGCACCTTGGCAGTATCAGTAGTACCAGCAGATGTCGACAGGAGGTCAGCAGTTTGCATAGATGGCAGCAGAGGAGCAGCCACCAGCGACCCCGTAGGCAAGTACCAGTTCAGCTAGAGGTACCACCAGTGGTACGACAGCAAACTCCAGTTGCAGCGGCAACACCTGAGGACCGCACAGCACTTTTGGAGAGGTTTCTTCGAGTCTGGCCTCCGATGTTCTACGGCGACTATGATCTGGATAAGGCAGAGAGTTGGGTTCATGAGCTCGAGAGCACTTTCAAGACCATGGACTGTGCAGAGCAAGATTAGGTCAGACTTGTAGTATATCAGCTGAAGGGGTCAGCCCACGAGTGGTGGAGGACAGTGAGGCATACCAGTTTTTAGAGCAGGAGGCTGGACCAGATTTCTTTGGAGCAAGTCTTAGAGACCTTTTGTAACGTCACACATTTTTCAGATCTTCACGGATCCTCGTTTACCGGTTGTGGAGGCCAGTATGTGTCGCCCATTAGTGTGTGTTACAGGTGTTTTTGCAGGTTGTGAGGCTTTGTGGGCCAGCAGGTTGGGCCTAAAGCACTCACAGGTTCTCTATTTGTGAACACGATAGAGGCTAGCATCGCGTTCTGAACATGATGACTCTGGGTGTCGCATTCTGGTTGCCGCTGCGGAGCGGTTTTCCTCTACATGTCCTCCGTGTGTCGCACGCTGGGCAGCCTGCTGTCGTCGACCATGGAAAGGTGACGGCCTCCTACGTCGCATTCTTGTCGCGATGGTAGGGTAAGTCGCATTCCCAAATGTGATGCGTATTTAAGAAGGGTCGGCCGAACAGAGCTCAGCAAGCTCTGCTAGGCCAAGGAGGAGTTTTTGGCAAGTTTTCGAGCAATTCGGGATTCTAGAGGAGTTTTCGGTGTGCTCTCACTGCGAGGACGTCGCATGAAGCGGGGGAAATGCCAGGTGATCACCGTTCTTCGCGTTCTTTGTGAAGGTAGGGAGATCCCACCTTGTTTCTCAATGTGAATCACTTGTGAAGCATGTTTAGCTTGTTAAACTTGCAATAGATAGTAGATATCATGATAGTGTAGCTGTATGAGCATGAAATATGATTTTTAGGGTGGTTTGTGTGGTTTGCATAGGATATCCGGAGATGGGATCCCGGATTAGGGTTCCTGCATATGAAAGCGACGGACCCTGCTATCGTGTTCTGAACGCGATAGGCTGACCCGTCGCGTTCTGCTTCTGAGCACGACATATCGAAGGGTTGCGTTCTGAAGGCGACCAAGGACCTTGTCGCGTTAAGGGTTCCGAGGGCTATATGTTTGTGCATGGTTATATCGTTATCAGATTATCGTTATGTGTTGTGTATGGCATTGGTGAGTGGTGCATTGGCACCTGTAGCGCTCGAGTAGAGTGTTGTTTACGAGGTTGACATGGTGTTTATGTGGTTTGAGCGCTGTGCATGTGGTTTGTGTGTGCATGGCGAATAATTCAACATTTGTGCTCTTCTGTGGTTAGTTTGTGGTGATTGGGCAGTGAGGTTCCAGTGTGAACGTAGCCTCGGTCTTTTGACGTCTTTTATAGGTTATTTAAGATAGTTTAAATAGTAAAGCACGTTTATAGTTATTAAGTGGTTATTATATTATGTTAATATGGCAATGGAGGTCACAAGGTGACCAATGACTGGCAAGATTGTTGTATGTTATTGTGATTTAAGTATGTGTTGGTGTCGGTCAGCTCGGAGGTCACATGGTGACCGGTGACGAGCCATTTATGTTGTGTATCATGATATAAGTTTCACTGAGGTGTTAAGTGATTGATGTGATTTGTGTGCTAGTCGAGTGTGGTGGTCCGACGCCTATTCCGGAATGCCTCTCTAGTCGGATACCCCAGGTTTTGTGTGAGCTAGACACTTTAGTGCTCGGGATTTGTCTCGGTACTGTGTGTACCGTCGAGGTCTGTGTCATCTTCCTGGACACCCTCACTCATGTGTTTGAGTTGTATGTCCGGCTGAGGGAAAGACGGCAGTGGGGCAGCGACTTGTGTGAGTTTGTGTTTGGTCTCTTGCAACGCGCTCGTGGTTAGGGGTTCGGACACTAGTAGACGTATGGGTCCCCAGCTAGTCATGTGTTTCCAGTGTCTCACTTTAGGGAGCTCGGGCCGGAGTCCCTAAAGGTGCCAGGCATGGGCCTACAGCTGTGTGGTTTGTAGATGTGGTGTTGGTTGGTCTCCACTGTTCTTTGGCTTGTGGTTGTGGAGCGGCAGTTGGACCTTTTATCCGTGACTGCGAGACTGAGAGGTGGTTCTTGTGTTGTGTTGTCTGGATTGGATACTAACGTCATAAACCAGTAGTCTGTTACCGTATGGTGGCGTCGTTCTTTCCGACTCGTGCTTTGCCATTGGTTGTGGCTTGTGTGTGTGACTCGCTGGTTGAGATTTTACTTGTTGTGGTGTGCCCTGGTGGTGGCATAGTTCTGGTTGTGATTCCATGGTGGTACCTTGTCATAGTAGGTACCTGTACCCTTCTTGGGTAGCTTTGTGTTGTGGTACTTTGTGTACCAGCCTCTTCTAGTGTAGAGGTAGACTTGTGTTCTGTGGAGGTCTGCGGAATGACCTTCTATGTGTTGTGTTTTTTACTTATCTTTGGGTAAGCATCCGATTGTGGTGTTGGTGTGAGGTGGATTGTCTTGTTGATGCCAGTCCAGTTACCCTTTGTGGGTAGGTTGCCTGTGAAGCTTGTAGCTTGGGCAACCAGTTATTGTAGTGATTAGCCTGTGAGGTCTACGACCTAGGCAGTTCAGTTGTTGAGCGGACTAGAGGTACTGTGCTAGTCCTATTGTCCCTCTTCCTTTCTGAGGTTTATATTAACTAACGAGATTATGTTTAATTTTTGTTAATCATGTCTTGTGTGAGCATGATATGATTTGGCTATCGATGTTGCCAGTGAGACCCTCTAGGGTCGAGGTCTCTTTAGTTTTATGTGTTGTTTTTGGGTGGTCCCTACTGAGCCAGTGACTTGTTGAGGCTCACTCCCCTATAGTTCTTTTCAGGGCTTACAGTTTGTGTGGATTGTGGAGGCGTTGAAGCAGACTTGTACCACCAGCAGTAGAGTTAGTTGTGTTGTGTGAGCTTGTGCTCCCTTGGGGTTGTAGATGTGTTTTCCATTCCCTTTTTAGGGGGGAAGAAGAACATCCACAAAGAGGGTGGTGATAAAAATAAAAATATATGGTTTGAGAAATGTGCGTGGAATGTGTGGTGTGTGGATATGGAGTGTGAAAAGTGGAAAATACAGAAAAAGAAACGTGATCGCCAGGCACGCGAGGGTGCCGAATGGAGACTCACGGTGAGGGGTGCGGGATGAAAGGAGTGATCGCGAGCATACCTTTTTAGCAGGGAGATTGTGCGGGGGATGATGTGGGCCATATCTTCCTCTACGAACATGGCCGGCCACAGTAGAGGGCGTTTTCCGTTTGATTACCTCAGCAAAAAAAGACAAATAAGAATGGGGATTAGCGAAATGAGGCGTGTAGTACCAAATCCCGAATAAGTAAATGAAATGAGTAAAATGGGGAGGACTCACCGGATGGTGGTTTTTAAACCCCTAAAAATGGTGTGTGTGTGTGTGTGTATGCATGCATGTGTGTAAAAAAGATTAAAGGAGGGCCATGTGGGGTCCGAAGGAGGTGAAAATGTAAAGAGCCACGTAGGGCCCGGAGGAAATGAAAATGCAAATAAAAGAAGAAAGAGGAAGGGGGTGCTTCCCCAAACGTTGGTGCGGCGTGACGGGCCATTGCTGGTTGGACGGAGGAGGGAGACTGTGATGGAACACCACGGCCAAGCCCGTTAAACCAATAACGTACTTGATCCGAGTCCGCCTCCCACAAACGGGCTGAAGCCTCGCAAGGATACCAAACCACAGTCCGTGTAAACACAAAGAAACACACCACATTTTATATATATATATCACAAGTTACATAGCCATATTTCCAAAAAACCGAAAAGAAGTACAAGAGCCTGGGGCATACCCCGAGGTACAACTGAAGAAAATAAACAACTAACTACACTACACTGCTGGTGCTGCTACTACACAGCTGGAGGTACCGACCCTGCACCGCTATGGCGCGGCTCTGAACTGGACGACAGTCGAGAAACGTCCTCCTCGCTCTCACCTGTGGGGGTAGGGATGAGCCTCGCTAGTCACTAGCTCAGTAGGGAACTCCCCAAAAACCGAGCAAACCAAAAACCACAGGTACACAAGCAATAAATAGTACCAACAATTTATAGAACAGCTAAGTAGGATATAAAAGCTGTTAAAGTACTCACCGTCTGCCGACTACGAAAGACAACTGTAATAATTAAACGGCAAACCAGTACAGGTGTACAAGCTAAAGTAGAGATAGCCAAACACGAGCCACGTGAACTGGTTCGTGACACCAGAAACTGACTCGGACAAGCTAACACAGGTCTACCTCTCAGTCTCACAGCCACGGACGAAAGGTCCAGCTGCCGCTCCATGTGAAAAGTCAAGCAACTGTGGAGACCAACCAAACACCACCACCTGTGGACCACACAGTCACAGGCCCATGCCTGGCACCTCTAGAGATCCTGGCCCGGAACTCTCTAGAGTGAGGCACTGGAAAAGGACAAGCTGGGGTCCAGTACGTCTACTGGTGTCCGTACCCCCAACTACGAGCGCGCTATAAGTGACTAAAGACAAACACAAGTGTCATTGTCCCACTGTCGTCTTTCCCTCAGCCGGACGTACAACTCAAACACAGGAGTGAGGGTGTCCAGGTCAGATGACACAGACCTCGACGGTACAACACAAGTACTGGGACAAAGCCCCGAGCTAACAACCTGGCTCACAAAGAACCTGGGGCACCCAACTGGAGAGGTAACCACGGTAGGCGTCGTACTACTCACCACGTACACAAAACCACGTGCACGTCACACACAAACCACGTGAAACCTCACATAAACTTCAAGTAACAACGGTCCACTACACATGAACTCAACTGTACTCACGTGAACAACACGCAGCCTCGAAAGTAAGTAAGTAACTGCATACCCCGTATGCTAAACACAGAAACCATGTGCACTCAGTGCACCACAGGTGTCAACGCACCATTCATTATCGATAAATACCATAAATAGTCATTTCTGCTTATACACAAGTTAGCGGCCACATCGACTGCCGCTTACAAGAAGTAGATGGCAATGGCTCTGGCCGTCTATATCCTGGCTGATGAGCTTGGTGGCAAACGATGTTGACGCCAATCTCTTCAGCCTCTACTCCTGCAGAAACCCTAAACCGATTCTACAGGTTTTACAATCGTTAAAACAACGGAAAAACATACAGAGATAGTTCCTCTAACATCCATACATTATAATTAAACTATAACAGCATGCTTTACTGCTTAAATTCATCAAACCACCCATTATTCTCACATGGTGCAACTTAACCCGATAATATATTAAACATGCAGATTTATGTGGTTAAGTCGTGTTTTAATGATCCTATGGAGCTAACAGGGTTCGTTCCCTACCTCAGAACACGCTTAAACCTTTCGAATTCTCCTGGTTCACACTGAACCCTCCGCGAGCTCCCACAACAATTGCACCATGCCACGGCGTTTCCTCGTTCGATTTGGCAACGCCACACGTCCCACGATCCTCCAACCACTCTCTTGTACCTGTTGGAAGCTTTAGGGATGCAGGGACGTGAAGCTGGGGCAAGGGGAAGAGAGAACAAGGTGGAAAACCTGCCCTCGGGTGACCCTATAACCCGCTGAATTCACAGGTTGGCGTCAACCCCTCTGCCGCCTAGGGCAACTGCCACTATAAACGTCCACATCTTATGCCGCCAAGTTCATGCAGTCAACGACACCTTACCTGGACGCCAACAAGTCAACGGCCACCCCTGGCCGCCAACTCCAACTCAACTGTAGCGGGTCCTATTCCATTTCAGGATCTAACCTGCTCCTCACCTGAACAAACCACACATCCAAACCATACATTCCACACAACCAACTCACACTGGCCATCACAACCATTACACACATGTTCCGCATGGATCCGAAAAGCACGCGACGTTACATTACTATAATCTAAAAAGAAAATTTCGACCTTAAAATTCATAACACAACTCAAAGTTAAACAACTTAAACATACACACCTTTACAAGCACTATCATCTAAAAAGAAAATACAAAGATTTATTCAAACAGATAGGGATACCCTTTAGCCATCTCCTCGGCTAACTCCCTGGTATCCTCACCACCCAACCTATTTTCCCATCTCACTTTAACTAGCTCAATTTCTTTATTTCTCAGCTTCTTTATCTTTCGATCAGTGATCTGCACCGGATATTCAGGCATAGTCATATTCGGCCTCAGGTCACCACCTTGATATTTGATTATTTGGGCTGGATCTTCAATGCACTTTCTTAACATAGAGACATGAAATATATCATGAACATCTGCAAAATCAGCTGGCAAATCCAGTCTATAAGCCGTCTCCCCAATTCTTTCTAGCACTTGAAAGGGTCCCACATACCTTGGACTCAACTTTCCAGTCTTGCCAAACCTCATAATACCTTTACTCGGGGAAACCCTCAGGAAAACCAAATCTCCCACCTCAAACTGAAGTGGTCTCCTCCGGATATCTGCATAACTCTTTTGCCTACCTTGAGCTGCCTGCAATTTTTCTTTAATAAGCTTCACTATTTCTGTGGTTTGCTGAATTAATTCAGGACCCACTAATTGTCTTTCTCCCACTTCATGCCAGTTCAATGGGGTTCTACATGGCCTTCCATATAAAGCTTCATATGGTGACATCCCAAGACTGGTATGATAACTATTATTATAGGCAAACTCAACCATTCCCAAATGATGCTCCCAGCTACCTCCCCAAACTAAACAACAAGCCCGCAACATATCTTCAATCGTCTAGATAGTCCTCTTTGTCTGACCATCTGTCTGGGGATGATAAGCAGAGCTATACCTCAGCTCAGTACCAATTACTTTCTGCAGGCTTCTCCAAAAACCAGAAGTAAATCTTGGATCTCTATCAGACACAATAGTCTTCGGAATACCATGCAGTGGAACAATTCTTTCAACATAAATATTTGCTAATCTGTCCACTGTCCAAGACATACTTACTGCCACTAATCTGCATACTTTGGTTAATCTGTCAACAAATACCCATATTCCATTATGCCCGGAACTCGATCTTGGTAAACCTGCCACAAAGTCCATAGCAATATCTTCCCATTTCCACTGTGGAATGGATAACGGTTGCAATAGACCTCCAGGCTTCTGATGCTCTGCTTTAATCTGCTGACAGATAGCACACCTTGCAACAAACTCTGCTATTTCTTTCTTTATATGAGGCCACCAGAAATGCTTTCTCAAATCATGGTACATTTTAGTACTACCCGGATGAATAGTGTACCTAGATTTATGAGCCTCTTCCAACACTCGCTGCTTTACTTCTCTTTCAGCAGGAACAAACAACCTGCCCCTGAGTCTGACCACACAATTATCATCAATGGTAACTCCTTCCATTTTCACAATTTCAGCTAAACTTACATCTGCTCTCTGAGCCTCAATAATCTGCCAATACAAAGACGGCTCTACAGCACTAGTAGCTAGTACTGCCCGTCGCTGACTACTGGGCACATATAAGGAGTTCTCCACTACCTCTTTATACAACTTCCATTCTTTAATCATCATCAAACTTACATATGCCTTTCTGCTCAAGGCATCAGCTACAACATTGGCCTTACCCGGATGGTAAGCCAAACTGAAATCATAATCCTTCAAATATTCAACCCATCTACGCTGGCGAAGGTTCAAATCTTTCTGCGAGAAAATATACTTCAAACTTTTATGATATGTAAAGATCTCAAATCTCTCGCCATACAGATAATGCCTCCACATTTTCAAGGCTAACACAACTGCTGCCAATTCTAAATCATGAGTGGGGTAATTCTCTTCTGCCGGCTTCAATTGCCTGGACGCATAAGCTATCACTTTGCCATGCTGCATAAGCACTGCGCCAAGTCCTCTCCTTGAAGCATCAGTATACAACACAAAACCACCACTCCCTTCCGGTAATGTCAATATAGGTGCTGATGTAAGTCTCTTCTTCAATTCCATAAAACTTTTCTGACATTCACCGGACCACACAAATGGCACACCTTTTCTAGTCAATTTAGTCATAGGTGCTGCAATCTTAGAAAAATCTTGAATAAAGTGCCTATAATAACTTGCTAATCCCAGAAAACTTCTAATCTCGGTTATTGTCTTAGGCACTTCCCATTTCATCACTGCTTCCACTTTACTTGGGTCCACTGCTACTCCTTTAGCTGAGATAACATGACCCAGAAACTGAATTTCTTTCAACCAAAATTCACACTTATTAAATTTAGCAAACAACTGGTTATCTCTTAACAACTGCAGAGTAAACCTCAAATGAGCTGCATGCTCCTCTTCAGATGCTGAATAAATTAGAATATCATCGATAAAGACCACAATGAATTGATCTAAATATGGATGAAAAATTCTATTCATCAGATCCATAAAACCTGCAGGAGCATTAGTCAATCCAAATGGCATAACCACAAACTCGAAGTGACCATATCTGGTTCTGAAAGCTGTCTTATCTATATCCTCCTCTTTAATTCTCAACTGATGGTACCCGAACCTCAAATCAATTTTAGAAAATACCTTTGCTGATTGCAACTGATCAAACAGATCATCTATCCTCAGCAACGGGTACTTATTCTTGATGGTCACATCATTCAACTTTCTATAATCAATACACATTCGAAAACTTCCATCTTTCTTTTTCACAAATAAAACCGGCGCTCCCCACGGGGAATGGCTCGGTCTAATAAACCCTTTCTGCAACAATTCTTCTAACTGCTTTTTCAATTCTTTAAGTTCTGCTGGTGCCATCCGATATGGAGCTTTAGAAATCGGCATGGTACCTGGCAGCAACTCAATGGTAAAGTCCACCTCTCTATGTGGAGCTAAACCAGGCAAATCCTCAGGAAAAACATCAACAAATTCCCTAACCACGGGAACTGCTTCCACAGGCTGACTAGCTTCTACCAGACTTACCGAGGCTAAATAAGCCACACATCCAGCATTTATCAACTTTCTAGCTTTAATTGCAGAAGTTAGAAACTTAGAGGTATAAAAAGGCATACCTTGATATTCAAATACTGCACCATTAGGATGACAAAACCTGATCATTTTCTTTCTGCAATCTAACATTGCTCCAAACATCTCAAGTCAATCCATACCCAAAATAATATCATAATCTGACAACTGCAGGGCATATAACCGACCCGGCATCTGGTTCCCTTCAATCATAACAGGAGCTTCATCTACATAGCTCGAAGTGAGCAGGAACTCACCCGAAGGAACCTCCACTACTAACTCACAAGACTTCTCCTCTAAAGGATGAGCTATACAATCCATAAATTCTTCGGAAATGAAAGAATGAGAGGCACCCGAATCAAATAAGACTCTTGCTGAATAATTATAAAGAGGTAAAGTACCTTCTATCATATTCGATGCCTCCGCCTGGGCTCGGGTGATAGCCATAACCCGGCCTCTTCCCCGCTGCTGCGGTGCTCCTCTGCCACGACCTGTCTGTGGCTGCTGAAACTGCTGAGGCTGCTGCTGCTGCTGCACACCTCTTCCATACCCATATTCTCTCGGATAGGAGCAATTGCGGATCAAATGCCCCGGCTGATTATAATTATAGCATCTATATCGTGGTGGAGTAATGGGCTGCCTGGCAGTACTCTGCTGCGACTCCTCCACCTCAGGCCTACCTCGGCCTTGCTGAAACTGCTGACGACCTCCCCATCCTCTTCCTTTGCCTTTAAATGCATGCTTTAATTTCTGACCCCATTTACCAAAGCCTGATGAAGATGGTCCTACTGGTACCTTACCCTTACTTGCACCTACTGATTGCTGCAGTAGCCGGAAACTACCTGAGCCTGACTCGCCCACCTGACGAGTCCGAATAGACCTCTCCAATGTAGCTGCCCTCTGGGCTGCTTCTTCCACTGTCTTACACATGAGAGGTACTATAGCATCCTGCAACTCCACTCTCAAACCTCTAATAAAATACTCAACCATCATATTATTATCTGAAACTACATAAGGTGCATAACGGCTAAGTGCCATAAACCTCATCTGGTACTCTAAAACTGAAGAGTTACCTTGCTGGAGTGTCCGAAACTGCTCTCTTTTCACTTGCTGTACTTGAATCGGAAAGAATGTATCGTTAAATACATCGAGAAATTCCGACCAAGTAATAGCCTCTTCTGTCCTGCCTGCAAAGGTGGTCTGCATCTTCAGTCGCCACCATTCCAATGCAAACCTCTCAACTGATAAGCAGCTAACACAACTTTATCTGCTGCCGGACACCTCATAGTTGCAAAGACTCTTTCGATCTCATGAACCCAGTGCTCCGCTGAATAAGTAGGTGGCTGGAATCTCAGAAACTTTTCAACCTGCATCACTGGTTCCTCTGCTAATAGCACTGGTGGTGGTGGTGGCACAGGTGCTACAAAAGGCACCTCTACTTTTGGCAGGACTGGAGCAACATGTACAGTCTCTCCATCCCCAGGTGGCACTGCAACCGGTGGTACTGGCGCCTGTTGATCCATCCTTGCCCGAATATCCGTGAGGCTTTCCGAAATCCTCTCAATCATACGCTGAGTACTTTCCTCTGGATCATCTCCTCCACCACCCCAATCTCTTCTATCAGCCATTCCAGAAATTTCTACATAAACAAAACACCAAGCAAAAATCAAAACAACAAATTATCAGAAACCAGGGTCCCTACCAGCAGTGTACAAAGACCGAAATAAGGCTATGTATCTTTCTAGTTTCTTTATATTAACACGAACCTTGCTCTGATACCAACTGTGACGGAACGCCTCGGCCAAGCCCGTTAAACCAATAACGTACTTGATCCGAGTCCGCCTCCCGCGAACGGGCTGAAGCCTCGCAAGGGATACCAAACCACAGTCTGTGTAAACACAAAGAAACACACCACATTTTATATATATATCACAAGTTACATAGCCATATTTCCACAAAACTGAAAAGAAGTACAAGAGCCTGGGGCATACCCCAAGGTACAACTGAAGAAAATAAACAACTAACTACACTACACTGCTGGTGTTGCTAGTACACAGCTGGAGGTACCGACCCTGCACCGCTAAGGTGCGGCTCTGAACTGGATGACGGTCGAGAAACGTCCTCCTCGCTCTCACCTGTGGAGGTAGGGGTGAGCCTCGCTAGTCACTAGCTCAGTAGGGAACTCCCCTAAAACCGAGCAAACCAAAAACCACAGATACACAAGCAATAAACAGTACTAACAATTTATAGAACAGCTAAGCAGGATATAAAAGCTGTAAAAGTACTCACCGTCTACCGACTACGAAAAACAACTGTAATAATTAAACAGCAAACCAGTACAGGTGTACAAGCTAAAGTAGAGACAGCCAAACACGAGCCACATGAACTGGTTCGCGACACCAGAAACTAACTCGGACAAGCTAACACAGGTCTACCTCTCAGTCTCGCAGCCACGGACGAAAGGTCCAGCTGCCGCTCCACGTGAAAAGTCAAGCAACTGTGGAGACCAACCAAACACCACCACCTGTGGACCACACGGTCACAGGCCCATGCCTGGCACCTCTAGAGATCTTGGCCCGGAACTCTCTAGAGTGAGGCACTGGAAAAGGACTAGCTGGGGTCCAGTACGTCTACTGGTGTTCGTACCCCCAACTACGAGCGCGCTACAAGTGACTAAAGACAAACACAAGTGTCACTGTCCCACTGTCGTCTTTCCCTCAGCCAGATGTACAACTCAAACACAGGAGTGAGGGTGTCCAGGTCAGACAACACAGACCTCGACGGTACAACACAAGTACCGGGACAAAGCCCCGAGCTAACAGCCTAGCTCACAAAGAACCTGGGGCACCCAACCGGAGAGGTAACCACGGTAGGCGTCGTACTACTCGCCACGTACACAAAACCACATGCACGTCACACACAAACCACGTGAAACATCACGTAAACCTCAAGTAACAACGGTCCACTACACATGAACTCAATGTACTCGCGTGAACAACACGCAGCCTTGAAAGTAAGTAACTAACTGCATACCCCGTATGCTAAACACAGAAACCATGTGCACTCAGTGCACCACAGGTGTCAACGCACCATTCATTATAGATAAATACCATAAATAGTCATTTCTGCTTATACACAAGTTAGCGGCCACATCGACTGCCGCTTATGAGAAGTAGACGGCAATGGCTCTGGCCGTCTATATCCCGGCTGATGAGCTTGGCGACAAACGATGTTGACGCCAATCTCTTCAGCCTCTACTCCTGCAGAAACCCTAAACCGATTCTACAGGTTTTACAATCGTTAAAACAACGGAAAAACATACAGAGATAGTTCCTCTAACATCCATACACTATAATTAAACTATAACAACATGCTTTACTGCTTAAATTCATCAAACCACCCATTATTCTCACATGGTGCAACTTAACCCGATAATACATTAAACATGCAGATTTATGTGGTTAAGTCGTGTTTTAATGATCCTATGGAGCTAACAGGGTTCGTTCCCTACCTCAGAACACACTTAAACCTTTCGAATTCTCCTGGTTCACACCGAACCCTCCGCGAGCTCCCACAACAATTGCACCACGCCACGGCGTTTCCTCGTCCGATTTGGCAACGCCACACGTCCCACGATCCTCCAACCACTCTCCTGTACCTGTTGGAAGCTTTAAGGATGCAGGGGCGTGAAGCTGGGGCAAGGGGAAGAGAGAACAGGGTGGAAAACCTGCCCTCGGGTGACCCTATAACCTACAGAATTCACGGTTGGCGTCACCCCCTCTGCCGCCTAGGGCAACCGCCACCATAAACATCCATATCTTATGCCGCCAAGTTCATGCAGTCAACGGCACCTTACCTGGACGCCAACAAGTCAACAGCCACCCCTGGCCGCCAACTCCAACTCAACTGCAATAGGTCCTATTCCATTTCAGGACCTAACCTACTCCTCACCTGAACAAACCACACATCCAAACCACACATTCCACACAAACAACTCACACTGGCCTCACAACGGCCATCACAACCATTACACACATGTTCCGCATGGATCCGAAAAGCACGCGACGTTACAGAGACACTCCCGCCTCGCGCGTGGAATGGAAGGAGACGACGGCGCTGGACTCCGGGGAAGAAGAATGGATCAGCGAGGAATGGCTCGGAGTCGAGGCGAGGATCCGGCAGGGCTTCGCCACTTCATGGAAACCCCCTTGAACAAATGACCCTCGGGTCCAATTTATAGGCGACAGATTCTTGAATCGCATCCAAACAGGAAGCCGCGATTATGAATTGAATCACGTCTGGGCGAAGGCCGCGATTAGAATAGCGTCGGGCAAGCGTGCTGTGACTTGATTTAAATTGCGTCTGGGCAGCAGGCCGCGATTCAGAAGTCAACTTGATTTGACATTTGGTAATGATGACAACTTTTGGAATCACATCGGGGATGGCCGCTGCATTTTTGAAACGCGTCGGCCTACCTCGCCGCATTTACGATTTAGGCACGTGGGACGACTTCCGAGGTCTGGCGTGTCAGGCCTACAACCTAATTCTGTCTGGGCAGCAGGACGCGATTTAGAGATTTTGCGTGGTTCCAAGGGGCAGGAACTTGAGTGCGACGACTTTCGAGGTTTCGCCTAATCACGGCGGCTCAGGCCGACGCATCTTGATTTGAAACGCGTCGGGGCGGTAGGACGTGATACGGTCTTCCTAAAAGGCGTCCACTGTAGCGGACGCGAATCAATGAAGTTGTCCATATTCCTTTTGCGAACCAAATTTAGCTTCCACGACCGAACCACCTTGAAGCGATGGAGAAGCACCCGGAAAGAAGAATGGGTGAGATCCAGAAATATTGAAAAAACACTCTTGCGAGGCAAAAAGAGGGCCATTGTGGCTTTATGGCGCAACATGAAATTTGCCGCGGTGGAGTCGAATTCGCGTGTCTACAGGGGTATGCCCCAGATAGTTGTACTTTTTAATTAGACATGTAATAATGTATTGGGACAGATATGAATTGTTATATACAGATATGAGCACATGTACTTTCTTGTGTCTTATACTGTTGTGGTTGTCTTTTATATTCCTATTGGACACTTGTACGAGCTATCCCTTGCGAGACTTCGGTCCGTTCGTGGGAGACGGATCTGGATATGGAGCCTTATTAGGCATAAATATTCAAGGCCGTCACACCTTTCATGGCGAGTACTTCCCCGACTACACCTACCATGAGAGGAGGGACCAGTTTCATGAGCTGATGCAGGGCGAGCTGACTGTGGCGCAGTACCACCAGAGGTTCGTGCAGCTTCTACGACACATCCCCCATGTGGCCACTAGTGAGCAGGCTCGCACCGAGCAGTTCATTAGTGGGCTACACCCAGAGTTGAGGTGGGCCATGGCTGGGCACCTCTACGACACCTTGGGGTTGGCAGTGGCGAGAGCTACCGCCTTGGAGAGGGAGTGTCAGTTCCATCCATAGTAGGGAGGAGATTCAGCAAGGTCTACCCCTTACCAGCATCATTCGAGCAGTCGAGGGAGTGTGTCTTCTTCTTCTTCGGGGACAGGCAGCACTGGTTTGACCTCGAAGTTGAAGAAGTTGTTCTCTCGAGGGGGTAGACGGTGTTACCAACACTCACAGCAGTAGCAACATCAGTAGGAGCAGCCAGTGGAGCAGTCAGTGTAGCAGGGCACAGAGTAGAGCCAGCAGGGCACAAGTTGTTTCCACTGTGGGTAGCAGGGTCACTTTAGGCGGGACTGTCCGTTGAGACAGGGGCAGCAGCTATTGGCACCTACTCAGTATCCTCAGCAGGCACTGCAGGCACAGTACCCTCCACCCCAGCAGACGCAGTGTTAGCAGCAGCACTAGGGGCAGTTCCAGCAGCTGCAGCAGCACCATCAGCAGCCTCAGCGAGTATGTGGTCGTGGTCGGGTGATGAACATCACCAGAGAGGAGGCGGAGGCCTCTAATCTGGTCGTCGGTACGGTTCCTATCCTTGGTAGAGTTGCTCGTGTTTTGATTGATCCGGGTGCCACACACTGTTTTGCTTCAGAGGAGTTCTTTAGTTCTTTGATTGAGTTTGCTCGGGAGCGGACCTGTGACTTAGCTATTGAGCTTCCGATAGGTGATTGCATGCGTACTCTAGGTTACCTAGAGGGCGTCACCGTCGAGGTACAGGGCCACCTTCTACTTGCCAGATTGTTCGCCTTACAGATCCATGACTTTGATGCCATCCTTTGCATGGATTGGTTGGAGGCACATTCTATACTGGTGGACTGTCAGCGGAAGACCATGTGGATCGAGATACTTGGAGCACCTGTGCTTTGTTTCCGAGGTACACGGTCTACCTGCCGACCTTTTGTCTCCTTCTATAGAGCTCGACACCTTATCAAAGATGGTTGTATAGCTTTTCTTGCTTTTGTGAGTTTCTCAGATTCTGGCGAGCTATCTGTTTCAGATGTACCTGTTGTTTGTGAGTTTGCTGACGTGTTTTCGGAGGATCTACCTAGTTTACCTCCAAAGCGGGAGGTAGATTTCTCCATTGAGTTGCGTTCCGGGATGATGCTTATGTCCAAAGCACCGTACCGGATGGAGCCGGTGGAGCTGCGGGAGTTGAAGTGTCAACTCGATGAGCTACTCGAGTTGGGCTTCATTCGTCCGAGCCGTTCACCGTTGGGTGCGCCTGTTTTGTTTGTGAGGAAGAAGGATGGCAGCCTCAGGATGTGCATCGATTATCGGCAGCTGAATCAGGTAACAGTGAAGAACAAGTATCCGTTGCCCAGGATCGATGACTTGTTTGACCAGTTGCAGTCAGCTTCAGTGTGCTCGAAGATTGACTTGAGGTCGGGTTACTACCAGTTGAGGATCCGAGAGTCAGATATTGTGAGATTAGCCTTCCATACCCATTACAACCACTTTGAGTTTATCGTGATGCCTTTTGGGCTCACGAATGCACCGACAGCCTTCATGGAGTTGATGCATAGTGTGTTCTGAGAGTACCTGGACCAGTTTGTGGTGGTGTTCGTGGACGACATCCTGGTGTACTCAGTGACGGTAGAGGAGCACGAGGTTTACATGAGGCTAGTGTTGCAGGCACTGAGGAGTTACCAACTTTATGCCAAATTCAACAAATGTGAATTTTGGCTAAAGGATGTACACTTCCTCGGTCATGTGGTTTCAGATGCAGGTGTGGTGGTGGATCCTGCCAAGGTTAAGGCCGTGGTTTCGTGGGGCCAGCCCACTACAGTTGCAGAGGTTTGCAGTTTTCTGGGGTTGGCAGGCTACTGCAGGAGGTTTGTGCAGGACTTCGCCAGGGTTGCTGAGCCGTTGACCAAGTTGACCAGGAGAGAGACCAGGTTCGTGTGGACATCAGAGTGTGAGCAAAATTTCCAGGAGCTGAAGAGCAGGCTGACTTCAGCTCCGATCCTTGTTGTACCGTCTGGTAGCGGTGTTTTGTTGTCTACACTGACTCTTCGGGGACTGGTCTTGGTGCCGTGTTGATGCAGCACGGGAGGGTAGTCGCTTATGCTTCTCAGTAGCTGAAGAAGCATGATCAGCACTATCCGACACACGACTTGGAGCTTGCAGTTGTCGTGTTTGCCTTGAGGTTGTGGAGACGTTATTTGTATGGCGAGGTGTTCAAGGTGTTTACGGACCACAAGAGTTTGCAGTATGTCTTCACATAGAGAGATCTGAACCTCAGGCAACGCAGGTGGGTCGAGTACCTGAAGGACTACAACTTTACTCTTTCCTATCACCCAGAAAAGGCTAATGTCGTAGAGGAAGCTTTGAGCAAGAGAGTCCACTTGAGTTCTTTGTTGGTTAGACACTGGAGGCTTCTGGAGGACACCACTCGGGGTGGTTCATGTCGTCGAGACTCAGGGAGAGAGTAGTGTTGACCAGCATGATAGTTCGTCCGGTGATATATCAGCAGGTGATAGAGGCTCAGAGTGCAGATGTAGAGTTGGCATACGTGTTGCAGATGCCAGAGGTTGAGCTAGATGAGGATAGCGAGGTCATATTCAAAGGCAGACTTTATGCTCCAGAGGACGTCAGGCAGGAGCTGTTGGCTGAGGCACACAGATCAAGGTACTCTGTTCATCCTGGTTCCACCAAGATGTACCATGACTTGAGGGGACTCTTTTGGTAGCCTGGGATTAAGAGGGATATTGCTGAGTTCGTTGCTTGTTGCCTTACCTATCAGTAGGTGAAGGTAGAGCACCAGCGTCTTGGCGGTGAACTGCAGTCGCTACCCATTCCCGTGTGGAAGTGGGAGCACATTACCATGAATTTTATTGCTAGTTTACCTCGTACATCACAGGGGCACAACAGTGTTTGGGTGATCCTCGACTGTCTGATGAAGACAGCTGGTTTCTTGTCGGTCAGAGCAGCTTGGTCAGTGGACAGACTTGCTAGATTATTTGTGGACAGAGTTGTACCTTTGCATGGGACCCTGGTCTCTATTGTCTCAGATAGAGATCTGAGGTTCACTTCTCGTTTTTGGCATAGTTTTCATAGGGCACTTGGCACCTAGTTGAGGTTGAGTTCGACCTATCATCCGTAGATAGATGGATAGTTGAAGAGGACCATACAGACCCTCAAGGACATGTTGAGAGCATGTTGCCTAGACTGGGGCGGCACTAGAGAGTCGCACCTTCCCATGGTAGAGTTTGCTTATAATAATAGCTTTCACTCCAACATTGGGATGGCACCCTACGAGGCTTTGTATGGTAGACCGTGCCGGACGCCATTGCACAGGCACGAGGTTGGCGAGAGGCAGCTACTGGGTCTAGAGTTGGTACAGCAGTGTGCAGACATAGTGAGGCTGATCAGACAGAGACTGCAGATAGCACAGAGCAGATAGAATAGCTACGCAAATGTTTGCAGGAGTCCACTTCAGTTGAGGCAGGTGACAGTGTGTTCCTTCGGATCTCTCCCACCAAGGGCGTTCTCAGGTTTGGGAAGAGGGGCAAGCTCAGCCCGAGGTTTGTTGTCCCCTTTCCCATTCTGGAGCGGGTTGGCGAAGTCGCTTACAGGTTAGCTCTTCCATCCGAGTTGGCAGGTGTTCATGACGTCTTTCACATCTCGAAGCTAATGAGGTACATGCCAGATCCGTCGCACGTGTTGGACTAGTCACAGTTAGAGGTGGCTCCATGTCTATCAGTACTAGAGTACTCGGTCAACGTGGTGGACCGTAGAGTGCAGCAATTGCGCAAGAGGCAGATCTCTCTTGTCAAGGTAGTTTGGGAGAATCGCGTTGGTGGCGAGGCCACGTGGGAGCGCGAGGACGAGATGCTGGAGCATTTTCCTTACTTGTTTGAGTGACTAGTATGTTTGCTTGCCTTCTTTCCCCTGAGTTTAGTCCTTAATTTCGAGGATGAAATTGTTTTTTTTGTTGGTTAGATTGTAACATCTCCCTCTTGTAGGTCAGCCACCTTCTACTGAAGGTCGTGACGCATCGGGCCATCGCCTTCTGAAGGCGACAATATTGCCGTCGCGTTCTAGTTATGAATGAGACATGCATGTTGTCGCGTTCAGCCCTCTGACCACAGCATGCAGTTTTGTCATCTTGCTATCGGGACGGTTGGGACAAGTGTCAACCTTGACAACGTGAAGGTGACATGTCAGGCGTCATGTTCATGTTGTCAGGTCTGCGAGCTTGACACGTAGCGTTCCTGTTGGTCAGGTTGACTAGGACTTTGGGATCGGGACAGGTTGTCCGTCGTGTTCAGTAAGTGAACGCATTCTTAACTCCGAGACTTAAAATAGCATAGGCTGCAGAACAGCCTTCTACTTCCTCCCATTTCGACTGTTCTCCTCATCTCCGACCCCTCTGCTACTCTTTCCTCCGTGGGGAGCTTGAGAGGAGTTTTGGTAAGGTTTGTGAGGTGTTTTACCTTGTGGGTGGTGAGTTTTCTCCTCTCATTTCGGTGTTCTTCCTCGGCATGGCGTTCTTCCTTCGTGGTGGTGACATCTTCTCCGACTTGTAAGAGGATGTTCGTGGCTCGTGGAGAGTGTTTTTGTGGAGCTTGGAGCGAGGAAGAGGTGGCCATGCACATGAGAAGACCCCAATGGGTTGGTTCTTCATTTTGATGTAGGGACTCCTTGCTTTTCCCCTAGTTCTATCATGCTAGGTTCCAATCCCCTTCTCCAAGCCTTAGAAACTCATGCTAGGGTGTGCATGTGTGATTGTGGTTCTTATGGAATGCTTGTTTGGCTTGGTTGAGATTGGAATGGGGATGGGGTTTGAGTGACCTATCATGCTTGCATGTGAGGTTTTTTAGTTTAGGATCACTTCCTTGGCATGCACGGGTGTGAATGAGGGTGGTTTGAACTCTATTTACATGTTTACATCGTCCCTCATGCTCCCCTCCCCTTGTATTTTCTGGATTTGAGGTGCATGGTAGGAGGAAGGTGCTCTCGGGTGTGTAAGTCTATGGTCGCGAGACGTTTGGTGTCACGATCAAGATCGCGACAGCCCCATACATTGCCTTCTAATTAGGAAAGCGACACCACCCCTGTCACATTCTGGTTGTGAAAGGGTGGCCGTCGCCTTCCTACCTATTTTCCCTGCGTGTTGTGGGAGGTCTCAGGTGGTCACCTAGACCTCTGTCTGTGGTCGCGACAATGCCCTTGTCCCGACCGGATCGCGATAGATTCTCTGTCGCCCTCTGACCCAGGTCGCGACAGTCAGGGTGTCGTCTTCTAGTAGCGACAACCCTTGTGTCACCTTCTCAGACAGAGAATGGCTTAGCAACATGTTCGGAGTTTTTCTTCCACTGCGACTCTGTTTTCTTGGCACCCCAGTCCCCACACGCCTGTTTGAGGGAGTTCTCCAAGCGGTGGGCAAGCTCGAGTCACAGACTCTGGTAGCAGAGGGGAAAATGGTGGGGACAACAGCGTAGAGTCGTTTGTAGAGCTCTCTTAGCTGAGTCTGGGACGCCGAGGTGGTTTGGTGCTCTTCTGGCGCAGATCAGCTAGTCCTTTTCTCACTGCCTCACTCTACGTGGTTCTGGTACCATTTAGAGGGACCAGGAGTGGGACCGTAGTCCAGCCAGACTACGGCAATTGTGGTTACTTTAGTTCCGCATCTCACTCCGACGGGAGGTGCTAGACATGGACTGTGGGTTGAGGGTAAGACGTGTGGCACACTTGACCGGTTGACTAGTGTAGTTGTCATGTAGCTAGTGTCACTGTCCAGGCAGTTGTTTACTGTTTGTGTTTATAGCCTTGGGTTCTTCCCAGTGTCGTGGTTAACACGGGTTTTTTGGTTCCGACGTTTGGAGTAGACTGTTGACCGTGTAGTTACTTTACGCTTCCGCACTTACTCTGTTAGTAGAATAGATTTACTCGCTTTATTTAATTTATGCACATATAGATCTATTATGTTGTTAGAACCAGTGGGAGATTGGTAGTCCCTACTGGGCTTCTTCGTGAAGCTCATTCTCTCTTTTATAGGTGAGACTTCACAATAGCACCCTTCGCGGCGGACTGAGGAGACGGGGCCATAGTAGACAGTGTCCTCTATGAGCAGTGTTTCCCAGACTTGTTTACTTCACCCTCGGGGTATGCCCCTAAGGGATCTGTTCTCCCCTTTACTTCTGCACTTGTACTTTGTTTACTTTGGGCTTGTGCTAGACTTGTACACTGTGTTGGACGCTTTTACTTCACTAGTTAGTACTTTTTAGTGCATGTTGTTGTTACTTATTCCCGTTACATATCTTGTTGGACTGGTCTGTTAGCCCTTCCGGGTCTTCGGGCCCGTGGGCGGCAGTGCCGATGGTCGGATCCTTGGTGGGAGCCGGGGGTCTGGGCATCGGGGCCGTTACAATTATTATAGTTATATGTATATAATAATGATAACATATCTAATGTCTATTTTACAATGCTAATTATAATAGTTATGTAATATAATAATAGTAACATTACTATACCAATTATTATAGTAATGTAGTATAATTACTATGTTAACATACATTACTACATTAAGTCTAATCAAAATTTAGTGTGGCATTATCACTAATTTGACCATATTATTTTATTTACCATAGTTATACATGGTATAATAATATAGTATTAATACTAGATGTTAATTGCTATAATAATGTAAAAATATCATTGCATTAATATGTTCTTACATTAAGATTAATCATAATTTATTCAGATGTTAATCATGATTTGCCTGTATTGGTATTGTTAATTATTATAGTAATTTAAAAATATAGTAGTACGTTAGTTACCAAAGTAAAATAATGATAATACTCCATTATTATATTTAGTTTAATCATAATTTATTATAATGTCATCAATTATATGACCAAGTTACTATGTTTATTACTATATTAGAATTATTATGTCTAACATAATTTAGTGAGAAGTTATCATTAATTTGATTATACTACTCTATTAAACACCATATATATAGTATAGTACATATGCATTATTATGCTCATTACTTGTCACGCCCCGACGCGGAATATCAGAGCGCGAAGGCAGTTGCAAGAAAAAGGTATAGAGCGAATACTAGACATCAAACCATTGCACATTGAATAATACTAAAGCAAATCTTTCTCATTAATAATTTTCCAAATGTCTAGTTACAACCACTAATATCATAGCCATTCTATAGGGCCCAATTACATTGCAATAAAAGGAAATAACTAACTACAACTCTAACATAACGACTCGAGGGCACTCTTGGCTTCACTCTTGGTCATTCCCTTCCTCGTGAGTGTATGTATCATCCTCGGTCTCACCTAAGAACACAACATCAAATAACGTAGGGTGAGCGATAACGCCTAGTAAGACTTAAATCTCAGGCTCAAGCAGGCTTTAAATAATTAACACATTTAATGGCAGAGTATCTAAAGAGAGCAGGTACAAGAGAGTCAAAATATAGCAAGAGATAGCACAACAGATAACAAGATAGCACAATAGCACGAGATCGAGTATAGTTTCCAAAAATAGCACAAGTATCGAGTATAGCACGAATAGCAGGATGGCCATAGCACAACTAGCACAAGTATGGTAATAGCACGACGAGTATAGCACTTGTTTGTCATTCTAGACATCGAGAGAGTATAGCACGTTTTGTGTTTTGATTGTCATATAGATAGTCGAGATAGATAGCACTTGAGTGTAATGCCAAACACTCTGATCATTTAACTCCCATGGGCACTAGCACTTTCGGGCGCACATCCCAGGACCAGATCGGGCCCTTTATATATTGCCAGGCATTGTGTAGCAACCTGGATTTTTATAATAATTAAAAATCGAATTATTTGGAAAAAATCAATAAAAGAAAATTAAATAATGGAAGATTCACACAAAAAGGAATTAAACGAAACCCATTAAATGAAAACAAGTAATGGGCTTTATTAAATGGACCCATTAGAAATTTGTGGGTCAAATAAGAAATTATAAAGGGGAATAATAGGAAAATACCCTAAATTCGTAACTAGAATATTACTTAAATAGAAAGAGTTATTTAATACATTAAATAGCTAGTTTGAGTCATAATAGGATTCCTAAACCTACCCTATATGGTTTAGCACGAATTTAGATCTCATCCAAGTCTAAATAGTGGTTGGAAAGCAAGGAAGGAAGGTTGGAGTTAGAAAATCTCGGAATTTAGAGGAATTAGAGTAGAAATAGGAATAGGAATTCATGCATGCATAAACACACCTCTTAAACTCTCTTGGGCAACCCTAGCTCGTTGCCAAGAGTTGCTGGACGTGGAAAAGAGGCTAAGGAGGAGAGGATTTCGTGGAGAGAAGAAGAGCTTGAAGCTTCTTCCCTTGTTCTTCAAGTTCTAGCCCTAGAAGACAAATCGAGTCAAAGGTAGGCATTCTCACAAGCATAAACCATGAAACTTTTTTTGTAGGTTCTTCCTACCCTCTTGAACGAAACCCCCAAGTTTCATATTTTTCCATCCATCCTATCTTTTGTTCTTAATTTTTGAAGAACTGCAAACATGATAACCCTGAGGTGTCATGTTTATTCAAACTCTATGTATACTTGATCCCATGCTACGAAAGTTTTACTGTAGATACTTCATGTTGTTAGGGATCATTTGCCCCTAAAAAGCCTAAATTTCATTGAGCATGTTGCTCGAATTAAATCAGTCTTGCTCTCTATGTCATGTTCTATGTTACTCGTCCTTGTTCATTCTCAAACCATGTTCAAACCATGCTCTCTCTCTAATTTCGATTTACTGGAAGTACTCTTACATGTCTAGTTTAATTCGCAACTGATTTCATGATTTTTCATCGTGTATATAATTAGTTATGGATTTCTGAACAACCCTCTATCAAAAATTGAAATCCCTGGTCCGTAATCCAATGTCCGACCTGACTCCTGTCAGAGTTAGGCGCAGACAACCAGAAGGCGACGCCTCGACATGTCGCTTTCTGGGGCCTGGTTGCGACAGCCTCCCTGTCGCGACCAAGAAGGCGACAGGTGAGCCGTCGCGTTCTCAGTACCCGATTTGCATGCCCTGTCGCGACCTGTGCAAGACTCTGTCGCGTTCTGCCTGGCCCATGTCGCCATCATTACAGCCCTATGTCGCCTTCATAAGAATTTTGAGAAAAACCCATGAAAAATATTTTTGTCGCTTTCTAAATAATCATTATGCCTTCTTACCATTATACCCCCAGTAAAACCCTACTTAAAAAGGATGCTATATTGAATGATTTAAAATACATGTTCACGACTTATTTCTATCTATGATTTCTCTTGCACTTGCACACACTTGAACCATCCATTTATGGCTGAAATATTGCAGAAAATATCTCATAACGTGCCTGGTAATTTATTGAAAAAAAGTACATTAATTGCCCTATTTTAAGGACTTGTATTCGTTTCTTGCATTGTTTATAATACCGATATCGACGCTCCACTGTCCTAGAATTCCTCTAGAACGTCGAGCACCTGTTTTATATACACACTTTTCTTGGCTTGTGGTGAACTCTCCGTCGGATATTCCTTTCGCCGGACTAGTGAACTCTTGCACAAGGCCTCCGTAAGTCTCCTCTGATCATGGATTCCCACATGGTCACGAGCCGTTGTACCCTAATACCTATGATACCCTTTAGGGATCTATATGATCCAAATGGCTATTAGAGATTCACTCTCGTCTTAAATCACGCCGGACCTCTGGACCTGTGCATAACAAGGCCAGTGGTAGGGTCGTGAGTTCCACCTGACTGCCAACACCAAGTGCGCGTGTTGTGCAACTGTTACTATCGCCTGATTACTCGACGTATTACGTGCAATGTCCACTAGCTCTCATCTATACTCTACTCGCTCACCTATTCACGTTCACTCTACTAGCTCATCTATTCATCTTGTGCTCTTATCTATTTCTTGGTACTCTATACTGGCCATTGACTGATTGTCTAAAGATAAACAATATAACCAATGCCTGGCAATATATAAAGGGCCCGATCTGGTCCTGGGATGTGCGCCCGAAAGTGCTAGTGCCCATGGGAGTAAATGATCAGAGTGTTTGGCATTACACTCAAGTGCTATCTATCTCGACTATCTATATGACAATCAAAACACAAAACGTGCTATACTCTCTCGATGTCTAGAATGACAAACAAGTGCTATACTCGTCGTGCTATTACCATACTTGTGCTAGTTGTGCTATGGCCATCCTGCTATTCGTGCTATATTCGATACTTGTGCTATTTTTGGAAACTATACTCAATCTCGTGCTATGGTACTATCTTGTTACCTGTTGTGCTATATTTTGACTCTCTTGTACCTGCTATCTTTAGACACTCTGCCATTAAATGCGTTAATTATTTAAAGCCTGCTTGAGCCTGAGATTTAAGTCCTACTGGGCGTTATCGCTCACCCTACGTTATTTGATGTTGTGTTCTCAGGTGAGACCGAGGATGACACATACACTCACGAGGAAGGGAATAATCAAGAGTGAAGCCAGGAGTACCCTTGAGTCATTATGTTATCTTAGAGTTGTAGTTAGTTATTTCCTTCTGTTGCAATGTAATTGGGCCCTTTAGAATGGCTCTGATATTAGTGGTTGTAACTAGACATTTGGAAAATTATTAATGAGAAAGATTTGCTTTAGTATTATTCAGTGTGCAATGGTTTGATGTCTAGTGTACGCTCTATACCTTTTCTTGCAACTGCCTTCGCGCTTCGATATTCCGCGTTGGGGCGTGACACAATGGTTATATTGTTTATCTTTAGACAATCAGTCAATGGCCAATATAGAGTACCAAGAAGTAGATGAGAGCACTAGATGAATAGACAAGATAGTAGAGTGAACGTAAATAGACGAGCGAGTAGAGTACAGATGAGAGCTAGTGGACATTGCACGTAATGCGACGGGTAAACAGGCGATAGTAACAGTTGCACAACATGCGCACTTAGTGTTGGCAGTCAGGTGGAACTCACGATCTTCCCGTTGGCCACGTTATGCACAAGTCCAGAGATCCGACGTGATTTAAGGTAAGAGCGAACTTCTAATAGCCGTTTGGATCATATCGATCCCTAAAGATGTAATGGGTGTTAGGGTACGACCGGCTCGTCGACCACGTGGGAATCCATGATCAGAGGAGACTTACGGAGGCATTGTGCAAGGGTTCACTAGTCCGGTGAAAGGAATATCCGACGGAGAGTTCACCACAAGCCAAGTAAAGTGTGTATATAAAACAGGTGCTCGACGTTCTAAATGAATTCTAGAACAGTGGAGCGTCGATATCGGTATATAACCCACGCAAGAAATGAATACAAGTCCTTTAAAATAGGGCAAGTAATATACTTCATTGCAATAAATTACCAGATACATTATGAGATACTTTATGCCAGGTTTCGGTCATATATGGGTAGTTCGTGTACATGTGTGCATGTGTAAGAGAAATCATAGATAGAAATAAGTCGTGAATATGTATTTTAAATCATTCAATGTAGCTCCATTTTTAAAACAAGTTTTTACTGGGGGTATAACTGTAAAAAGGCGTAAGAATTATTTAGAAAGCGACAGAAATAATTTTTATGGGTTTTTATGTAAAATCCTGTGAAGGTGACGTAACCATGTAAGGGTCGCGACAGGTACGGGGCAGATCGCGACAACGCGACAAGCACATGCATGCGTCGCGACATGACCTGCGGATCAGGAACTGAGAATGCGAGAGGGGTGGAAAAGGATCGCGACAAGACGGGCACAGAGATCGCGACGGCTTACCTGTCGCATCTTGAATGCGACAAGTGGACTGTCGCAACCAGACCCAGAAGGCGACATATCGGCCTGTCGCGATCTGGTGGTCTGCGCCTGACTCTGACAGGAGTCAGACCAGACATTGGATTACGGACCAGAACATTCAAATTTTGATACAGGGTCATTTGGAAATTCATAACTAATTATATACATGATGAAAAATCACGAAATCAGTGGAAAATGGAACTAGACATGCGATAGTACTTTCATTAATTAGGAATTCGAGAGAGAGCATGGTTTGAACATGGTTTGAGAATGAACAAGAACGAGTAACATAGAACATGACACAGGGAGCAAGATGGATTTAATTCGAGTAACATGCTCAACAGAAATTAGGGCTTTCGGGGTCAAAAGATCCCTAACAAGATCAAGTATTTACAATAAAAATTTCGTAGCATCGGATCAAGTGTACAAGGAGACAAGAATTAAACATGATGTCTCGGGGTTATCATGTTTGCAGGACTTCAAAAATCAAGAACAAAATATTGGCTCGATGAAAAAGAGTGAAACAAGAGGGCTTTTGTTCCTGATGTATGGAACAATCTACAGATGGATTTAATTGAGTTTTGCTCGTGAGAATGCCTACCTTTGACTCGATTTATCTTCTAGGGCTTAGAACTCCAAGAATGAAGGAAGAAGCTTGATGGATCTTCCTCTCTTCGATTTCTCCTCCTCCTTGGCCTCTTCTCCACGTCCAAGACCCCTTTGCACGAGCTAGGGTCGGCCATGAGGATTTAAGAGATGTATTTATATAAACACAAGTTCCTATTCCTACTACTACTCAAATTCCTCTTAATTCTGAGATTTCCTATCTCCACCTTTCCTCTCTTGCTTCCCAATCTCTAATTGAATTAGGATAGTATCTAAATTCGTGCTAGACTATATGGGGTAGGTTTAGGAATCCAATTCCAACTCTAATTGCCACTTTTATTGTTTTAATAACCCATTTCCAATTATGATATAATTAAACTCCGAATTTAGGGTATTTTCTTATTATTCTTTCTTTGTAAATTCATATTTTGACCCAATAAATTCTAGAGAGTCCATTAGGCAAAGTCCATTACTCTTTTCCATTTAATGGTTTTATTTAATGCTCTTTTCATTTAAATATCTATTTAGCTAGGTTTTAATTCTTTATTTAAATTTTTATTTTTTCAAAAAAAAAATCAGGTTGCTACATTACTATAATAATTTAATAATTTACTATGTTAATTAATATACTATTATAGTAATATTTTTAATATTCTATTATCTTAATTTGATTAGTATATAATATATGTTAAATAGGTAAAAGAATTAATGGCGATAAAGTTGCCTTAGACTTAAGTTCTAAATGGGGATAGAAAAAGTGAGAATAACTCATTTTAGGGTCCCCCTAAAATGAGTTATCCCTATTGCGCCCCTCATTTTTGGAGTTATCTTTATTCCCTTTTAACTCCTCTTATCCTTGTAAACATACCAAACATCAGAGTTTGCCATGCCGCTACGTACGATATGCAGCGGTATGGTCGTGACGTACCGTACTTGGAGATTTGCGAGCCCTGGCATGGTCGACATGGTATAGTAAAATTGGTCGACGGATTTCTTCTTATCGGTCTATTGATTCTTCTAGTAAACATCCCGACATCCAACATATCAAAGTCTAAAATCGATTGACGACATTTTTTTTATCGATCGACGTATTTCTATCAAGGTAATGTCCAACCTCATGGTTTGTTTAGTCTTCAAAGAGAGACAAAAATTGGTCGATCATTTTTTTTTATCGGTCGATCATTTCTATCAGGATAATATCTTTCCCATGATCTATTTGATCTTCAAAGAGAGATGAAAATCGATCGACTGATTTGACATTTTTGATCGACAGATCAGTATGGTATAGACTGTACATCACTATGCCACGTACAATAAAATACGATCGATCCACGTGGTACGACCAACCTTGCCAAACATATAATGGGGATAAGTCATCTTTATTTCCACTTTATCTTCATATCAAATAGGCACTTAAGGGTTAGCAATACGGCTGATAGGAATCCAGATCAACCTAGAAACTTCTAGTATTAATTAAGTTTTCTCTAAGGAGGCCTAGCCATTTGGTATTAAGATAGATCGACAATAAACTGAAGATATCCTTAAAATTTTGAAAATATCCTCACGCTATTCTCAATCTATCCTAATACCAAACATTCAGAAGGTTTGGTTATCTTCCCCTTCTCCCCCGGAATGCTTCTTCTTGATGGGATTGGTTAATATTTAACAACACAGGACAAGAATGCATGGTAATAGTTGTCCTTCAAATATAATGTTCCAACACCCAGCAGAAGCGTCAAGTTATTTTTTCACACATCTTATAACATGATGTGCTTAATCATAGTGCCCAAACGAGATCCTCAATGACAGAACATAAAATCTTTTCCTGATGTCATTTATTATGGTAATTCCTAACCTGGACATATGTGCCTCTTATCAAAAGAAAGAAGCATATCGGTTGAGTGCTGATTGTCAAAATGTGTTGAATTAAAACTGGGTAGCATATTGTTTAAATTGATACCCTTCATTCTAACTTCTGAAGTAATCAATCCTCAGGAGAGCCCTTCAAATATAGGACAAATCTTTGGACTTGATATTTAAGTTGCCAAGACTCCCAAAGATTAGGGGGAGATAGTCCATCCTTTAACCAGTCAATATAGGGGCTCCACTAGTTGTTAGCCAACTCTTCATTACTCCCCACATGCTCCGCGTCGATTCTCGGATACTCTAACAACTCCAAGAGGATAGACTGGACCCAGCTAGACTTGAGGATGAGGCAAGGCGAGAGTGGGCATTTGCTCGGGAATCCACTATCTGAATTATCTTGAAACTTTTGGGGCTTTTGGTCAAATTTTGAGCCATATGGAGGTTTTTGATCATCTATGGTTCCTAAACTTTATACTCTCCATTCAATTGGCTTGCCACTAATTGAGAGTTGGTGAAGATCTTCATCCTCTCTACTCTGATCTGTTTTGCCATGAGCTCCACTAAGATAAGCACATCGTACACTGATGCATTATTGGAGGTATCAAATTTGAACTTTAACACTACAAATCAATCTTTTTTAGACAGTATATATAGAATAAGCCCAGTGTCATTGCCAATTGAGCAAGATGAACGTACCATTAATGAAAAGCTCTCAGGTGGGTCTATCGAGCATGATCAGAGGCTCTTCAATTGGGATGGTGTACTCAATGATGAAGTCAACTACGGCTTGACCCATGACGGAAGTCTAGGGTTTAAAAAAAATATCAAATGCTCCCAAGGCCACAACCCACTTGATGAGATGGCCAGAAATCTTAGGGTTAGGCATAATCTACCTAAAGGGTTTGTCGACTATGATTCTATACACTTGGAAGTAGGGTCAGAGATGTTTTGCCAGGGTAAACAATGCTAGCATGACCTTACCAGTTGTAAGGTTTCTTCTCTCGACATCTAGAGGATCATGCTGACATAATACCTGCATGTCGTTGTCATCTAGAACTAAAATTGAGTTAAACTTTGGAGGCGCCATTAAGAGATAGAGACAGTGTTTCTCCTAAGACCAGCTTTGGAGATTGTAAAGTAAATTTTGAAGACCTTTTCGCAATCCTTATGCCGAGAGATGGTTGATGAGGATGATTTTGGTCCTCTTGACAACTTAAAGAGCAGTTGGTTCTGCTACCAATATATGAAGTGGATAAGAGCTATGGCTCAGATAACAAGACACTGCACATTTTTAATGTTTTACGGCTATAACATTTTCATGATAGCTCGATTTTTTTCTGAGTTCACTTCTATATATGCATTAATAGGTGATCAAAAAGTTCAAAAACATGTTAGACTGGATTCCAAATGTACACTTAGTCGGATTAACTTTCAAGTTGTATCTTATGAGTGTCCAGAAAGTCTCTATGGCGAACTGACTCTCAACTTTTAGAGACTTTACCAGGATATCGTTGATTTAGGCCTCTATGTTTTGCCGATGTGCCCTTCAGATATCTGATTTACCAATCTGATAAGTAGTGTCAGTATTCTTCAATCTAAATGACATCTAGACGTAAAAGAATACCCTTTAGTCGATGATTAATCTAACATTCAACTGCTTTACTAAAAAGTTTGACCCCACGACCATTCCTAGCATTTGTTTCGAGCTTGGTAGCATCTTTCCTACCAATTTTTCCGCAAATTTTTTTTTCGGTTGCTTAAGTATGTTGGACAAAGTTATTTCACTCTGGCCTTTCTGCTCAGGTCGGTGATTGAGGAGAGCATGTCCTAGGTTGTCTTCACAATTCTTGTAAGTTAGATAAATTCATTACAAGAAAAATAAGATTTGTCAACGACTCTATATCAACAGTTATAAGTTTTCACTGATATTTGTCAACGATTAAAATCAACTGTTGAGATAATAATCATTTGTCAGCGACTATTTTAGCTGTTGACAAACTCATAGTCAAATGATGAGTATATAAACGGCTAACTTTCACAGCCGACATAAATTTGACATTTGTCAATGACTAAAATACGCCGTTAATATATTTAATATATGTCAGCGACTAACTTGGGCCGTTGGTATAGATTTTATATTTATCAATGGGTAAATTTAGCGGGTGACATCACTACAAGAAAATGAATATTTGTCAACGATTATATGTCAGCGGCTAACATTAACGGTTGACGTATCAGACATTTGTCAGCGGCTTTAAATAGTTGTTGACAAATATGACCTTTGTCAACGGCTTCCTTTAGCCGTTGACATATATCAACCATATGTCAACGACTATTTGGAAGCCATTGACAAAGGTTATATTTGTCATCGACTTTGTCATGTCGTTGACAAATAATTAACAACACATAAAAAATGGTAAGTTATTTTCCCAAAATTTAGCATTTGTCAACGGCTATCTTGTAGCCGTTGACAAATGTTTTATTTGTCAACGGCTTCATTCAGCCGTAGACAAATAATTAATAAAATAATAAAAATATGAATATATTATTTATATACATATTTATTATTTAATATATATTTATATTCCTATTTTATTATGTAATATATATATATATTCATATTTTATTATGTAATATTTAATTTAGCATAATGTCAGCGGCTAGGAGCCGCTGACATATATTCCCTTTTCTACCCATTTCTACCCATCGCTCCCCCAAATATGGCATTTCCACTCCACTGCGCCCCCCAACCCGCCCGGCTTCTCCCCTTGCACGCGGCAATCGCCACCGCGCCCTAGCTCGTGACTCCGGCGACGATCTCTCCACCCACGCCGCCGGCGGCCTCCACTCGTGCTCCAGTCGCCCCCACGCCGGCCGACTCCTCCTCCGGCGAGGTCCAACCGGATCTACATGTCCTCTCTCTCTCTCTCTCTCTCTCTCTCTCTCTCGACCTCAACGACCGCATCCCCGCCACTGTGATCACCGGCTTCCTTGGTTCCGGAAAGGTTTATTTCGTTTATTTATAGCTTCAGATTTCTGTACGAGCTAGCTCTCTCTCTCTCTCTCTCTCTCCTCTCGACCTCGACGACCGCATCCCCGCACTGTGATCACCGGCTTCCTTGGTTCCGGAAAGGTTTATTTCGTTTATTTATAGCTTCAGATTTTGTTTATTTATAGCCTTTGTTTATAATCTCAATTGAGGTAAACCTGTCTGATCATGCGTATTCTTTAGGCTCTGGCAAGAATCCATTCAGATATATTCAGAAGGCAGAGACGCCCGAAGAAACTAAGAGGAGAAAACTGAGATCATTAATTTGTTCATATATTAATCTAATTTGTCATTCCAGTCGATTTCAGCAATGGTACATGTAGTTATGCAGTCGAAGCCCATCGAACCTACGAAGTTCATATGTACATGTTCATGTGCCTTAAGGACGGGTATCGAATTTTCTATTCATATCTTACTCATTAATTATAATCCAACTTCAATCACTCGACTCCACGATGGCTGGATGCAAATCTCTTTTGCCGCATTTTTTTTTCTATGGTGCTTTGAAGTTGGAAGAGTGTGGGCTCCTTAGAAAAATTATGAACATATTTAAGATGGAAGATTCCTTATATTAAATATGGATCCCAGTGGCGTGCTTGGTTTTTAACCCCTTACACCTCTGGCTCATGGGTGATGATGGGCCAAAAGCCAAAAAAATTGTTTTTTTTCCCTGCCTTTTTAGTTGGGTTCTTTTCCTCTGTTTGAAATTAATGTCAATACCCCAAAAGGAAGAGAAATTAATGTCAAAGTTTTCGGATTTTTAATCGATTTCGTTGTGGTGGCGTTGGGTTCTAACTTGGTGAGAAAGAAGGCTGGACGGTAAACATGCCTGTCTCAGAGTTTGCATTTGGTGTGTTGATGGTTGAAATGGAATGCTTGCATTTCGACGAAGATGGTGTGATGTAATAGCTAAATATGTAAGAGTACGGTTGTGAGAAGCTAGATCATGCTGGCTTGTCTTCTTTATATCAGGAGCATGTAACCATTTTAGTGCAATTTCGAAGGTGGTCCTGCTACCTAATCTTTTCAAGCGCCTTCTTTATGTTATAGTCTTTCTGGGTATGCACGTAATGCCGTCAAGGGATCACTTGCAGGTTCAAACAACAGATGGCTTCCTTTTGACTGTTCAACACATTCTATATGGGAAAGGAATTTTAAACGCTGGGCCAGGTCGCCCAGTTTTTCTTCAGCATGGTCTATTTCAGGTGAATTCTTAGAGATCCAGATGAAGTTTATACTTGTTGCCTTGCTTCATTCTTTAGTTGATACGCTCATTTTTCTGAGCGGGTATTCAAAGATTCATCTATCAACCTCCCCTCTTTCTTTTTGACACGTCAAGGAGCTATTGGGCCTGAACGCAGTCAAAGGTGATTCTGATATGGAATAGGGCAATTTTTCTTGGTCAGATGCAGTAGTTAGTTCATTTGCAATAACATTTTTTTGCATAGGATGTTCAATAGTCATCTCCATTGCGCTAAGGCTGCCTTGTTGAACCATGACTCTAAAAGAGTCACATACGCTAATTTCTTTCAAGGAGATTCAAGGATGAAATTGTTTCCATCTTGCTCGTGCATTTGGTTGTTTTAGACTTTAGATTCAGTCTGGGTGAATTTTTGCCACATTAAACTGGACTAAAGTAGATACAGAAACAGAGCAGAGTATATTTAGTTTCCATGTTGGTTTGAGGAAAAAAGGTCAATCTTTCATGTATATTTCAGCTCTTCCTTTAAATGCTTTAATCTGGTTGTCTGGTTATGGTCCACAGACTCCACACCCACCCACCCCCGGTTTCATTTTGCTGTTTTCTTTATTTAGAGAAAAAAATGATATGATTTAGCTTTCCTATTTTTCTCTTATGACTAATGGTTTTTTTTTCACTAATCATCATTTTCATTTAATTTGGTTGTCTGATATCAAATTTTTACTTTAAAATTTTGGACAGGGTGGTGACACCTGGTTTTTAAACTCTGTTGAAGAATCATTGGGATTCATCCTTCCTGACCAAGGGTTTGACGTCTGGTTGGGAATGTACGTGGCACCCGTTGGAGCCTTGGCCACACTAGTCTGTTAGAAAATAAGCGGGTATTGGATGCAACTTGATCCATTTTATTAATGCGTGACTTCCTGGATATTGTAGTTATATATATATATATATTGGCAAAATCTACATATTTTTTGATTTTATGCTTTTTTTTTCATTCTTGAATCATGTTGCAGTGTATCTGATTTTGCAAGATTCTGAAATGGGTCGTCATCTTACTGTTTTACAGGCTTTTTGGGACTGGAGTTGGCAGGACTTAGCTGAGAATGACTTGAGAGATATGATAAACTATGTGTATTCTATCACGAACTCAAAAGTCTTCTTCAACGAATACTTATTGTCATGTTACCCTGCACTAAGATTAGTATTTTCTTCTGTTTTGTTATTGTTTAATGCCTCATATATAGCTGTAGGTTGGTAGGACTATCATTCATCTATACTTATTGTCTTTTCAAAAATAGAGCCTTGTCTAGCTGTTGCATCTGTGTCTTACATTTTATACTGGGCATCATAAATTTCACCTTAGACTTATCTTTAATTGGAACAGTTGGGCAATCACAGACTCTATTTTGGAAGTAAAATTTTTGAACCTTGATACAGAAGCTAATGGGCAATCATATTTGACCTTCTTTCACATATACACAACAGTATGTGCATGATTGTTCCAGGGCTGCATTTGCTAACCTGTGTTCAGAGCCCATTTTTGACACCCAATAGGTGCCACAAACTGACAACAACATGGGATGGTGCAGATTTGGAGTTTATTAGCACCTTGTCCTCAGGGTTGGCCTAGATTCCACATATTACTGCCATGGAAGAATGAAAATAACACTTGATTTGATTATGGCATGTTGTTCTGTTTCCTAAGCACATTTTCTCATCTCAGAATAATAGTGGGCCTTTATTTCTCAATTCTATTTCAACTGTTACTTCTGAGGTAAAATGTTCCATGCACCTTAGAGGAATCGGTGTATCTTGTGCCATGACTCATGACTGATGCATGCCAGCCTGTATACCATGCTCATCCGTATGTAGAAAAAATTCTAATTAACGTCTCAGATGTGGTGGTTGCCTCTTGTTTCAACTCCTATGAAGCATTCTATCATGTTCCCCTTTGAAAAGAAGAAAAGAAAAGAAAAGAAAAAAAGAAAACCCAACCCCACCAGTTGGGTTCTCAGTACATGGTCATCTCTGTATAAACAGGAAGCATCTACATATATATATATATATGCATGGATCAATAGATCTCCATGTTCCAATATAACATTCCACCTGCATGCATGCAGCTTTATAAATGTGTAACTTAAAGTGATATATATATATATATATATATATTATATATAATATATATATATATATATATATATATATATGATCATATAGGATGATCAGGGTAGGGTTTTGTTACCGGAGGAGAAGTAGATGGTCATGAGGAGGAAGAAGCATGGTGCTGTGGATGCAATCCTGAGGGCCCTCATTGTAGCAATCTGCATGTGATCAAATGGATCAATGCTGTTGTGCTTCTGCAGAGATGAGATGAGATGAGATGGTCTGCAGGTTTATATACAAACTGGTGGGCTCTATATGAGTGTGTGTGTGTGAGGAGAGAGATGTGGGTCTGGGGAATTTTTCAGGTTTTAAGCATTTTTTGGGGGGACAATATTCCCTTCAATCTCTCTATCTCTGGCGAAAGTGAAAGTTCCCTACCTGTATGTAGTCTAACTTTATTCAAAAATAGATTAAATCATACATATGAAAGTGGAAAAATGCCAAGTGTAAAATACCATTCTGAGTTTTTATCCAAGCCAACCTTGTCATATTGATTAGAGTGATATTAAGGAACTCTAATCTAAACTACAGCTTCTGCAGCTTTGTTGTCAAGCAGGTTGCTTATTCTCACCATCATCCATTTCTCACTGTGGCTTCCTGCTTACCGTGTGATAAAATTAGCAGCATGAGAGTCCTAGAGTTGATGTGAAGCCAGAGCATCCTTCCCCAACTAGCAGACATGGGGAAAGGACTGACAATTACCCGCTTGAACAGAGAGTTGGAATCTGAGAAAACAGACACACAAAGAAGTTCCTGGAGGAACGACAACAGGAGGAACCCGAGAACTGGCGCAAGTCTGAAGAACAACCAAAGCCTCACATATGATAAGTTTTTTTCCATCTTCAATGTTGGTTAGTTGCGTATTTTATTTCATATGAAAATTGGGGGGGGGGGTCTATTGAGGCCACTGACAAAAAATTATACCAACATTTATATAAAAAAAAATTATACCAACATTAAAATAAGATTGTTATTTGTCAGCGGCTATAGGCACCGCTGACAACAAATCTTTATGTCAGCGGCTTAAAGCCGCTGACGTAATTTTTTTTTGTCAACAGCTTACACCAACTGATGTAAAATTTTTTTGTCAGCGAATGCAAGCCGTTGACGTAAATTTTTTTTGTCAGCGGCCCTGCCTCATGTTGACATATGATAAGTCGACGACAAAAATGTCGACGACTCTGTCCACGGGATGTGGCCGTTGACATATATTTTTGTCAACGAATTTTTCATCTTTGTCAGGCTTATGGCCGCTGACAAATGTTATCTGTCTTGTAGTGCATATGTTACGGTTAATTTGACGTGGTCATATTAAACTGTTCGAGATAGGTGTATCTCGGAAGCCTTCCCGAGGCAATCTGATTATACGGAAGTAGTGTTCGAGGTAGGTGTATGTCGGAAACCCAAGGCAATGTTCCACAGAAGGTATTCAACTCTAGGTTTTCTGATCAGAATTGTTGGCTACTCGTCAGCAGCCCAAGCGGCTCAAGGATGTCCAGGTTACAAGTACGCGTGAAGGGTCGAAGTTGCATGTGATGCGCCTCCACTCAAACTCCCTTCATCCATGATAAGTTCTTGTAAGCTGTGCATAGCACGTAATGGACCCCCACGTACAACTCAACTCCCATCATTGCCAATTTCTTATTAGGTGTAGTAGCACATGATGGGCACCCACTTCCGGAACTTCTAAGCTATATAAATAGGCGCGAATACAGAGCAAGCAACACCACCACCAGCCCAGTGCCACTCCACTCTACCCATTTGCATCTGAGGAACAGGATCATAGCAAGGATGAAAGCCAGCATGGATTACTTCGGTGTTCTTGTGGTCTTCGTTTTCGTGGGCATTGGTATTGGAACTGTATCTGCCGGGGGAGAAAAAGGAGGAAGCCTTTTCACCTGCCCTCCTGGGAGCCCGTGCTATGACAGGTGCAGGAATGTCCGCTGCCCGGCGGAGTGCCCATCCACCCGCCCAGCGAACCCACAGGCGAAGTTCTGCTATCTGGACTGCTACTCCCGCAAGTGTGAAGCAGTCTGCAAAAGTAAGTAAATTCACGTGAGAAACAGTTTTGTAATACATTTGATAATATCATTTAGTAATATCACTATTAAAATTGTGTCACATCAACAACTAAAATAAAGAAGTTAAAAACACCTCATAAATGATAAAGTTGTGATGCACTTTGATTGGTGTATTACCAAATAATGTTATCAAATGGTGTTACTAAACTATTTTCCGATTCACATATGCATGGCACACTCAACACCGGCGCACAGATGTTTCGCTAGCTTTGTGAAGTTTCCCATGTGTTCTACGCAAACTTCCGACACAATTTAACACCAGATCTCGTCCCTGGCACAACAAATCGCCTATTAGTGCTATTTATATAAAATACCTAGATCGATCATTGCAAGGAACTCGAATGCTGAGAAGGAGATTCTTCTCATTTGCACGCACGCATCCCATTAACTTTCGCTGTCGAAGCATAAATTCAGAGAGTTACCAATGAGACGCAACCAGTTCTCGCTGTCGATTAAGTTCTGTCAAAGAACCTTTTTGACTAGCATTTTATATATTCGATTTCTCAACCTTGAGGCCGTAAATATAATGTTGGGCCATTAAATATAGTCTACTAATAGTGACATATATTTTTTGAAGATATTATCACTCTATCTCTTATCTATTCTAGAGAAAGATTTAATATATTTTTATATTATATTTAAGTGCAATATGATTAGGTACTAAATTTATGTGCCATCTAATAATTAGTTGTCATTTTATCACGATCTCCATGTGAAGAGTGCTACATAAATTTAGTGTCTAGTCATATTATTTAAATGAAATAAAAAAATATCTTAAACTTTTTTCTCTATTCTAATACCAAACATATCCGTACGAATCAGAGAACGCGATTGATTGATTGCACTAATGCTACAGTTTACGTATAAGCTTTTCTTGGAGACTGAAGGAGTTTTACTTTTTGAGAAAGACTTTGTGCACTTTCAAAAATGCACAAAGTGCAATCTACATGGACAACTAACTCATGTGGCACCATCTACATGGGTTGGTAGCCTATGTGATACCCAAAAAAATAGTGTCACATAGATTAGTTACCCATGTGGATTGCACTTTGTGCACTTTTGAAAGTGCACAAAGTTTCCTCCCGAAAAATATTTGGTGCACATTTTTTTGTAGTGCACCAAGTACGGTACACCCAATGAGGGTGTGCCACCAACCTTACTCGTTCCTCCCTCGTATGCACAAAGCCGGCCCGCGTGGCTTGCTTCAGCTATGGACACTGCTCGTTTAAGTTCTGTTTTGGAATGCAGGCCCAAAACATGAGTGCGACGGCAAGGGATCCGGCTGCTACGACCCTCGCTTCGTCGGGGGCGACGGCGTGATGTTCTACTTCCATGGGAGGAAGGGCGAGCACTTCACCCTCGTCTCCGACACCCGCTTCCAGATCAACGCCCGCTTCATCGGCCTCCGCCCGGCGGGAAGATCCCGCGACTTCACCTGGATCCAGGCTCTCAGCTTCATGTTCGGCTCCCACCACTTCACCGTCGACGCGGTGCAAGCCGAGCGATGGGACGACGCGGTGGATCACCTCCAGTTTGTTTACGACGGCGAGCCCTTGGAGCTCCCCGAAGGCCACCGCTCTTCATGGAGATCTCCAGATGGTTTGTTGACGGTGGAGAGGACCGGAAGAACCAACAGCGTCACGGTCAAGCTGGAAGGGATGGCAGAGGCGTTGCTGACCGTGGTTCCGGTGACGGAGGAAGACGACATGATCCACAAGTACCAAAAACCTTCCAACGACTGCCTCGCCCACATGGAGGTACAATTCAGATTTCAGGAGTTGTCGGCGAAGGTGGAAGGTGTTCTTGGCCGGACGTACCAGCTAGACTACGTGAACCCGGCGAAGCGAGGGGTGGCGATGCCGGTTCTTGGCGGTGAGGACAAGTACTGGACTCCCTCCCTGCTCTCTCCACAATGCAGTGAATGTGTGTTCACTCCGGCCGGCACAGAGACAAGTATGATAATCCGGCAGATTGCAGAGAATTAGATGCATATATGCATGGAGCCGTGAGTGCCTTGTTCAAAATTGTTTGATTCGGATGAGAGATTATAATTAAGTTTGCACTTGTTTTCTTTTCTTTTCATTCTTTTTTTTTTGGTTCTCTTCTGGTCTCTGAAGAACTGTTCTGCAATCAGTTGAAATAAAGCGATTTACGGAAAAAACAAATTAAATGGCTCGTAATACACTCACGTGAGAGTGAGTAAACAAAGTTGTAGCACAATTTATGCGTTCGTGTCCAGTTTCAACTGTACATACGTATGAATGGGAAGGTTCGAATCTATGTTGAAGAATTAGAATCTCAAGTTGGTGCTCCCGTCGTGGTCCGGATCTTTGTCCTCAAGCTGTGCTTTGACGTATCTTTTCTTGGAATCAGTCATCAATGTAATCATACAGTTTATTCACCCTGCTTTAGATCTTTTAGTTTTTTCTTTGTTGGGCTAGCTTTCGCAATGTTAAAAGAGCTATATATCCTTCATTTGACCTAAGTCTCACAGTCTGTAATTCTGTATGTGGCACTTGCCCCGTTCTTTTTTTCATATAATAATACTAAAGTCAGGTTAGGCCAAAAAAAGAACTGGAATCTCAGGCCCTCATACCTTCAGCACCTTTGGTTTGATTTTAAAATTCCAGTATTATACGGTTTAGCACATTTAGCTCGTAATTTGTCACGATGTGGCGAACTTCTGTTAATTAAATGATGATTAGACAATCTTATAATAGTTCGGTTATTATAATCTCAACCAATAAGATTACTTTCCAAACAATTTACATTTTTTTTATTGTCCTCCATAACTTACAATAAGCAATATATATTGCTCTTATTAGAATGATCTTTTCAGTTCTACACAACTGACGAAGGAGACAAAATAATGAAGTAGAGATTACGAGAGCGTCCGCAGCAGCATGGGTGGGTACAATGGTGAATGTGTCTTCTTCTTCAACTATACTGTGCTCACTTGAGCCATATGTCTATACACCCCCCACAGAATTGAAGTGTACTCGTCCAGGGGATATGCGCCATAAATGTAAGCAGCACCACGGTGGAGAAACGCAATCATTTTAACATATACAACTTCGTTCTTAGTAAGTCTAAAGATATGAGACATCATAACTGAATCAGCTATGCAAATCTGAAACATCATAACTGAATCAGCTTAGCTGTACTCTTTTCCAGTCTGCAGCTCATAAATTTGACCAGGATCATGTAACACAAAAATCCCCTGGGCGAAGATTCGCAGGGTCCCAATTAATCGGCATCTCCATCGCTAATCACTATAAATTTGAACCAGTTACCCGACAGTACTCCCCACCGCCTCTCCATCCCTCACTAGCTTGCTCACGCACTCTGTCGACGAGTCATAACACCATGGCGTTCCAACCCACCCTTCGCCTCCATCTCGTCTTCCTCCTCTCCGTCGCCGCCGCTCTTGTTAGCCTCATGGCTTCGGCGCAGGTCGATTCGAATACACCCACCGACGACGTCAACAGCAAACTCACCGACGAGGCCGCCAAGTTCTCCGTGGAGGCGCACAACAAGCAGAAAGGCACAGCGTTGGTGTAAGTTGAGAGAGAGAGCTAGAGAGAGGACGCCTCGAGGAAGGGTCTGAACCTGGTCCTTAACAGTGTATGTCCGCGTAGTGAGATTCGAGGTAGTGAAGACTGTCGCAGGATCAACTATGTTCGATGATGATCGAGGTGTGTACCTCGTTCGTTGTGGAATCTCGTAGGATCAAGAAGAAGGTTACAAGAGTCTTCTTCGTTGTTCCTCGCTCCAAACGTACTCGGGATCCAATGGTGATGTCCCGTGAGAGAAGCCTTGCACTTGTGTGTGTGAGAGAGAGAGTGAGAGATCTGCGCAGTGTCAATCTCTAGAGAGAGAGCGTACTGTTTCTACTGCGCATGGGTGAGCAACCAATAGTCCTCACTGCGCTGGGCTCTATTCTGGGACCATATTCCCGAAATTCTACTGCGCATGGGAGAGAACCGCTGAGGCGGTTTGCCTCCTTCCCAATGTTTGGTGCCCCACGTGGGCAACCATTTCCAAAGGTTAACATCTCCCACTTGCCCACACAGGGCACAGTAAAATGTCAGTTGCTCACTAAGAGCAATTCATCTCTTCTACACTTGCTTCTCAATCTAACATACGACGAATGGAGTGAGCGACCTTACGAGAGTCAGCACAACAAATGAGTAGTGATCTATTAAGTTATCACCAAAACTAACAGATCACAATACTCCAAAGGAATCATGTAGTACCCTAGATATCTTCAATATTCACCAGCTTTGACATCCTGGATCTCTTAAAACTAGCGACGTCAAAACTCGAACGTTTTGTATTCACGACTTTATCGCCACTAAGTCGAAATATATATAGTCCCTCGAGCTGTGAACCAAAAAACATGGTGCAATATTTGGATGTCTTTCTTGAGTTCTCATGTCAATTCAATTAGTCTTGACCGCTTTCCTAGTCATGTCCCGCTGGACTGTATCAACCATAGCCCTAAGGAGCATGCTAAAGTAGCGACATCAAGCTTCCTTTTCATGACATAGATCTCAAGTCCTAATGGTACAGATGGATCAATGAATTATGATCCAAGAGCTCACACAATGATGAAACAGAGATCTCATTCATCATTCTCTTCAAGGGTCGTTTTACGCACATGTGGTATGTACACATGCTACGGTGTTCTTCCATCATTATGGGCGTGTCACATACAACATAATAAAAACACCATACGGTTCTTAGTCTAGCCACTCTCACTGAGGCTAACCCGAGTCTCACGACCTCTTATCATAAAACTCGCAACCGGCTTAATGAAGGCTTCACGGATTTGATTCTCATATCTTGTGATCGATCTAGAGGGACCTCATCTTAACTCATTTTAAGGCGACAATAAAAAAGAAAATATCTTGCTCGCTCTCATAGCGCCATAGATATAAATTTATCTTGCTCGCTCTCATGGCGCCATAGATAAAAATTGTCTCATCTTGCTCGCTTTCTTAGCGCCAAGGTGAATGACCCATGTGAGGGGGTCCATTCAGAGCCTAGTGACACTTTTCTTGATGTGTAAAGTATTCCAACCATATACACACATAAGGAAGGAAAACATAATAACTTAATTGTCAATCAATAATTGTGCACATCACAATTTACATAATCCCATATTTCTAATATGGGTTGCAAATGCCTCCCTCGGGATTTGTTTAGTTAGTGGATCGGCCAACATATGACCTGTCGAAATGTGTCGAAGGACCACCAACTCCTTTGCAACTAAATCTCGGATGTAGTGATAACGAATGTCAATGTGTTTGGTTCGCCCATGATATTTAGGGTCCTTAGCATAGGCCAAGGCCGATGTGCTATCAACATATAGCACCACCGCCTCCTTTGACAAATGTGTCATGGCCAATTGCTGTAGGAAACTCTGCAACCAAACAGCCTCTTGACATACAGCAGAACAAGCCACATATTCTGATTCCATGGTGGATAAAGCGATGACGTTTGTTTCTTGCTACACCAAGAAATGGCTCCTCCACCTAACATAAACACATAGCCTGAGGTGGATTTGCGCTCATCTTTATCACCAGCCCAATCAGCATCGCTGAAACCTCTCAATCTTAAGTCACCTCCTTTGTAACATAAGACAAGGTCCGAAGTACCACGGAGATTTCGAAAAATCCTCTTAACTGTTTTCCAATGAACGAGACTGGGATTACTTTGATAACGACTAACAAGGCCCACCGCAAAGCTAATGTCTGACCATGTACATAACATGGCATACATTAGGCTTCCAATTGCAGCAGCATATGGCACTTTAGACATTTCATTCTTTTCCTTATCAGTTTGTGGACATTGACTGATACTTAAAACACAACTCTTATCAATTGGAGTATCGATGGGTTTGGAATAATGCATCCGAAATCGCTCAAGAATCTTATTTATATAAGTCTCCAGTGACAAACACAAAAGTTTATTCGAGCGATCTCTGGTGATTTTTATTCCTAGCACATAATTTGCTTCACCCATGTCTTTTATCTCAAAGACAGAAGACAACCATTTTCGAGTGGCTTCGATAGATTCCATGTCATTTCCAACCAATAAAATGTCATCAACATACAATGACAAGATAAGAATCTTTTCCGCTATACGTTTAACATACACACAGTGGTCTTCTTCAATCATCTCAAAACCAAATGAGATAATAGATTTATGAAATCTAAAATACCACTATCTAGACAATTGTTTGAGGCCATAAATGGAACGTTTGAGACGACAAACTTTGCGCTCTTGTCCCTTTGCCTCAAAACCTTCTGGTTGCACCCTATAAATTTTTTCGTCTAGTTCTCCATTGAGAAATGCTGTTTTAACGTCCATCTGAAAAAGTTCTAAGTCTAAATGTGCAACAATGGCTAGAATAAGGCGAACCGATGTGAATCTCACCACTGGGGAGAATGTCTCATCGAAATCTATACCCTTTTTGAGTATATCTTTTCTCCATAAGTCGTGCTTTAAATTTGTCGATAGATCCATCCGCCTTGCATTTGACTTTGAAAATCCATTTATTTCTAATAGCCTTACGCCCTGGAGGGAGGTCGACAAGTTCCCAAACTTGATTCTTACTCATAGAGTCCATCTCATCTTGCATTGCTTCCTTCCACTCTTTACTAGCAGATGAAGTTAATACTTCTTTAACAGAAGTAGGCTCATCATCATCAGCAAGCTGGCACACAAGGGCCTCCTCATCAATCTCAAATCGATGACGAGGCATGTGTCCATGTTTGCTACGGCGTATCTGATCGTCTTGTTCTTTTATAGGTGTGCTCCCACTGGGCACAAAGCTCCCACTATCATGATCATCTCTACTATCTCCGACGGCTTCCTGATAGGAATAAATTCCCTCCCTTTGTTGGAAGATAGTAGAATATCATTAGGGTCATCCAACTCATAGAGATCAAGACTCTTTCCAGTGTTGCCGATACTAGGAAATTTTGTTTCTAAGAAAACAACATCTCGGACGTCTTTTTCTGTCATTCCTCCATTCAGACGTTGTCCATACATGACATAACCCTTAGAGCCTTCAGGATTTCTTATAAAGATAAACTTTCTAGCTTTAGGTTCAAGTTTTCCAAACTTGTAAGAAGTGTCATGGACATATCCCGCTGAACCCCATGGCCGTAGATTATCTAAATTTGGTTTTTCACCACGCCACATCTCATAAGGAGTGGAAGGAACTGACTGTGAAGGTACGCAGTTAAGGATGTAGGCTGCAGTCATTATAGCATCCCCCCCAAAAAATATTGGAAGGTTGGCTTGCGCCATCATCGACCTAACCATATCTAACAGTGTTCTATTCCGTCTCTTAGCAACACCATTTTGTTGCGGTGTATATGGAATAGTTAACTGTCTGCGTATTCCTTTTTCTTCACATAAAGTTCGGAACTCATCCAAAAGATATTCACGTCCCCGATCCGTCCGAAGAATTTTTATGGTTTTTCCTAATTGATTCTCAACCTCTGCCAAGAAGTGTTTGAAGCAATCTAACGCTTCATAGCGGTGAGCGATCAAATAGACATATCTATATCATGAATAATCATCTATAAATGTGAGGAAATAGGAAGCCCCTTGACGGGTCTTCACACTCATGGGTCCGCAAATGTCGGAGTGGATCAATTGTAAGAGTTCAGTGGCTCTCTTAGCCTTTCCGAAAGGCTTGCGACATGCCTTACCGGCTAAACACGATTCACACACAGGAAGATTGACTTTAGCGAGTGAGCCTAGTAAGCCTTCTCGAGCTAATCTTGTCATTCTATCTTGTCCTATGTGTCCTAGCCGAGCATGCCAAATTTTCGAATCAAGGTTATTATCAGTATTCACCACATAAGACACAGGAAAATTATGATAATCCAAATCTAATTTAAACAAACCATCCATGAATATAGCATGACCATATATAACATTGTTCAAACAAATGTTAACTTGGTTACTAGCAAAAGAAAAAGAGAAGTCCAATGCTAATAGTGATGAGACTGATAGTAGATTATGTGAACTCTAGGCGCATAGAGTACTTCACGGAGAGTTAAGACTCGTCCAGTATTTAACTTGAGTTGATACACACCAACTTCAAGGACTTCCTCGCTGGAACCATTTCCTATGTATACTCTTTGCGATCCCGCTGAGATTCGGCGATAATCCACGAACCCTACTCGATCCCTTGTTATATGCTTGGTCGCTCTTGAATCCACTATCCATTCAGGATTTGTTCAAGCAACTAAGATATGTGAACAAACATGCACAGTTGGAGAGCAAAGAAATTGGAATACCTTTTTTGGCTCAGTGCATTCACGAGTGAAATGTCCCAATTGTCCACAATTATAGCATTTGGCTTTTGACTTGTCTCTCTTTCCACCGTGCTTGCCTCTTTGGCGCTTCGGTGTCTGCCCCGCCTTAGAAGTGGATGCAACATTTTGCCTCTTCCTCTTGAAGTTCTTCTTTGGACCCTTCTTGCCCTGTTGTCTGCCTCCCTGGGCGACAAGGGCAGTAGCGCGCATGGCTCCTCATGCTCAGCCTCTAACTCCACATGGCGAGAGATGTCAGAAAAATTCTTAATGCTCTCATTGTGAGTGAGGATTTGTTTCATGTGAGTCCAAGAGTATGGCAAAGATCTTATTACAGCCTGCACCTGCTGCTCATCAGTGAGATCGTGACCTACAGACTTTAAGTTGCGGATCATGCTTGACATCATCCTTAGATGCTCAGTCATGTTCTAACGAGGATCTTTTCGGAGGGTCTCGAATTTCAAAACAAGAGCCCTTAACCTCGTGGTAGAGGTTCCTCCAAAAGCAATCTTCAAGTTATCCCATATATCCTTGGCAGTCTTACACTTTTCAAACTCGCCAATCAGATCATCTTGCATGCTCCTTAACAGTGTAAAGCGCGTGCTGCGATCTTTGTTGAACCATGACTTGTAAGCCACTTGATCTCTACGGTGTTGAGCAGTGTTGCCTTCTGCGGGCAGGGTCATGGATGTTGTAATGTGATCAAGCAACTCTTGCTCGTTCAAAAGATATTGGATTTTTCGATGCCATATGTCATAGTTAGTGCCATCTAATTTATCCCCTTTCATTAAGTCAGCAACAACATTCTTCGAGGCCATCAATGAATCACTACATTTAAGATAATAATGAGAAGGCTAATAGGGTGTTTGGTTACAGTTTTTTACCTCTCTTTTCTCTAAATTTTTAAAAAGAGAGAAGACAGATACAAAGACATGTTTGGTAAGTAGTTTTTTTTTTTAGGGAGGAATTTTTTTCCTATGTAAATCTCTCTAGAAAAAAAAAAAGTCTCACCCTATTTTTATTTTAAGATCACACTGACTCCTCCACCCCCCACCCCTGCGCACCCTCCCCCCCCTCCCCCCCCACCCAGCGCCCTCCCCCACCCATCCGGCGACCGCCCTACCCGCCGACGCCCTCCCCCACACCCGTCGGTAGCCTCCCACACACCCGTCGGCAGCCTCCCACACCCCACCCCATCCGGCGACCCCACCCACCGGCGCCCTCCCCCACCCCACCCGACGACCCCCCCACCTGTCGGCGCCCTCCCCCCCCCCGTCGGCACCCTCCTCCTCCCCCCTCCTCTCCCACCGGCTGGTGCCCTCCCCCACCGCCGACGCCCTCCCCCACACCCGCCAGCAGCCTCCCCGCCCCCTGCGCACACTCCCCTCCCCCCCCCCCCCCTGCGCACCCTCCCCCTCCCACACCCGCCGGCGGCCTCCCCGCCCCCTGCGCACCCTCCCCCTCCCCCTGCGCATCGTCCCCCTCCCCCACACCCGCCGGCGCCCTCCCCCACACCCACCGGCGCCCTCCCCGCCCCCTGCGCACCCTCCCCCTCCCCCCCCCCCCCCCCCCTCCCCCACCCACCCCACAGCTTCAAACTTAAAAAAAATACCTCTTGCCAAACAGATAAATATTTCTTTTACAATTTTAAAATTTTAGTAGAAAACAGAGACATCATTATTTTTAGATAGAAATAGTTTTGTTTTTAAAAAGTGTTCCCAAACACCCTATAAGTTGACAATTTTACACATCAGTCTATTTGATCCAAAAATCTACACTATAATATTAAATATTCTCCATATAATAAGATCGAAAGTAGAGTTAGAGAACTACAATCATCTCCCATTTATATAAGAATATTCAATATTATTAGGGTAATTTCAATCAAATAATGTAAAGGGAGATGAACTAACATCTCTCAAAGTTTTTTAAGCATGTATGTACTAAACATGAATAGTCAAAAGAATTAACAACAACTAATCATGCTCAAAACATATTCTAATAATTTTGAACAATAATTAATCATGCATGTTTAAATAACAATTAATCATGCATGTTCAAATAACAATTAATCATGCATGTTTCAAACTCTCAACACATGATTTTAAATCATCAGATCATACATAGATTGCTTAAATATAAAATGCATGAATAAATTAATTGCATGGACTAATACAATTTATTGCATCGGATCATACAATATATCAAGATCAAACTAACTCATATAATTTATAGCATGGATTTAAATAAGACAATCTCCTAATCATAAAGCTAATAATGATCCGAAGTACTAATAAAATCATGTCTAAAAATACGATAATATCAGGATAGCTAAACCAATCGTCTAGAGGTGGGTCGGAGTCATGAGACGACGTCGGAGAACATGCCGTATGTGATGCCGGACTAGTCGTACCGCCAAATTTTCATTGTGGTGGCGATGAGGAACCGGGTCAGCATTCCCTGCCGGTCCACGTCTAATAATGCGGCTAAGTCGAGCTCGACCACGAGGTTCGCTCGGAAAAATAACATTAGTGTGACGTCTGGCAAGACAGTCAAGTTCACGTCGCCGATGGGCCGACGCTCTCATGCGGGCCTGTTCCACCATAAAAGTTCGCCTGGGCATGGGTGGACCAGTACCCATGCGCTCAGCCAAGCCAACATGCTCGCGCAGCGCCACGCCTGCACCCTTGCGAACCGTCACGTCTGCATGCATGGGACCACCCATGCGCACTCCAAACTGGCTTGCATGGCTGCGAGGACCTCCGTGAACACCTCCGCGCGCGCCAGGGCCGCTGTAACCACGCCCGCCTGCATGGCGGCCAGTGACGCTGACTACACGTCCGTGCCAGCCCGTGTGGCCACGCATCGCGCGTCTATGCCATCGGCGCTAGCCAGTGGCGTGGGCTACGCTGCCTCAGCGTGGTCGCTGGCGCTGGGCCCGCGGGCGTGCTCGTGGGCTCGGTACCCACCCGCAAGGCCGCGGGCGATGCGGCGCCCGCCCGCACCTGCGTGGCGGCGGGCGACGTGGCGCTCGCTCGCACCCGCGTGGCGGAGGGCGACGCCGTGCTCGCCTGCGCCCCGCGGCCCGGGTGGCTGCGGGTGATGCCGCGCCCGCCCGCGTCCGCTAGGTCACGGGCGACGTGGCTCCCGCCCGCGTGCTCGCCTCCATGCTGGTCCGCCTTGCCGCTGCCGCTGCCGTCACCGCGTGAAGCAGTGCGCGTTGCAGGGTCATGGGCCTCGAAGTCGTGGGCCGCACGCCCTCGCGCATCGCCGCCACCCGCGTCGTCTGCAGATGCGCGAACCGTGCCTCCGGTCGAACGTCGTCCAGACGCGACGAGGGAGAACCACGCAGTGCTAGAATGTAACTCCGTGTAGTCATCAGTCACCGAAATCTAATTGGCGTCACAGACTCCTACGTGGGTGTCGGGTCGCTGCTAACCACGCTATCCCCAGCGTCGTCCGTGGAGATCTCCGTCGGTTCAAAATCATCTTCTTCCATTACAGCAAGCACTTGCGCATGGAGATCATCCGACGACATCGTGGAGAGAGGAATGTGAGGGCTCTGATACCAATGTTCGATGATGATCGAGGTGTGTACCTCGTTCGTTGCGGAATCTCGTAGGATCGAGAAGAATGCTACAAGAGTCTTCTTCGTTGTTCCTCGCTCCAAACGTTGTCACGCCCCTCCAATTTAGCAGCGGAATAAATCGGAGGAGAACGTGAACAACGAGTATGGTAACGAACATTGCGCATACTTTCGCAAACATCAGAGCATCTAATAAACAATAACTGGAATAAACTATTTATTTCATTATAAAATCACTAAGACTATTACAACCACTAATTCAGAGCCACACATAAGGCTCAATGACATCATTACATTGAAAAGAAATATAAAGCAACAACTACTAGACTCCATTGTACTAGGGCAACTTCATGACTTGACTCCGGGTCACTCATCACTCGGGTCTTGTCCCATTGGTGTGTGTAACATCATTGTTCGACTTGCCTGAGACACAATAACAAATAACGAAGGGTGAGCGATAATGCCCAGTAGGACTTAAATCTCAGGATCAAGCAGGCTTTAAATAATTAATACATTAAATGGCAGAGTAACTAATGAAAGAGCGAGTCATGTAAAGTTGAGAAAGTAATAGCACAAGTAACATGGTTCAGATAGCAGATGAATTAAGTATAGCACGATGACTAAAGTCAAGTCACGATAGAAAATGATAACAACAATAACAAGTAACGATATTGTCAAGAATAGCAAGTGACATGTATATCAAGAAGAGATGATAGTAGATGGTTATGTAAAGAGTAAATTGCACTTTGAATGTGATCAAGTCACGATAGCACACAGTAACTCAAGATAGTGAGTATCAAGTAGAGCAAGTAGAGCGTATGATAAGATAGCGTGTAACGAGATAGCGTGTATGGTTGCACAACGGTGCACTGGTAGAATACGACAATAGTCACTTTGGGACAGTAGTCGATTCACGATAGTACATTATGTCTGAACTCCTCAGACTAATGTTATAACAGTTAGTGCTAGCACAGTAATAGCACAGGAATGGTACAATACGTCTGAACTCCTCAGACTAAAAGGATAATAGTCAGATGTCTAGCCAAGATAGTATAGTCAAAACCGGTGCAATGCAGAACACCGTCAATAGCCCCTGCAGGTATTTTCGGGTGGCTCTCTGCCCCTAGGACTAGATTGGAGCCCCTCAGACACTCTCCGTGCCCTACACAGTATGCATTGGATACAGTAGAGTCACAAGACCCATTTTATATCGCTAGACAGTCATGAACAGTACAAAATAGTAGGAGCCACACAGCTCAAAGAGTACCAAGAGAGTACTAGATGAATAGACGAGAGAGATGAGATAGTAGAGTGAATGTGAATAGACGAGTGAGTAGAGTATAGATGAGATCTTATGGTCATTGCACAAGAAACGTCAAGTAACGAGCGATAGTAACAGTTGCACAACACACGCGTATGGCGTTGGCAGTCAGGTGGATCCGTTGGCCTCGTTATGTACAGATCCGCTGGCCTCGTTATGTACAGATCCAGAGGGCGTGAAATCAAGATAAGAGCGAACTTCTAATAGCCATTTGGATCATGTTGATCCCTAAAGGGTATCATAGGTGTTAGGGTACAACCAGCTCGTCGACCATGTGGGAATCCATGGATAGAGGAGACTTACGGAGGTCTTGAAGAAGGATTCACTAGTCCGGCAGAAGGAATATCCGACGGAGAGTTTGTCCAAGTCAAGGAAAGTGTGTATATAGAAACAAGTGCCCGACGTTCTAGAGGAATTCAAGAACAGTGGAGTGCCGATAACGGTATTCCCAAACAACACGAGAAACGAAGACAAGTTCATTTAAAATAGAGCAATTTAACGTACATTATTGCAATAAATTAACCAGATACATTATGAGATATTTTATGCCAAGTCAAGCCATAATTGGATGGTTCAAGTGTGTCACACGTGTGAGAGAAATCATAGATAGAAAGATGTCATGTTATTACATTTTAAATCATTCAATATGACTCCATTTTATAACATGTGTTTTTAGCAAGTTTGATAACAAGGTAATAAGTGGATAATCGGCAAGTAGAGAGCATGATCATGAACTTAAAATCAATTAAAAATTATGTAAACATGTTTTAACTTTGATATGGGTTGATAAATGCATGTTAAGACTTTCTAGAACCTTCTTAGAAGAGATCAAACTCACACATGTAAGGAACGACGCAAAACAACGGAAACCAAGATGTATGCCTTTTAGAAGGCAAATGCAATCCCATCCCTTCACTTCCTAAGGTCATAACTCATTGATTTTTCATTCAAATATCACACATGAATATACCAAATTGAAGCCCTTTTAATGAGGAATCCAGAAAAGAAAACGACTCATCAATCCGAGGTATATAGAAAAAGTTATGGCCGATTAAGTGGACATAGGCAGAAGGCGACACAGTGCCTGTCGCCTTCAGAACATGAAGGCGACCATGATCTTGTCGCCTTCTGAAAAAGACCACGAAATGGCTTGATTTTTGGTATGGGTCGCGACCATGATGTTGTCGCTTTATTGTAGCGACGTGTCGACCTGTCGCTACCTGAAAATGATGTTTGGGTTGCTTTTTCTACCTATTTCCAACTCCGACTTGGATTGGGTTTGACAACTGTGGGTTTGAAAAATCAAAACAAATGCTAGGGTGATCCAAATCGAGTCAAACCACCTTTGTTAGTTAGATTACTTCCAATACTTTGTACTGTACCAAATAATTGAGAAACAAAGGTCGTTTGGCTAGGTAATAAAACGTATTGTGACTGACTAAGTGAATCTGACATAGTGTTAATATTCGGGCTAATACTCTTAGTATGATAAACAAAATTGGGGAAAATAATGTCAAATGAAAGTAGACTCATGAGGTAACAAGTTCTTTGTTGAACACATGGTCTAAAAATGACTCCACAAATAGGCATAGAACTTGTAACACAAGTTAAGGTTAAACTACAACAGTACATTGTCGAAATCATGCAAGATTTAATTCGTGACAAAGGATGGATAAAAATTAGGGCTTTTAGGGGCAAAAGATGCCTAACATCCATCAGTAACTCCAGCTAAAATTTGAGAGCACGAGGTTGAGTATACATGGAGATCAAGAATAAAGAAGAAGGGTCGGGTTCATCATATTTGCAGAATTTCAAAAATACAGATCAAAAGATTGGCTCGATGAAAAAGAGTGAAACAAGAGGGCTTTTGTTCCTGATGTATGGAACAATCTACAGATGGATTTAATTGATTTTTGCTCATGAGAATGCCTACCTTTAGTCATTACTCTTCTAGGTCTAGAACTTGAAGAACAAAGGAAGATGCTTGAGAGAGCCTTCTCCCCATGAATTCTCCTCCTCCTTGGCCTTCTCTCCACGTCCAACAAGCCCCAGCAAAGTTTCAGGGCCGGCCATGGAGAATTAAAAGAGTATTTAAGCTAGTAAGGGTTCCTATTCCTACTACTACTCAAATTTCTCTTTAATTATGAGATTTCCTTCCTTGCTTTCCGAATTCTATTTGGGTTAGGTTGAGGTCTAAATTCGTGCTAAACCATATGGGGTAGGTTTAGGAATCTAATTCCATCTCAAATTGCTTATTTAATGCATTAAATGTCTCTTTTCTATTTAAGTAGTATTTAAGTTGCGAATTTAAGGAATTTTCCCATTATTCTTATTTTTAAAATCCTTATTTTGGACCACTAAATTCTAATGGGTCCATTTAACCAAGCCCATTATTTATTGGAATTTATCTTATAGGTTTTTCCCTTTTTAATTAGGGAATAATAAAGTTATGATTTTTATTGTATTTTCTTATTTGAATTTATTCATGGCTATGAGAGGTCCATTGGTCCAAACCCGATAATGGTTATTCATTTCATGATGTTGGAAATCTCTTCGACATGTTTGTTTAATTTATGGGCGTGTTATTTTTCCATGTTAACGGTTTTCCGACTTAGTTTCCTAATTTGGATAATTAGTCACGTTGTGACGTTTGGCCAATTGGATTTTTCATTGCATGAATTCATTCGTTGAACACTTAGGGATAATATTTGGAGTTGATTCACAATTTTTACGAAATTTTTTAGATGTATTCTTGCACATACGATAATGGTATGTATGTTTCTATTATTCTATTTTTATAGAAAATTATTATTTCAAATTTTTAAATATGAAATTTTTCGGGTTACTACATCCTCCCCCACTTAACAAGAATTTGGTCCCCAAATTCATATGATATGATACAACTATAGCAATTTATTATAAATATTTCAATCCATCATCTCCCCCACTTAGGGTTTTGCTATCGTGAAAATAATATGAACTTATCTAAGGGTTTAGTGATGATACCTTGTCCACCTTCATTGGCATGATTTATATCCACAAGGGCTTGTAATCATCCTTGGCGTGAAGTTTGGTTCTTCTTTGTTGGACAATCAATCACTCGATGTTGTTGACTTCCACATCGCAAGTATCTGCCCAATTTCTTCCAACAGTTATCAATCTGATGACCTGGCATTTTACAAAATTTACAGAATTCCTTCCGCTTCACTTCCCCTTTCATTCTCTTGCTATCTACTGTATTTCTTCCTTTATTATCATTGGAATGAGTGGTGTGTTCCCTTTTCAACACTTTCTTCTTATGAATCTTTTCAATTTTTGGAGTTGAACACTTGCATGAATTCATTCGCTGAACACTTAGGGATAATATTTGGAGTTGATTTATAATTTTTACGAAATTTTTTAAATGTATTCTTGCACATACTATAATGGTATGTATGTTTCTATTATTCTATTTTTATAGAAAATTATTATTTTAAATTTTTAAATATGAAATTTTCTGGGTTACTACAAACGTACTCGGGATCTGATGGAGATGTCCCGTGAGAGAAGCCTTGCACTTGTGTGTGTGAGAGAGAGAGTGAGAGATCTGCGCAGTGTCAATCTCTAGAGAGAGAGCGTACTGTTTCTACTGCGCATGGGAGAGCAACCAACAGTCCTCACTGCGCTGGGCTCTATTCTGGGACCATATTCCCGGAATTCTACTGCGCATGGGAGAGAACCGCTGAGGCGGTTTGCTTCCTTCCCAAACGTTGCCAAGGCAACGTTTGGTGCCCCTGGGCAACCACCTCCAAAGGTTAACAAACTACAAGATCGTCGTGGAGGCGGCGGACGCTGGGGTGAAGAAGGTCTACGAGGCCGTGGTGCACGACGACAAGGAAGAATGACTGAGTCGCCTGACGCTCGTCCCCTTCCAGCTTGTTGTCAAGAACTAATATATCGCACTCTGGGTGGCTTGAAGCATATGCCATGATGGAATTTCGAGATACATATATATATTAAGGATGTCCTTGCACATCCTGAAAAGGACTCTTCTGCGAAGGACTCAACACGTCTGGATATGGATTCTGTGGAGTCCCACAACAACCAGACTTCTGTTACATGAATCTGTGCACATCTTGTACATGGATAAACATTAGGAATTGTATACTATGTAGAGTTCTTCTATTGTACCTGTAATCCACTATTATATATATAAATCTCCAGGGCCATCCACGCAAGTGTGGAACCCAGTTTTCTCTCTCTAGCCCAACTAGTTTCTCTCTTTAGTTCCGATACTCTGTTTTCCGTTTGTGCTTCTCTGTCATGGTATCAGAGATGCCTGCCTAACAGCTCTACCTAGTTTCTTTTTCCCATTCATATTACATCTTTGTTTCTTGCTTCTCGTTGGCCTCATGGATCCGTCAACTTCCTCTCCTTCCGTCACGACCTCCTCCTCGCCACATGAAACTACTGCAGATTCATCTGCTCCCACTACAGTGCCTTCAAACCTCATGAATGCTACTGGTTCGTCTGCTGTTACCATGAACATACCCCATGTTCTACCCACTTCACGAAGTACTATGTCTCTCCTCACCATCAAACTTACCCGTGACAATTACGTCCGGTGGTGCCGGCAGTTTATGGCTGCTCTTCGTGCCAATGGCTACCTGGGTCTTCTCGACGGATCTGAATCTTCCCCTTCTGCAACAGTTCTGAATGACGTCGGCGTTTCCCATCCTAATCCTACGCACAATGCATGGCAACAACGTGATGCCCTCGTGATGTCCTGGATGCTCGCCTCCATGTCTGAATCTGTCGCTGCTATTGTTCCCGAGTGCACCACGTCATGTGCTACCTGGACCGCCATCGCCCACGCCCTGCCCTCCCACTTCGGTGCCCACGTTCTGCAACTTCGTACCCAGCTACACGGTGTCCGTTGAGGTTCATCGGTGAGCCTGTCCGGTCCCAAGATCTCGTGATGCAAGTTCTGGCTGGGCTTGGGCCAACATACAACTCTTTTATCTCTTCTATTACCACACGTATACGCGAGGTCTCTCTTGAGGATCTGCACGCGATGCTTCTTGCCCATGAAAGTTTCCTACAGCACTATGAGCGCTCCTCGGATGAACCGGTCTTTCCTTCGGCAAATAGTGCTGTGAGCGGCCAATCCTCGACGCAGGACGACGCTTCTCGTCATGGTCGTGGTGGTGGCAAACCTGCTCGTGGGCGCGGTTGTGGCCATGGACGCGGCCGTGGTCCATTCTGCCAAATCTGTTTTGTCTCCGGCCAACATTACGCACACGAATGCCCGGAGTGCTATAACCCGCGCTTTACTGGAGGGCCACGAAAGCTCCCTCAGGTGCAGCAGTCGCCTACTCCAGCTCCTCCTTTTCCAGCGGGGGCCCCTCCCGCATCTTTCTTTGCTGCTGCTGGTCTCCTACCACGTTCCTCTTCATCCGCTTGGTATCCAGACTCCGGCACCATGCATCATGTTACTCCGGATTACAGCCAACTCTCGGCACCAACGGCGTACACTGGCTCCGACGTGATGCACATCGGCAACGGCTCAGGTTTGCGTATCTCTAACCTTGGGCATGCATCGCTTCCTACCTCATCTCATCCTCTTCTCCTTAATAACATCCTTCACGTTCCTACCATGTGTCGCAATCTTCTTTCAGTTCAACAATTTGCCCAAGATAATCATGTCTTCTTTGAATTCCATCCTACATTTTATCTTGTGAAGGACCTTCAGTCGGGGACGGTTTTGATGCGCGGATGCCTTGATGGTGGTCTTTATCGGATACCCCTTCCTGTGGGACGCCCCTCCAACCTCCAGACCTCTTCACCTGCTGCGTTCTCTGGAGTGCTTCCCCCTCTGCCGGCCTGGCATGCGCGCTTGGGACATCCAGCATTACAAATGGTGTCGCGGGTCATTTCTGCCCTTGGCGTACCTTCCCCCCCAGCCTCCACCATCTTTGTTCGGCCTGTATGCAAGCAAAGTCCCACAGGCTTCCTTTTACTTCTTCTGCATCCCGCTCTACTGGGCCCTTAGATCTCATTCATTCAGATGTCTGGGGTCCTGCCTTGCTAGTTTCTCATAATGGCTATCGCTACTATGTAATTTTTCTTGACGACTATAGTAGATTCACATGGTCATTTCCATTACGCCTAAAATCCGATGTCTCTACCATATTTTCTCGTTTCTAGCGGCATGTTGAGCGACTATTTAACCGGAAAATTAAAGAATTCCAGTCTGACGGCGAGTTTCTGACACTTCGCTCCTATTTGGACTCCGTTGGCATCTCTCATCGGATGTCTTGTCCTCACACACCTCAACAGAATGGCGCTGCTGAACGCAAACATCGCCACATTGTTGAGACTGCCCTTGCCCTATTGCTTCATGCCTCTGCTCCCCAACGGTATTAGGATGACACTGTTACCACCGTTGTCTATCTCATTAACCGTCTCCCGACTCCAACCCTTCACATGGCCTCCCCTTATCTTACTCTTTTCAAAAAACAGCCGGATTATTCGTTTCTCCATGTTTTCGATTGTGCGTGTTATCCATGGCTTCGGCCATATGCGTCGTACAAGCTTAGCTCTCGCTCATTACGATGCGTGTTCCTGGGTTATAGTTCGCATCATCTGGGCTATCGCTGTCTTCATCCTGCCAGTGGTCGGGTTTATGTGTCACGGGATGTTATCTTCGATGAGACACTGTTTCCTTTTGCAGCTCCTCCGGCTCTGGACATGTCTACAACAGCGGTTCCTGTTGACCAGCTGGCGGATATCCTCACCAAAGCACTGTCAAAAGGACGTTTTGTTTGGCTTCCTGACAAGCTCAATGTTGTTCCACATATTGGCTTGAGGGGGCGTATTAAGGATGTCCTTGCACATCCTAAGAAGGACTCTTCTGCAAAGGACTCAACACGTCTGGATATGGACTATGTGGAGTCCCACAACAACCAGACTTCTATTACATGAATCCGTGCACATCTTGTACATGGATAAACATTAGGAATTGTATACTATGTAGAGTTCTTCTATTGTACCTGTAATCCACTGTTATATATATAAATCTCTAGGGCCATCCACGCAAGTGTGGAACCCAATTTTCTCTCTCTAGCCCAACTAGTTTCTCTCTCTAGTTTCGGTACTCTATTTCCGTTTGTGCTTCTCTGTCAATATAATAATAAGAGAAATTATGTGCGATTGCACGATCTAATTAATCGACCATTTGCCCTTTCTTCTTCTTCGTCTCAAATCTTTCTCGAGATAAATTTGTTCTCCAATTTGGTGGGAAGAAATCAAGTATCTAGATCTCAACTTTTTTGCTATCTAGAAATAGTATGGAAAATCTGATAAATAAAAAAAAGACGGTGGGATTAGATGACCAATTACGCATCACCATTTTAGTCAAATCTAAAATTTAATATAGCCAATGTAAGCATCTCTCTTTCTTTTTTTTGGTGATTTTCATTACACTATAAAATCTTTAATTTTTTTCTGATAGAAAACACTACAAGAGAAAGCAGATATAGCGACCGCTTTTGGGACCGCTAGACGATTGCTATTAGTGACCGACTAGCGACCGATACAGTCGATCACATATAGGAGACCGATTTTGCAACTAACTTAATGTCGGTCGCAAAATCGGTTGTTGTCGCCCTATTTAACCCCCGACTAATCTTTCCCTCCGATCTTTTCCTCTTGTCTCCGTTGTTCCCTCCTTCCCGTCGCTGCCGGCCGATTTGCTAAGTAGGTCATCGCCTCCTGCAGTCACCGTCGACATCGTCGACTCATGCCGCCACCGTCGACGTCGTCGCCGCCTGCAGCCGTTATGGACATCGCCGCCGCCGTCGTCGTCGGTACCCGTCGCCGCTACCGTCTCCCCATCGCCAGTAAGTCTAGCTCTCACTCCCCCCCCCCTCCCCTCCCATCATCGCTGCTGCTGCCTCCCCAGACCGTCGCCCCTGCCCCATGCCTCTGCCCCCTGTCCCGTTCCTCCTTCCTCCCTCCCCCACCCCCTGGCCCGTGACCCCCTACCTCCGCCCTTCTGCCCAGGGGAAGGTTCCCGCCATTGGGTCCGAGCCCGCAGATCAACTGGCGCGTGCTTCCAGTTCTTCCAGGGCCTGTACAATTTTCTCCCGGCTGATAGATGTCTCACTAGAACTTGTGAGCATTTCTCTCAATGTACCACAGGGAGAAACACAATAGTCTGTGTCATTCGAGAAGCACACACCAATGCTGAAAGCATTGAAAAACCTACAGAACTACAGCAGCCCTGCTGTGCGCCCCCCCATCTCTCTCTCTCTCTCTCTGGGCGCCCCCCTATCCCCCTGCTGTGCACCCCCCCCCCCTATTGCCGATTTCATGAACTCACTATCTTGAGGGGTTGGATGCTTAAGCTGTCTTTAGGGGTCGGTGAATGCAATGTTTGATTTCTATTGGGAATGTTTGAACATGGATAATGGTCCTTAAATAAGCCTGTGAAACTTAAGCTTTCATGTTGAATCAACAGATACTGGCTATTTACTACCATTTCCCCTTCTGTCCACCTTTCCACAATCAGGCCTCTGGTGGGAGCTCTGAGTTTTCACTAGTTCTTTGAAGGGCTGGGTCTTGGCAGCTGCATAGGTCAGGTAATGCTATTGCACTTCGGATTCACTTCAAGACACCATGAGCTCAACTGTTGTCAATCTTGCTAGAACCCTTCTCTCTTTCCCCAATCCTGAAGCCCCTCCTCTACTTGATAAAAATTGGTTTACCCAGCCAGATAGAGATAGTCAATACGTTCATCTAGAAAGAAAGACTGACTGATAGATTATCGGACATTAATTCCGGACAATTCTCTGATTTATCAGGACTGTTAACTATGACAATTCATCTAAAATATGGATATATATATATATATATATATATTAACCACTCTTATTAGAACTATTTATTATCTGGCAACTCAAACAAAAAAAATTGATAACTCTGACTAAATAATCTTGAAATCGCTTTATCTGGTGGTTTTATCCTATCTGTCAACCAAATTGGCTAGGAGTACAAAACATGTCTGCTCCGTCCTTTCTCTTTTCCCACTAGCTAGACCGTTTTTCTGTTTCAGCAACAAGCTGCGTTAGGAGACGAATCACAGGAACTTATTCTTGTGTAGGCACCTGCATGCATGTTCAAGCAAATTGAATTGAATAATGTTAATAAGAGCGCTTTCTTTCTCTGGATGCCAGGAGAGACCATATATGATTGAGATAAAGATGATTAAACAATAGAATATTAGTTTGAAATGGCTTTATCTTAATGAAATGGCTTTCGCTACCTTGTACAGAATATTAGTTTGAGATAAAGATGAAAGAATGGAAGTTATTGAGCTCCACTGTCTTGGAAAACAAGACAAAATTAAGGCTGTAACAACTCTAAAATTTTAATTTTAATAAATAATATTAAATTAAAAATAAAATAAGATTTATTAAAAGAAAATTAGAATTAAATTAAAATTCATTAAGTTAAATTAGGAAATAGGTTAAACAAATGGTCCATACATGAATTAATGGGCCAAAAAGGCAAGAGCCCATCGTTGGATGGAAGATAAGTAAGCTAAATTCGTACAAAAAATAGGGATAATTAAAAAAGAGTTAAGATAACTACTAATTAACCCATATTTATCCTAAAAAGGAGTCCTAATCCCATCCTAACCCCTTGTCCACGAAATTAGACTTCTTCTCAATCCTATTAAGTAGATAAATGCTAGAAAAGAAGGAGATAAATGAGAAAATTTGGAGTTTGAAGAGGAGGAGGAGTTTTACAAATGTAGAACTCTTTAAACACACAAATAGACCTCCAATTCGTCTCTACCCAGTCCTAATTCATTTCTGGAGTATTAGAGAACGAGGAGAGAAGGCTATGGACAAGGAGAGCAAGGAGGAAAGGCTTGGAGCAAGGAGATTTCGTCATCTACACCCCTCTCCAAACCCTAGGATCTTTACAGCGTGAAAAGGTAAGCAATCTCTCAAGCTAAATCTAATTAAACTCGACCCTAGTTAGACCTTGATCCCCTCTATCAAAGCCTCATGTTTGCCCCAATTTTCGTTGTGCCATGAAGGAGTATTTCATGCTCCAATCTCTGTTGTAAACATGAACCCAAACCTACTTGTTTGCTTGCAATCCATGCGTACACTTGATTTCATGCCTTGCAAAATTTATCATAAATACTGCATGATGTTAGGAATCGAATGATCCTATTTCCCCCAGTTTCTATCATGTATCCTAAGCGAATTAAATTGTATTCTATCTCTGTGCATGTTTTAGGTCACTAAAATGTAACCTAATTAAAACATGCCCATTCCATGCGTATTTTCTAATTACCCATGCCTATTGATACATCTACATGTCTATTTTTGTTTAAAACTAGTTTCATGATTTTTGGACATTCATGTGATTTTATATGGATTTTTGAATAACCCTATATCAAGCCGTGGAAGGAGGAACCGAAATCCCAATATGGGCTGTGTACCCCTTTTGGGCTCGGTCCACCTTCTGAAATCGCGACGGCCCGACCAGTCATGATCTCAGAAGGTCGCGACAGGGTGGAGCGCCACGTCATGGACGTGACGGTCCAACCTGTCGCGGTTTTCCACCGCCATCATGGGCCCGACCTGGTTCATGAGAATGCGACCGGCCCAACTGTCGACTTGAAACGCGATGGGTACCCCCGTCGCGATTTCACTGTTTCGGATAGAACCCTAATTTTCATATAAAACCCCATAAAGCATGACATTTAATCCCTGTTTAACCCTTAATTGTGCACTGTTGTGAACACTAGCGGCCTATTTAATAATATTGGGCATATATTATATGAAATCCATTAAATAAAAGCCATGTGCACGATTATTCTTACTCTCATGATTTCCTTACACATACACACACTAAACGCTAATGTTTGCCATGAAACCCTATTAATCTACTCAATAATATATCTGGTAATTAAGTATGATTATTCACATAATCTCTCAATTATTTTAATAACACTTGTTTTCGTTTTAATCGCATGATTTGTACACCGTTATTGCATTCCTCTGCCTTCGAGCACTCAAGGCACGACGGACATTTGTTTTGTACACACTTATTTCTTGGCTTGGACCACCTCTCCGTTGGGAATACTCCTGACCGGACCAGGGACTCCTTGTCAAGGCCTCCGTAAGTCTCGGCTTTGGTGGACGTCCATTGCCGACGATCAGGTTGTACCCTCAAAACCCTTCACACCCTTAGGGATCAATATGATCCAACAGCTTTAGTGTGTTTCCTTCTTACCTTGGGATCTCGCCGAACCTCTAGCTTGTGTTATGGCACGGCTAGTGGGCGGTTGTGACTTCTACCAGATTTCCAACACACGATCGTGTGTTATGCAATTGTTATTATTGCCTGTTTATCATTGTTTTACGATTATGTCCCTACTCTCATCTACTATCTCTATACTCTCATATGTTCACATTCTCTCTACACTCTCGTCTATTCGTCAATTACTCTCATCTATTCTTAGTACTTTATTTGGCCATACAATTGATTGTCTAAGATAATGAACATAACCAATGCCAGGCAATAGGGCCCGATCTGGTCCTGGGAGGTGTGCCCGAAAAGTGTTATTTGCCCATGGGAGTTGAAATGATCAGGATGTCGGCATACATCCAATGTCATTTATACTATCAAAATTTAACCTATGACAATCAATCAATCAATACAAGTGCTATCGTTACTAGTGCACCGTAGTGCAACTTTACGTGCTATTTCATTACATGGCCAATCCGTTTTCATGTTTGTTGTGCTATACTCTCGTGAAAGTGCTATTGTTTCTCGTTATCCTGCTACAACGTTCTCTTGAATATACATGACTATACTCTTTAGTTATCCTGCCTTATAAGACATTAATCACTTAAAGCATGCTTGTTTATATGAGATATTAAGTCCTACTGGGCGTTTATCGCTCATCCTGCGCTATTTATTTCATGTGTTTCAGGTGAGTCTGATGGAGACTACGACACTCATGAGGAAGGGAATGAGGAAGAGCAGAAGTGACCAGCATTTCGACAACCTATGTTTTTTAGTAGTTAGTTAGTTTTTAGTTAGTCAATATGTATTAGTTTGGATTTGAATAAAGTACTCTGGGCCCTAGTTTTTGCTTTGATTAGTGAATGTAATAGTGTTTTGAGGAATTATTAATGAAGTTGGATTTATTGGTATTATTCCTAAATTGTGCAATGGTTTGTTGTTATTTCTCGTTCGATACTATTTATTTAACTGTAATACAACTCCGATATTCTGCGTCGGGACATTACAAAGGCTATCAAGCATCATATCCTCAATGTGGCATCTTAATCCAAGTATCCAACCAAAAAAAGAAAAAAGAAACGTGGCATCTTAATGAGAGGAATGCAGTCTTATACATGATGATTAAACAATCAATGTTGCTATGCTCCATTGTCCTGGAAGAAAAAACAAAACTACGGCTTTCAGAAGATCACTACCCCATAATTATTTACAATTTGAGAGAGCAAGAATATGCTTCTGGAAGCTCTCCTCAATATCCCAGAATATGTTAATGCAGCAAATGATGTAATAGTGTTCAAATATGTTAAAAGAGAAATGCTTACTATGGGTTGGATAGTAAAACTTATGTGGATTGTAGACTCATGGTTTTCTTCTATGTTAAAAGAGAAATACTTATTATCATATATGGGTCAGGCAGTAAAACATGGGCAACACTGATGGCTTGATATATAGGCCACATCGTATGCATAACATCAAACTATACATAACCTTTGAGTTAATTAATTAGGAGTACTAAACATAAGAAGAGAAATTCGGTGACTTGATAAAGGTGTTCAGTGTAGAAGAAGTAAAGTGTGTTTTATTCTTGCCTTGTTCAGTGAGGACACCATCAATTTCTTTACTTGACACTTTCTCTCTGAGTGTCATCGTCTACTCCATTTCTTCTGCTCAACAATAGAATCCTGCTATATTTGATTTCTGCATAGCTAGTGACAGTGTTGTCTTTAAGCTAAATAGCATCCTTCTATATTTGATTTCTGCTCTTATGAATGTGTTGGATGTTAAAACAAAATTCATGTTTTCATCGTCTACATGTATTGCCAATTTCACATGTTACTGCTATGTTTTTAGAATGTGCTATTATCTTGTCAATATTTAATTAGTTGGGTGTTGTATGTGAGCCGAGATGTGTAGATGCAACCTAACATTGCACGCATCTTAGGAGAGCGTGTTAAGCCCATGTCAATCAACCTACCCGTTCAAGACTTTGGGATTGATGTGCACGTTCTCATTTTGAATGATGAGAACGTGCATATCTAACTCAAAGTCTTGAATTATCCCGTTTGGACAGTCTGTGAATGTTTGATCACACTTAAGTAGTTAATTACTATATGTGTTGTGTTGTTTGTTAAAAATTTCAGTTGCGTCTTCTCACTCCTATCTGATATACATTTATTGATTTTGATTATTTTCTTAACCACTTACTAGTAAGTGTTTAAGAAAATTTCTTAATCAATAAATATTTTATGGTATATCAGAGAGGTATGGGGAGATGCTACTGAATATTTTAGCAAATAACACAACACATATAGTAATCAATCGTGCGATCAAACCTTCACAGATGGGTTAAAAAGTGAAAATCTAAATAATATTTCCTTCCTCTTTAATATGGCAGAGATGGACGATGTGAGGAAGGGGTTGGACTTTTTTGTGTGTTAAACATGTTGAAGTTCTGTGTGTTAACATTTAATTCGCACAGGAAAAATGTGTGAAGATCGTTCATGGATGTACCGTAGAGTAGTTGATCAGGTGGTGTTTATGGAATTTAAAAATGGAGTTGAGAGATTCATTCAGTTTGTATTGAGAAATCCTATTGAAGTTGTAGATTGTGAGGGTCGTATCCGATGTCCTTGTGTAGTCTGTAAGAACTTGAAGTGGCTTACAACATGGGATGTACAACGTCATTTATACAGGACGGGGTTTATTAAAGATTATACGAACTAGACATGTCATGGTGAAACATTATGGTGCTACGAGCCTGCCAATATTGGAAGTGGAAGTTCATAAGTTGATATGGTCATAGATGTTGCTAGTCCAGGATTCAATGTTCATGAGGAGCATATACACAATGAAAAACCGCCAAACAAGACAGTTGAAAGATTTTATCAGCTACTTAAGGATGATGATGAGCCATTGTGGAATGGATGTCAAAATCACTCTCGACTGTCTACGGTCTCACAGTTATTGAACTTGAAATCTGAATTTCACATCAGTGAGATTTATTTTGATCGTTTGTTGCTCATTATCAAAAGTATGTTGCCAGAAGATGAGAAGTTCCCTGAAAAGTTTTACCGTGCAAAGAAGATGGTCAATGACTTAGGGCTTGGATATGAGAAAATAGATGCATGTCTTAATCATTGCATATTATATTATAATAATGATAAAAATAAGATATCATGTTCCATGTGTGGTCATGATAGATTCAAGCCTAAGAAAGGGGACAATTCAAAGCAAAAAGATATATCATACATGTCATTGTGGTATTTTCCCCTCACACTGAGACTGCAGAGAATGTATATGTCATCAAAGATAGCTCAACATATGAGATGGCATGCGGAAAGAGTTCATCGTGAACATAATGTAATCAGTCATCCTGCAGATGCCGAAGCTTGGAGTCACTTCAACCGTGCTCACCCTAGATTCTCAAAAGAGTCGCGTAATGTGAGGCTGGGTTCATGTACTGATGGTTTCAATCCATTTTGGAGGTTCAGGGACTTCTTACTCTAGTTGGCCAGTTTTTGTGACACCATACAACCTTCTGCCAAACATGTGCATGAAACGAGAGCATTTATTTCTATCCTTGTTGATCCCTGATCCAAAAAGTTCTAGAAAAAAGCGAGACATATATCTCAGGTCGTTGATTGATGAGTTGAAATTGTTATGGACCGATGGGGTTACTGCCTATGATACATCCAGAAAGTAAAATTTCACTATGAAGGCTGCATTGATGTGGACGATAAGTCTCATTTTGGTAATGGGTTAGACTAAAGTTAATAGAGAGTTAACTCAAACCTAACTCAAAAAGTAGTTTGGAAAGGTTATAAAGTTAACTCAAGTGGGCTAGATTAAAGGTGAGTCAAATGTGAGTTAACTCACAATTTTCCAACCCACCTTTGGAGGTGGATTGGAGTTAACCCATTGAGTTAACTATCTTTTTGCTCTCACAGTACACAACATTAATTGCTACTGTTTCTTTTCCTAACATAAGTTAACTCACTTTTCTTACCAAAGTACATTTGAGAAAAGTAAGTTAACTCACTGTAGTCAAATGAGTTAACTTCAGATGCAAACAAAGTAAAAATGTGTTAAAAGTGGGTTAATTTTAACTCTGGGTTAAAGTTAATTTTAACCAAACCGATTACCAAACTGAGGCTAAGTGACTTTCCTGCATATGGAATGTTATCGGGCTGAAGCACTCATGGAAAACTAGCATGTCCTTACTATATGGACAGTACCAAATCATTTGTACTTAAGCATGGTGGCAAGTCATGCTGGTTTAATTGTCATTGACGATTTCTACCAAGGGACCATCCTTTTAGAAGGCAAAAAGATGCATTCTTAAAGAACAAAATTGAATTGGAAGAAGCTGATTTTCAACGGTTGTCTGGTCCACATTTAGCGGGAAGGGTACATAACTTACTAGATATAACACAATTGTCGAGCAGCACAAGGCAACTCCTTGGATTTGGGAAGGATCATAACTGGGTCAAAAAAATATCTTTTAGGAATTGCCTTATTGGTCAACTCTTCTTATACGACATAACCTCGATGTCATGCATGTTGAGAAGAATGTCTTTGATAATGTGTTCAACACCATTATGGACATAAAAGGTAAAACAAAGGACAACGTGATTGTAGTTGGGGGACTCCGATGAGGAGGAATATACTAGTGATCAAAATGAATATGATAATGAAGATGTCAATGTTGAATTTGATATATCCCCATCATCTGAAGATGAAATGGAGAATGTTTGATTAATGGTAGAGAATTTTACTAGAAATTTTAATATTCTACATATTTCTTTCTTTCACTATTAATGAATATGCATGTATTTTATTATCACTTGAAGATATGGTTCGAGGATGACATGCGACTTCTTCAGGTGGGAGGGGAGAGGGTAGTGGGAGGAGATTTACTTCCTTTTCTACACCTCCACCACCGGCAGGAGGTATGTATAATTTGATTTGTATGCATTGCGGTATTTATTTAATATTATTTTTTATGTCTTATTTCTATCCTTACAGGACCCACGACCTCTGCATGTCTACCACTGGCAACAGGTATATATGTCATGATTAGCATGCATTGCTTTATTTGTTTAATATAATTCTTTGTCATTGTAGTATCTTATTTCTATCCTTACAGACCTACGACCTCTGCACCTCTACCACCGACGGCCTCTGCATCTCCATCGCAGATGGCGAGTGGATCTACACCTCCTCCATTAGAGCCAAGTATGTTCATTCACATTTATAAGTATATTTTTGATAGTTTGTTTTATTTATGCTAATTAATTCGTGTAGTACATGTTGATGACGAGACGAGTCATCACGAGGGGGAGGGCAGTTAGAGTGAGACGATGTAGACAATGTGGATAAATGAAGGGTATGTAATGTACTATTTTTGTTGTCTATTCGTCATTGTGGTATTAATGTTTTCAATTTAAGAAATAAAATAGAGCCATCCCAAGCATCACAATTTATTACAAGGACAATTCAAGCACATTTTCCTGGTCCTGTCCATCGATTTTTCTGATTTTTCGATGGATGTTCATGATTTATTGTATGATATGCTCATGGTATGTATCTTATTTTATGAAACTAAGTATTTTTCAATTCTTAGTTTAACACACTACTTCTTATGTTGTATATAATTCATTTTTTTGTTAATATGCAGAGGAATCATCGATTCAGAGAGCATTCAGATGAGTTACGTGCTAGATCTGCATGGACAACCACTGCGAGAGCAAATTTCAAACATCTTATGTATAATGTTCGAAGAAATGCAGAAAGAGTTTGTGCAAGCACAGATAATAACCAGTGGAAGGAGCATGGGCCTGTTTGGATGAGAAAGGAGTATTGGATGGAGCTGTGCGTGATATGGGAAGGGGATAAATGGAATGAAAATTCTAGCAAAGCAAAGTTAAATAGAGCTGTGCATCCTGAGGTAAATGTACACACGAGTGGCTCTGTCTCTTTCGCAACGCATAAAGCACGATTGGTAAGTACACATCTACATTTGTAAAATTTTGTAAATTTAATAATAAACTGTGATTTATTTGAAAAATAGGAAGCATAGCTCAAGCGGCCACCTCAATTTCAAGAACTTTTTGATCAAACTCATAAGAAGAAAGGGACGGATGATTACATTAATGAGAAAGCTCGGGAGGTAGCGGTAAATGTATACACCAATAGTTTTCATTTAAAAGTAAAATGTAGAATTAACATTATTTTTGCTTTTTGTTTTTTTTTGCAAGAGTCATATAGTAGAAGAATGGATGAGTGGTACAGGAACGACAATCAGCGTCTAGAGTTGGATCCTAACATTTGGGTTGCAGCATCTGGGGCACCCAAGAAAGGCCATGTATATGGTTTTGGACATAGCTTGGTCATGGCTAGGGTGATATCATCATGCTCGAGCTCCGTCTCACATGCGACCTCTCCATTTACCACACCTGCAGCCTCAGGTGGTTCTTCCAGTGCCCCCTGACCATGACTCCAGCTCAGTTTAGGGAGATCATCAATGAGTCCGTCTCTCAGAATATCTCAGCCATCGTCTCTCAGACCGTCTCCCAGACGCTCGCATAGTTGGGATTGTTGAATCACTCTCATATTTTACCCTTATATTTTACTGATAACAAAATTTATGATTAATTAAATATTATTAAAAATATTTAATATCATATTTTTCTAATAAATATAAATTTATGGTATTTTGGTGATAACAAAACTTATGATTAATTAAATATATTCAATATTATGTTTTTCTTGATAAATATAAATTTATGTGATTAATTAAATATTAAATATATTTAATACCATGTTTTTCTAATAATAAATTAAATATCATATTTTTCTAATAATATAAATTTATGACATTACTGCCGTATGATTCGCACTAAAAAGCTAAATCGATGTTCATTCAATCTACATCGATTTTAGTTCACAAAGTGCCACATCAATTTGCTTGAAAACACAGATTTCACTCACATAAGGATTTGATAAGTGCCACATCGATTCGGTCTCATAAGGATTTGATAAGTGAGAACATCGATTTCAGTCTCACATCGATTTCATTAGTGAAACATCGATTTCACTCTCACATCGATTTGATAAGTGAGAACATCGATTTGGTCTCACATCGATTTCACTCTCACATCGATTTCATAAATGAGAACATCGATTTGGTCTCACATTGATTTGATAAGTAAAACATCGATTTGACCAGAACATCGATTTCATAAGTTAAACAACGATTTGATTGTTGTAACAATTCGATAAGTGAAAATAATGATTTGCTCATACATCGTTTTGCCCATATTTATAATAACGATTTGCTTTCACTAAAGCATCGATTTTGTCCAAACATCGACTTCATATAAACATCGATTTCATAAGTCAAACAACGATTTGAGCCCAGAAACGATTTCAACTTAATCATTGATTTCCTTTATACTCTGATGTTTCAAATTCGTTGGCAGCTAATGAAAAGTCAAATCTATTTCTATTACGTAATCTTATATCTTTCTAACAGAAGATCTTTTTGTCTTATAGGATTTCTTCACTCCTGTCAGTCAAAAAGGGCTTACCTACTACTTCTGGGTGGCAACAGGAAACATAGAGGTATGAACCTTTTTGACAAAAACACTCTTTTATCTAAACACTTTCTTCTATGCTTGCAGATCTCGTAGACCACAAAATATCAGAAGAAAGAGAAGATGAGCAACGGCTAGAACTCCAACAGATTTGTTCAAAGCTACTCATATAAAAGATGAAGCAAGGCTGAAGAAGAAGGAAGAGCTTTCCTAAAGATTTTTTAAGAGTGTACATCCAGGAAGAACCTAAACTCCATATACACTCAAAGGAAAAGAGAGAAAGAGCCCAAGCCCATGAAGAAGTGTTCATGCAACTAAAGCACTCAAGCTTCAAGCTCCTTCTCCTCTCTTCACTCTCTCTATGTGCATCTATGTAATCTGGGGGAGAGAGTCTTTTCGCTGAGAGTTTCTTTTAGTTGGTGTTCATCTATTCCAACTCTCAGCTTTGTTCTTTCTTTTATAAGAAAGATTTCTGTCTAGCTGAGGGACTGTACTCAGTGTAGAACCTAGCTAGGGATTTGTGTCTAGAAGAACCGCACTGAGGTTTGTACCAGGAGGTTGGCTTCTTGACCTATAAAAGAAGTGGGCTGCCTTCTTGCCTGGGAAAGAGAAGAAGATCAGCTGGGGTGCTGGGTGTTGTATTGTCCTTGAGGGGGACTGTACCATTGGTTAATAAAATCCCAAGAGGTTGCTTGGGGATTGGACGTAGGACTTTCACATGGGAAGGGCCGAACTAGGATAAATTCCTTGTGTCCTCTGTGTGATTATTTATTTGCTTTTGCACTGCTACTCTCTATCACACTCAACTAACCAAACTTTCAAGTGTTAATTTTCTGTGTTTAAGTTTCTATTTTAGAATTCAGAAAAACCTATTCACCCCCCCTCTAGGTTAGCTTGCTGTCGTACCAAAAAGGACCAACATGGATTTCTTGGTGATAGAGCACCTCTTGCATAACAACCTCCGGCGAGTATTTTATTTGATTGGTTTTCTATTTTTCAACTCTAAATATCATCTTATATAATGCAAGAAACTTGGGTTGAGGAGGGTCAATAAACACTTTCTAAAAGAACTTAGTTTAAAGTCAATAAACACGGGGTTAGGAAGGTCATAATTGGACTCCCGATCTGGATTAGGCAATCAATTTTTCATTTTCTTAACTAATTTTGTTTAAAATATATGAACTTGAGTTTGAGGGTCCAAAATTTAAAAGAGAGTTCAAATCAGCCTATCGATAGTTCCAACATGACTTGGGGGGTGAAAGTAACCCGTAGAAACTGACGGAGTTCAAATTAGACTCCAAGTTTGAGCTCGATGCTCAAATTTACATTTTCTAAAAGAACTTAATTTAAAGTCAATAAACATGGGTTTAAGAGGGTCAAAATTAAAAATATAGGTCCGATTAATTTGTCAATGATTCCAACACAACCGGGAAGGTGAGAGTGACTTGCAGAAACTGACGGAGTCCAAATTGGACTCTCGATCTGGACTAGGCAATCAATTTTTCATTTTCTTAACTAGTTTTGTTTAAAATCTATGAACTTGGGTTTGAGGGTCCAAAATTTAAAATAGAGGTCCAATCAGCCTATCGATTGTTCCAACACGACTTGGGGGGTGAAAGTAACCCGTAGAAACTGACAGAGTTCAAATTAAACTCTAGGTTTGAGCTCGAGTCTCAAATTTATATTTTCTAAAAAAACTTAATTTAAAGTCAATAAACATGGGTTTAAGAGGGTCAAAATTAAAAATATAGGTCCGATTAATTTGTCAATGATTCCAACACGACTGGGAAGGTGAGAGTGACTTGTAGAAACTAACGGATTCCAAATTGGACTCTCGATCTGGACTGGGCAATCAATTTTTCGTTTACTTAACTAGTTTTGTTTAAAATCTATCAACTTGGGTTTGAGGGTCCAAATTTTAAAAGAGAGGTCCAATCAGCCTATCGATTGTTCCAACATGACTTGTGGGGTGTGAGTAACCCGTAGAAACTGATGGAGTTCAAATTAGACTCCAGGTTTGAGCTCGATGCTCAAATTTACATTGTCTAAAAGAACCTACTTTAAAGTCAATAAACATGGGTTTAAGAGGGTTAAAATTAAAAATATAGGTCTGATTAATTTGTTAATGACTCCAACACGACCGGAAAGGTAAGAGTGACTTGTAGAAATTGACGGAGTCCAAATTGGACTACCGATTTGAGCAAAACATTCAAAACTGTCATTTGTTAAATTAAATTAAATGAAAAACATCGTGCTTTCCATTTTAAAGAAAAAATAATTTATTTATTAAGTATTTGATTTTAATTTTTTATAAATGATATACATGATCATCCGTCGCGAGGTGTTGGGAGAAACGAGGACCAGGATGACACATATGCAGAGGATTTCTGATTTTCTAATGGATATATTATGGTTTGAAATTTCATGTTAGTTGTGTGGATGTTGTAATTTTATGATGGATGTATGATGGGTTTGTATGTTTGTTGTGGTTTATGTGATGAGATATTGTGATTTGTGTAGTAGATGTATTGTGGTTTTATTTTATTGTCATTTATCACGTGATTTATTGTCATTTATGTTAAATTTATAATTTTTTTTTTGTAATAATAGTGACCGATTAGCGACTGACTGTAGTCGGTCACTAGTCAGTCGCTAATATTGATCGCCACTCATACAACGACCACATTAATATTGGTCGCTAATTGGTCTTTGAGTTAGAGATCGATATAGCGACTGATATTGCGATCGACAATATCGATCGCTGTTAGCGACCGATATTGTGATCACTTTTGATCGATCTCTATTAGTGACCGATTAATTTCAGTCACTTAATAGCGACTAGATTATAGCGACCGACTTTGTCGGTCGCTAATCAGTTGCAACTCAGTCACTGTACTGTGTAACGACTGAGTTGCGACCTATTAGCGATCGACCCAGTTGGTCACTATCAACGCTTTTCTTGTAGTGAAATAAATGTTTTTGGTTTAGATCTATATTATACATTTACGAGAGTTTTACCTTTGTATGTGTAAATAATATCCTCAACTCCATATCTAGATTATGGATTTATAGTTCAGTTTTTCGAACATCAGCCCGAAAGCTAATATGTCCAAGTTTGAACTCGCTGACCTACATGGAACATGTGGGGTTAGCAGTGCTCCAATAAGTTACAAGCTTATCTATATCTACCTTATTAAATTATTTGTTGCGTTCACAAGTCTGATAACAAAGAGTTAGCAAAGTTTTTCATATTATCAAAGAGACAATTCAAATGCTAGCTAAAACAAAATGTGCTATGCTCCTCATATGCTTTTATTTTTAGTTAAAGATGACAAAAGTTTTATACAAAATTTGGGTTTCGTTTAACTAAACATGGTAATTCATGTGAGTTATATAAAATATTTTAAATTTTTAAATATTTTCATTATGTGGCACATTTTTTAAAGATATTGGGAGAATATTTTGTAAAAAGAAAAATTAATAATAAATACACAAATTTTCATGTGTGTATGTGCTAAAATAGAAATTATTATATAACATCCTGTATCATTGTTGATACCAACTTTAGTGATATTTGATAGTGGAAAGGTCATTCAATTGAGGAATTTGTTGATAGCTCTATCATTTGTGGACTTCATCTCTATGCCTATCAAGATTTCTAGTGATAATTCAATTGGGTCTTCTTTTCTATGAACAATAAGACATCCATAGGTGCTCAAACCTTAGAAATATTTACTTTGTTCTTAGAGATAGATCGAGAAATCATGAAGTATCTATTAAGTATATTCAGATAGGTCTTATGGTAGCAGATCCACTCACTAAGAGACTACCACCTAGCATATTTTGCAGTCATGTGAGTTGGATGGGTTTTGTTAATTCGCTCATTATGTTGTAACATTTACAATTTGACATTTATAATTATTTGTGATCACATTTCAGACATGATTCTTCTATTATTATTTTGCCTATTCCCAATTTAAAATTGTATACACAAGTTTCATGGATTATGGTTGGCAAAATTGCAACTTAAATGGTGACCAATAGATAAACAATAACTTTCATTTATCTACTATTTTAGGTTTAGTGTCTAGTGTAATTGGTGGCATTATGACACATGGAAAGTGATATGTGACTACCATGATCACTGTCACTTGATTTTCTAGAACTGTTTAGATTCTATTAACCAAAGTGGTAGAAAGATTTGATGTGCTTGTGACAAGTTGGATCAAATGGGAGAATGTTGAGTTTTATCCTAATATTATGCTCTACTTGTGCATGGTCGTACGGTTAAACACAAGGATAGATCCAACTATTGGAATATATTCATTAGGTTTAGCCCATTAAGCTCTCATTAAGATCCTATTATATGTGGGATCCTTACTTAAGCCCAATTAGGATTGGTCCCTTCTATCTATATAACGAGTGTAACTCCCCATTAAGTTGCACTAGTTAAGAGGAGATAGGGAGAGAAAATCAAAGAGAGATTATAAGGGTTGCATGTCTCTCTTCTTGGTGTTTGTGCACGTAGATCTTCTTCCTACTTGCATGTGGGATGACTTTCAATTCATGTACACATCCCCAACAACCTATGCTTACACAATAGAGAGAGAGGGAGAGAAACCACTGGTGGGGAGGTGCCATTGTTGGACTAGAATGGGAGGGTGGGGGGGGGGGAGGGGGAAACCTGTTGGCCCACTAGAGAGAGAGGGGTGAGCATTGTGGGTTCAGAGTGAGAAAGAGAGAGAGCATACCTGGTAGAGAAAGATCACTAGCAGCTAGAGGTTTAGCAAAGGTGGATGGATAGATGTTAGAGGCGACAACTATGGTAGATGCAGTGGGGGACCTAGAGAGAAAGCCTAGTAAGAGGGGGCTAGAGACGCTAGAATTAGGAAATGGAATGAAGCAATGGTGGTTGCAGCAGGGGACCAAGAGTGCAACCCTAGTAAGAGGGGCTATGGAAGCTCAAATGAGAAAATGGAATGGGGCGATTAGGGGAGAAGATGGAGGGTGTTAAGTGAATCCATTATTGAGTGGGTTATTAGGTAATTGGGCCTGGGTGGCCACCAAGGTGCATGAGCAGTCCAAAGCTCTCACTTAACTACTAAGTCAGTACCATGGAATGCGGTCGGCCTTCACTTAGCCCTAAAAAATTTGCTTTTTGACCTAGGCACCTCCTACGACTACTTGACGACTATAAGAGAGTAAAAAAAAGTTACATAATAAATAAATAAAAGAAGTTTATGTGAGAAAAATCCTGAATAAAAAAAGAGGTGAAGAGGAGAGAGCCTTATATAGAGAAAAAGTCCGAAATAAAGAGAGAGAGAGAGAGAGAGAGAGAGAGAGAGTCCACTCAAAATAAAGCGATGAAAATGAGACTTTTATAAATTAGTGTAGATTATATTTGTTGATGATGAAGTCCACTTTTGAAAAAGCCATTCAAGGTTTAGCTATCTTCGGTCGAAGTCAATTATAAATGAGCAATAACGTCAACAAACTAACTTTGTAATGCCTTCTCTAGGCCACTAGGTTTGGGCCTTGGACCATGGGCTATGCCATGGGCCATGGGTTATGCCATGGGCCATACAACTTGTCCCCAGTTCTATCATGGTGTGGACCGATTAGAGAACTTTGAAGATATACGTATTGGAATATGGCCAACTATTTGGGATATGGAGCCAATTAATAGGGATAAACTTTAAAGATAATTAAGTGAAAATTTTTAATTATCTCTAAAGAGGTAGTTGGGGCCGAGATATTTATCGGGTGTTCTAAACCTCCTACATATATATATATAATATATATATATATATATATATATACATATATATATATGGGGAAACTCACCATGTAGTGAAATCTCTGAAATGAGATTTACATCGGAGCCCCAAACCCCTCTTTCTCTCTCGCTTTTTCCTTCACTGGTATCAGAGCCAACAAATCTCCACTGTCAATGTGTTGTCTGAGGTCGCCCTCAGAATCATTCGGACCCAGCCATGTCCGCCTTCGCTGCCGCGCTGTGCTCCTACACGCCCCACGTCCATGTGCTACTGTCGCTGCTATGTGCTGCCACTCACGCGCTCCTGCCACTACAATAGTTCTGCACATTCACCCATCGACACTTGCACCATCCTGTCGTTTGCTCACTGCCCAGTCTGCCTTGCCGTGCCATGCTGCTCGCCACCCCTACTCATCGGCTCCTAGCATCTTCCCACAAACAACTCCATTCCCGATGCCTTCTTTCCATTCTCATGTCGTGTCCCTGCCCGCTCTCGGGCTGATGCCCCTTAAGGCTCGCTCGTGAACCTCTGCTTCGCCCTTCCCTTGCCGATGATGCTATCTCCAAGTGCTATCCGACATTTGCCCATCGCGCGCGCCACTTGCACAATGGCCGCTCGCTCAACTTCATGCCTGATCGCCCTCGCTTACATGTTGTTGGCTGCATGTCGTCTTCACCGACACGCCGTCGGGTGCACGTGCCCTGCCCCCGCACGTCACCACCATTTGCGATCTCCCTGTGTTTCCTTCTTATGAAAGAGATTGTCATGTCCTAATAAATCACTATTTATCATAAATAGACTTAACAAATAGAACTTGGATTATTTAAACATCTAACATAATTACAACGGAAGTTTTATATACATAACACTCCTCATTACAATCCACAGGAGGAGTGAGAAAAAGAAACTTAAGAACATTTCCATCTTCTAACTACAATACTAGAAAGGTAATCTATGGAACTTCAGCGATTGGTTGACCCGCTCAGCACACCCCCTTAAGAGCTAGGCTCATCATGTTCACCAGAAAAAGTAAGATTTAATGAGCAATTGTGCCTAGTAGGATTCATCCTCTTATCAAAAGATTTAAGATAATCAAAGAATTATGCAATATACACGATTGATAATAGTATTGAATGAAGCTTGAATAGAAATGAATTCAGTATGGTAATCACATTCTAGTTCAAGTAAGAAATACATAATCATCTCATGACATAATTAATTGATGACTAATCAAGCAAGTATGATACAATGCCAAACATCCAGTAGATCCATTATCGTTCCGTACGGCCAGTAAAGTGTTCGGGTGCTCCTTCTGGGACTGGATCAGCCCCACTTGTACATACATTTATCTCAAATGAGTCCAAAGACTTAAAGTTGTCATCACAAATCATTTCTGTTAAACATTCAAGTATATTACACAGATACTCAAAATCTCACATGTAGCAAAGGTTTAGGAGTCTATGCCAAAGACTTCAGAAGGTTGTAGCCATGTAGGAAACAATCATACTTGAGGGTGTTCAAGAACAATCCATAGTTGGATGTGGATGACAATTAAATGATCCCTCACAGTGGTATAGTAGTTAGAATCCAAGAAAATGTGGAAAACAACTTGTTTGGTTGATATCAAAGTGTGTCACCTTGGGTTGGGCAAGGAGTGGATTTGGCTAACATTACAGAGTAGTGTATGTCGACAGCCAAAGAGTGGCTATCGACAGCCACTGGTGCATCCAGAACTGGGTTATGGAATCTTGCCCATAGCTATCGACAGATGGATGTCATCTATCGACAGATGAGTTCTATTTGTCGACATCTACTGGTGGTTCTAAATTTCTATGTTCTGGAAGCATGATACCGGTCGACAGATGGGTTCTAACTGTCGACATTCACAGGTTTATCCTCTAGAAATTGTTTAATATTACCTCAGGAGGCTTTTCTAAGTGTTCCAATGATTCTATATATGATTAACAACACCTAGTGGATCTTATTTACATTTCTACACACCACTTACATGAAGGAAAGAAATAGAACAATAGGAGTACAATCTTTACAACATGGGTGGCATGAAAACTTATGAAAGGATGATTACTGTATATACAACTCTTCTAAGAAATTTTTCCTTGCATCTAGTAGGAAGTTCTCCACAGGTATGCTTGGATAAGACATGAGCATTAGATAAAACATCATTACAATGGATAAGAAAAGAATTCCTAAGGATTTTTACAGAACCCAAGTCAAGGTATAAACGTGGTAAACACTTAAACACAAAGTTCTTAACAAGAGAAGGAGACAAGAAGGAGAGAGTCCTACATGACTTAGGAAAGATGAAGGTCCTCCTCTTCTCCTCAACGAAGGAACTAGCAGTAGCAGCAGGAAGAAGGAAGTAGAAAGTAGCAACAGCTATAGCTACAGCAGAAACAGCAGCAGCCACTATGGCAAGAGCAGCAGCAGCAACAACAACAATAGCAGGGAAGTTGAGCAAGTGGGTAAAATCCCACACGGATGGTTAAGGGAGAGTTTTTATAACTGTCTGGGTCTCATGCATGTACGGCACATAGCCATATATGTGTAGCCGTAAAAACCTATCTTTCCATCACAAGGCCACGTTTTACCATGGGGTTTTACCCCATTCACACGTATTAAGCTACGTGTAACTCACTTACACCAAGTGAGATGGGTCTTATGTAGCCAAAGCTAGGTAAGCAATTATTCCAAAAAAATGGTGGACGTAAATAGGAGATAAATTAGCTGGCCCATTTATCCCTATATTTTTGTACCCAAATGATGTCCAATCAAGTTGAAATTTCAAACACAGGTTAATAGGAAGGTTTTACAAATTATGGTGATTTTATTTTAATTTTTGGAATTTATTTTTTACCCAGTAAAAATTGCCCAGAAAATCATTATGTCGACTTAATCTTGATATCCATGCGTTAATAATTCTGGATATTTACGTTTCTAGAACTAGCACATTTTTCTGGGAATTATGGTGTACTTTGTGCTCCTGCCCCCACTCTGATGAGAGTGGAGGTTTGGACCTGGGTCGAGGATAAGACGTCAGTGGACGCACCTGACCGGTTGACTAGTGGTAGTGTTTTCCATAGCTAGTGTCTCTTGTCCAGGCAGAGTTCTCTCTATCTGCGTTGCCAGCCGTGTGGTGGTCACGACGTGCAAGTTTTACGGAGTTTCCGATCACGGTGTCTTTCCATTCCGTTGCTGGTTAGTAGCCTTGCTTCCACACTTTCCTTTGTAGAGTAGAAGATATAACTGTTGTATATATATATATATATATATATATATATATATATATATATATATATATATATATATATATATATATATTCTTCTACCTATTAGAGCCAGTTGGAGATTGGTAGTCCCTACTGAGCTTTTGTTGTGAAGATCATCCCCTTTTTTTTTCCAGGTGAGACTTCTTAACAGCGGCAGGGCGCGCGTTGGGCAGAGTAGGCGGGGCAGTAGGCGTCGTCCCCGCAGCTAGCAGTGGTTTCCCCCTCTCAGTTGTACGTCACCCTCGAGGTATGCCCCTAAGGGATCTGTCCTTCCCCTTTTTACTTGTACTAGTTGTGCGTATGTTGGGACTGTGCCTAGAGCGATACGTTGTGGTCTCGCTCTCCTTTTTGCTTCTGCGTGTGTGCTTCTAGTTCTATGGTTGACGTTTATTTTCTTTACATATTCTGTTAGACTTGTGTTACAGCCCTCCCGGGTCCTCGGATCCGTGGGTAGCGACCGCAAGAATCAGGTCCTCGGCTTGGGCCGAGGGTCGGGTTCTCAGGGTCGTTACAGTTGGTATCAGAGCGAGAAGTCTAACAGGACTTGTAGTGGATTTAAACTACAACGAGAAGTCCCAACAATAGTATAAGTGCACTGCTAGCTGCCCGAGTTGGTATTGTTAACCTTGTTGATTGTGTACCGTGCAGGATATGTCTCCGCACTAGCGTAGGTAGGCCAGAGAGCTGATGGAGCAGTAGGGGTGAGTCTGATATGCCAGTGCCGGGTCAAGTTCAAGAGGATGTGTCAGCAGAGGAGTCAGTGGCACAGCCTCAGGAGGCAGCGACAGCAGCAGCTGCAAGTGGGGGGGAGCAGCAGTGGTACCAGCCCCCGCAACAGTATGCGAATTGGTTTCCTTTGCTGGAGCAGTTCTTCAGAACCCTATACCAGGGAGCATGGTAGCCTGGGCAGGTGGTAGTGGGAGGTCAGCCTCTAGTACCTCCCCTAGAAGTACCAGAGCAGCAGGCAGATCTATAGGTGGAGCAACCAGCAGTCCAACAAGCGTCGAGTACTGGAAGTACCCGGGTCGGTAGGAGGAGGATGGCTGTCACTGAGGATAGGACCGCCCTCTTGGAGAGGTTCTTGCATCTCCGACCGCCGTTGTTCTATGGCGACTACGACCCAGATAGAGCTTAGAGTTGGACGTATGAGTTGGAGCATACTTTCGAGATGATGGAGTGCGCCGATGAGGATCAGGTCAGATTGGCGGTGTACCAACTCAAGGGACCAGCCCATGAGTGGTGGAGAGTTCAGAGGCACACTCACTTCCAGGAGCAGCATTTGGATTAGGTTACTTGGCAGTAGTTTTTGGAGGTCTTCCACGGTGAGTATTTCCCCGACTATGCTCAACGTGAGAGGCGAGATCAGTTTCATGAGTTGGTCCAGGGTGATCTGACGGTTGCTCAGTATCACCAGAGGTTTGTCCAGTTGTTGAGGCATCTTCCTCATGTGCCAGGCAGTGAGTAGGCTTGTGCAGAGAGGTTCATTGTAGGACTGAGGCTGGATTTGAGGTGGGGCGTGACCGCCCATATGTGCACCACCTTAGGAGTGGCAGTGGCTAAGGCCAACGCCTTAGAGAGAGAGACCTGGTAGTCTCAGCAGCAGCAACAGCAGCAGGGAGGAGCTTCTTCTAGATCCTCATTGTACCAGTGCCCCGAAGGTAGTCATGGTAGTGCGACTTCTTCCTCTTCGGGCTCAGGCAGTTCGGGTAGTTTCGGTTTGCGCTCGAGGTTCAAGCAGATGACCACTTGTGGAGGTGGTCAGGGCAAGCAGCAGAAGTGCCAGTAGAGGTTTACAGAGCTGTCGGTCCAGCAGGGCAGGCAGGAGGCACTCTGTTACACTTGTGGTTTGTCGGGCCACTTTAGGAGGGATTTCCTGATGGGGCAAGTCTAGCAGTCACAGTAGCTAGTGCAGTACACTCAGCAGTTGTTGCAGTACCAGTACCATCAGCAGCAGCAGGCACCCCGTCAGCAGCAGCAGGGATAGTACAATTTGCAGCCTCAGTAGTTTTAGCAGCATCAGCAGCCTCAGCAGTTTTAGCCATACCAGCAGCAGCAGCAGCAGTTCCCGCAGCACCAGCAGTCGCCACAGCAGCAGTAGCCCCAGCAGGCGCCGCAGCGTAGGCGTGGTCGTGTGATGGCTCTCACTGTCATGCCCCTCCAATTTAGCAGCGGAATAAATCGGAGGGAGACGCGAGCAACGAGTATGGTAACGTAAATTGCGCATTCAGGCGCAAACATCAGAGCATCTAACAATTGAAATAACTCTTGATTTCATTATAAAATCACTAAGACTATTACAACCACTAACTCGGAGCCAATACATAGGGCTCAATGACATCATTACATTGAAAAGAAATCTAAAGCATTAACTACTAGACTCCATAGTTCTAGGGTAACTTCATCAACTGACTCCAGGTCTCTCATCACATTGGTCCCATCCCATTGGTGTGTGTAACGTCATTGTCCGACTTACCTGAGACAAAATAAAAAATAACGAAGGGTGAGCGATAACGCCCAGTAGGACTTAAATCTCAGGATCAAGCAGGCTTTAAATGATTAATGCTTTAAATGGCAGAGTAACCAATGATAGAGAGAGTCAAGTAAAGTCGAGAAAGTAATAGCACAAGTAACATGGTTCAATAGAAGATGAATAAAGTATAGCACGATGATTAAAGTCAAGTCACGATAGAAATGATAACAACAATAGCAAGCAACAACATTGTCAAGAATAGCAAGCGACATGTATAGTAAGAAGAGAGATAGTAGATGGTCATGTAAAGAGTAAATTGCACTTTGATTGATTCTCATCAATCAAAATAGTATAGCATTTTTGATTAACTTTCGTCAATCGAAATAGTAATGGCACTTTGGATATCCGTAGATAGGAGAGAAAATATAGCACTTTTATTGTCAATAGACAACGAGAGAGTATAGCACTTTGAATGTGATCAAGTCACGATAGAACGCAATAACTCAAGATAGCAAGTATCAAGTAGATCAAGTAGAGAGTACGACAGTAGTCGCTCAATAACAGAATAGTAGCAGTTCAGTAACAGTCAGTGGCAGTACAGTAACAGTGCAGTACGTCTGAATTCACAGACTAACAATAACAGTATAACAGTTAGATGTCTAGCTAATTCAGAACAGTCAGTCAGAACCGGTGCAATACAGACACCGTCTATAGCCTCTGCAGATATTTTTGGGTGGCTCTCTGCCCCCAGGACTAGATTGGAGCCCCTCGGACACTCTCCGTGCCCTACACAGTATGCATTCGAGTCAGTAGAGTCACAAGACCTATTTTAGCGCTAGATAGTCATGAACAGGTCAAAACAGTAGGAGCCACACAGTTCAAAGGGTACCAAGAGAGTACTAGATGAATAGATGAGATAGACGAGATAATAGAGTGAACATGAATAGACGAGAGAGTAGAGTATAGATGAGAGCTAGTAGACATTACATAAGAAACGTCGAGTAATGAGCGATAGCAACAGTTGCACAACACACGCGTCTGGTGTTGGCAGTCAGGTGAAATACACAACCCTTCCGCTGGGCTCGTTATGCACAGGTCTAGAGGTCCGGTGTGATTCAAGGTAAGAGCGAGAGCATCTAAGGCCGTTTGGATCTTGCTGATCCCTAGAGTGTATCATTGGTGTTAGGGTACATCCAGCTCGTCGACCATGTGGGAATCCATGGACAGAGGAGACTTACGGAGGCCTTGAACAAAGACTCACTAGTCCGACAGAAGGAGTATCCAACGGGGAGTTCGTCCAAGTCAAGAGAGAGTGCGTATATAGAAACAAGTGCCCGATGGTCTAGAGGAATTCTACAACAGTGGAGCGTCGAGAACGGTATTCCCAAAACAACGTAAGAAACGAGGACACATTCATTTAAAATAGGGCAATTAACTATATAATTGAAATCAATTGCTAGATGTATATGTGACAATTTTCATGCCAAGATAAGCCATATTGGGGGGTTCACGTGTGTGCATGTGACATAGAGAATTATGGAATATGAAAGAGTCATGTGAATAACTTAAAATATGTCCAAGATTTATCAGCTTCGTTTACTGTGTTAGGAGAGTTAATAGGGCATGAGTTTACTATAGAAAAACAAGACTTGCAAAAATAGGGGGTTTTCAAGAAAAACTTCATAACGCGACAGGTCTCTGTAGGGGTCGCGACGGGATCAAGTGTGAACGCGACAAGGCCGTGTAAGGATCACAACGGGCTTGTCTAAACAGGCAGGCAGATCGCGACGGGGTCTTCTGAAGATCGCGACGGGTCGCTTGAGGGTCGCGACGGGCTAGTCAGATCGGGCAATAGATCGCGACGGGGCATACTGTCGCGATCAGATCACGACAGGTTCTTGTGTCACGATGGCCCTGAGAACGCGGCCTATCGGGCCGTCGCGTTCTCAGGTTCAGAGTCTGTATTCGAGCGAGAAAAGGATAGAGCCTTGGATTACGGGGCAGATTTCTGCAATTTGATACAAAGTGATTCAAAATTGCATAACTAAATGTATAGTTGATGAAAAATCATGAAACAAGTTGCATATTGCTCTAGACATACGTGAGTACTTACAATAAATAGGAATTTGAAAATAGATAGAGTTTCAACATGCTTTATTCAAGTCAAACATGGAGTATATGACACAATGAGTAGTTGAGATGAGAGAATTAATTCACGAAGTAGGGTGGATAAAAATTAGGGCTTTTAGGGGCAAAAGATGCATAACAGGCATCAATATTTCCCATAAATATTTCAAAGCATGAGATAGAGTATTCAAGGAGATATGAATTAAACATGAAGGTTCGGGGTCAAGAGGGTTGCAGGACTTCAAAATTCAATAAGAAAATATTGGATCGATGGAAAATTATGAAACTTGAGGGTTTTGTTCCTGAGGCATGGAACAATCTACAGACGAAATTTCTTTAGTTTTGCTCATAAGAATGTCTACCTTGACTCGATTTCCTCTTCTAGGGCTAGAACTTGAAGAACTCAGGATGAAGCTTGATGAAGCCTTCTCCTCATGAATTCTCCTCTTCCTTGGCCTTCTCCCCATGAATTCTCCTCTTCCTTGAAGAACTCGGGAGAGTATTTATGCTTGTTGGGTTGTTATTTCCTAATAGGACTCTAAGTCCTATTAAATTCCGAATTTCCTCCTTTCCTAACCTCCTTCCAAGCTTTCCACTTCCTATTTGGGTTAGGATGGAAGCTAAATTCATGGCCAACCTATTAGGGTAGGTTTAGGAATCCAATTCTAACTCAAACTTCCTATTTAATGCATTAAATACCCCTTTTCTATTTAGGTAATATTTTAGTTACGAATTTAGGGTATTTTCCTATTATTCTTCTTTTAAAAATCCTTATTTTGGCCCAATAAATTTTATATGGTCCATTTAACAAATCTCATTATTTATTGGAATTTTCCTTTTTAATTAAGAAATAATAGAGTTACATATTTTATTATATTTTTTTCTTGATTTTATTCATGGACTATGAGAGGTCCATTGGTCTAATTCCGATAATGGGTCATCAATACCCGATGTTGGAGGTCTCTTTGACATGTTCATTTGATTTATGGGTCCGTTATATTTCCGTGTTAACGGTTTTCCGACTTAGTTTTTAAATTTGAATAATTAGTCACATTGTGACGTACATTTGGCCAATCGGATTTTTTGTTGCTTGAATTTCTTAGCAGATCACTTAGGAATAGTGTCTGGGGTTGATTTATAATTTTTAAGGAATTTTTCCGATGTATTCTCGCACATACGATAGGGGTACGTATGTTTCTATTATTTCAAATTTTTTATGTATTAAAGTTTCTGGGTTGCTACACTCACGATGGAGGAGGTTGAGGCATCGAACCTGGTTATAGGTTCTTTGCATATCCTTGGTAGAGCCGCTCGTGTTCTAGTTGATCCCGGTGCTTCTCTCTGTTTTGCTTCCGAGGAGTTTTACGAGTCGCTGGTTTGTCACACACCTGAGTGGCAGTGTGATGTGATGGTCGATCTTTCGTTCTGTGATTACATGCATTCTTTTGGTTACCTTGAGGGTGTCACAGTTGAGGTCCAGAGACACCAGTTGCCGGCTAGGTTGTATGCGTTGCAGCTTCATGACTTTGACGTCATCCTGAGCATGGACTGGTTGGAGGCTCACTCAGCTGTGGTGGATTGTCAACGGAAGACCGTGCGGTTTGGGATACCTGGAGTGCCTGTTCTTTGCTTCTGAGGTATCCGGTCTACCCGTTGACCTTTCATTTCTTTCTGTAGAGCTCGCCATTTGATCCACGATGGTTGAGTAGCATATCTTTCTTCTGTTTGTTCTTCTGAGCCTAGCGGGTCGTCGGTTTTTGATGTACCTGTTGTTTGTGAGTTCTATGATGTTTTTCCGGAGGACCTACCTGAAAGGTGTGCGGAATCACCTTAGACAGTAATCTAGAAGGGGGTTGAATAGATTACTACCAATTAAGAGCACTTTAACCTTCTTTTAAATGCTAACACTGACTTGACAAAAAGTTAAACAGTTGTATATCAAATTCGAACTTTGATGTGTGTGCTGATTGTAAGTAGAACGATAGCAACCTACCTAGTGTGTGAACAATCACTCGTGCCTACCAAACATCTATCATAGAAACGTGCAAACCACAAGACATGAAGATTTAAGGTGGTTCGTAGTACACAACTCGTGTATCCTGCGTCCACCATCCACACACACACACACGGAGAGATTGCTTATCAAGCAAGTTTAACCTACAACACACACACTATGTTGTCTAATGCAAACACGCACTCAGAACAACCACACACACGTGGATCAAGCACAAGGGACACTTAAACCACTACCACACACACAAAGTATTGAAAAGTATAGAGGAAGAAGAGTTCTGAGTTGTAGAAACGAATCCAGATGAGAACTCTTCACAGTGGTCGTCCAGAAGAACTCCAAACTTTGAGTTGATGATGATCAGATGACGTAGAAGCTTGAATCGTGGACAAACTGACTTCAACTCTGCTCGCGAGATGAATCTCCCTTGAACAGGATGGAGAGTTGAAGCAGAGCAGTAGAGAGAAGCTTTTCTTCTTGACCTTTGGTTAGGGTTTTGGTATGGTAGCTTTTTGCTTCGAAAATACCTTCATATGATCTATATGTATGGATGTCCAAACATGGAGAGTCGTGTTACAAGGGAACACCACAATATAGATCATATATTGACCATCCGTTGTGACTTAACCTTCGGCTGTCGATAGGCTCATCATAGCTGTCGACAGGTACTACTCAAATCTGGTTTCCAGAACCATGTTGTTGCTAGAAAATTGGATCTGTCGATAGACGATTTGCTGTTGTCGACAGGCAACCTGTATCTATCGACAGGCATACTTCAGCTGTCGACACCTACTGCTTCAATTGTGTTTCCAGTAGCTTGTTTGTTCTAGATTGGTCTATCTATCGACAAGAGACATCTTGGCTGTCGACAGATGACCACTTGAAATGTATTTCTTGTTCTTTTGCAATTGAATTTTGTTGCTTGTCTTGTGTGCATTCACACCTACATTAAAAGACATTATAAGTGAGATACAATGAATACATAGGTGATTATAAAAGCATTTTTCATTTTATAATTTCTTTCATGTCTTTGTGCATTGTTATCATGTTTCCAACATCAAGACAACATCAATTATGTCACACATCATCAAAAACATTTAAACACAAGTTATCATACACATTTTAACTCAACATTCTCCCCCTTTTTGATGATGACAAAATTACAATTGATGTTTCTCCCCCTTTTGACAACATTCAAAAAGATAAATCGTGCACACAAGGATAGTAATAAGCAAATAACTGTGATTTCATTGATTTGAGAGAGAATTACACAGTTCAAAAAGATATCCATGACATGACTCAAAAAGTAAAAAGGGAAATGACATGAGTGATAACCCATGACCCAAACTAATGAAATGAACTACATGACTCCTTATAAATCCTAGACATGCTAAGCATCGTCATTCCCAGGAGCAATGGGATGACGGAAGTCATGGAATTCCTTGGTGAGGTGATCAAGCTTCTACTCAAGGTTCGCTTTTGAATCAGCAAGGTTGTCCATCCTCGTGTTGAGCTGATCAAAGCGAGCAGTAAACAGCTGGGTCATCTGTGCCAACTGATCTGCCATGAATGTCTGAAGATCTGGAGCAGCAACCTGAGGTGCAGGTGCATCCGGAACATCTACATCTCCTCCCTGAGCATCCATTGGCTCAGCATGAGAGTCTTCATCACTACCCTCATCTTCTACTCACTCTTCTTCCACATCTGGCTCTTGACCTTTAAGATCCCTGGTGACTTTCCCGTCAATCAACTTGCTGCCCATCCGATGAGTAGCTGTGAGATCATAGGAGTTGCGGGATTTGAGAGTAACAAGCTCTCCTTTAGGAATGTTGATGCCAATGAAAGTAAGGAGAGAAGTGATAGTGCAAGTGTAAGGCATTGACCTCTTCGGATTGCAAAAGCATTGTTTGAGAAGGTCAAGCATTAGAACAGGCAGATTAATCTATTGGGCCTTGAGGAGGAAGAAGAAAAGGGACTTGTGAACCTCAGTCACAAGCTCTCGACTGCCATCCTTTGGCGCAATGATTATGGTGAAGATGTGATGGATGAGGCAGTGAAGCGGAGGGAAGGAGTTGCCATTCGGTTTAATATGATCCTTGGTAGAATCATATGGCTGTAGAGTAATAAGGTTGTAGTACTCCGATGCAGAAGGGCGGTTGACAAGAACGTCAGCACCATAGTTCAGAATTTGCATGGCACGACTGAGGAGGTTGGGTGTGATCTGGAAGGAAGTACCTCTCACCATGGTGTATAGCTCATCATGTGCTGAGTTCCCCATATTGTTGAAGAACTCCATCACAGCGGTTGGAGAGTACTGCTTGTGGGAGTACAAGAAGACGGTCCAGCCCTGGGTGTTGAAGAGGGGCTGCAGACCTAGGAACATATCTTCCAGGGAAATAAAATCCACGTAGCGTGGCTGGACGAAGCTCTGGAAGGCTCCCCGCACCATGGTGAGATGTAGACCCCGGGGAACAATGAGTTCCGCAGACGGTCATCCCGGTGCTTACTCCAGTGCTCTGCAGGTGCCCTGGAAACCTCACCGGCTTCGGGTGAAGCATGGCGTTGATGTGTAGCACATAGCTTCTTCCTGGGAGCCATGGGAATGGAAGGGGTCGGAGTGGGGATGAGCATGGAAGAGAAGAAGGACAGGAGGAGGAGACAAGAACAGAGAAAGAGTTGGAGATTGCGGTTTGGAAGAAAGAGGGGTTTTGGGGTTGAAATAAGGAAGGGCCACCTTTTTGAGGAAGGTGAAGGGGGTGAAGAGTTGTGTTCCCCCTTTGGATGAATTTAAAAGAAGTTTGAAAGAAGGGGGGGCCACAAAATTCGGCCAAAAGAGGCACTGGTTGGGCTTCTGAACCACCAAGAAAGCCGGCTGTCGACAGATGAATTGTAGCTGTCGACAACTTCTGGCAGATTTGTTCCGGAAAGGGATTTTTATAGAAATCGATGGGGAATGAGTGTCCAAATGGGATTCTAAGGTTGAGAACTGGTATATACCCATTACAAAGTGTCATACCTACTAATATTGAGACACATCAATGATCTAGAATGGTTAAGAAATAATACCATGAGATTCTTAAGTTGTAACATTTAGAAAACACCATTCAAAAGCAAATGAATAAAAAATAACCCCTTTGAATAAAACCATTGTATAAAAACATATTCCTTAGTGGGTGATGTTCATTTGGTTAGTGAATATAATGTTTTCATGAGGTCGATTAACAATACACAACAAGTTGTTCTTGATTTAAAACATGGAGGCTTCACGCTATTTCTTTCATTGAAATATTTTGACATGTTATGGAAAAAGTGGTAATTATGTTCACTTTCACCTTTTGACATGAAGGTTGACATTTATGATGCCTGTACCCCCAGTTACTCAGTATAGGTGACCATCATACCATTTTGCAGAGATAATAAAAAGACTTTTTGACGCGAAGACGAACATTTGTGATGCCCACGTCCCCAGTTACTCAGTGATTCTTATCATTGCTCTGTCGTTTCCCATTTCATATTTGTTTTTTATTTGAATTTTCATAAATTTGGAAATAGGTAGCTTTTCTCCCCCCCCCCTTTTTGTTGTTAAAATCAAGTTCAAAATGTTATCTAAGGTTAAAAGCCAATGAAAGACATTAATTTCAAGAACCTTCTTACTTGTCAATCCATTTCAGAAAAATGATTATCCACAAGGGAGTTATTCAAGTGAGTTAGGTTAAAGCTATTGATTTGTTCAATGTTTTCTAGATGACACAACCTAGACTCGTACACAGAAGATTATTTCAAAATCATTGTGATTTAATTAATGTCTTTAGTACTATCTGAGTATGAAAGGTTGTAACTTAGTATAAATGCCCAATTCTCCCCTTAACAAAGAGTTATGAACATGCTCATTTAGAAATGATGAGGAAACCTGAGGAATTCACAGAAAAAGTGTATATGTCGACAACAGAATTGGGCCTGTTGACAGGTACTGAGAGCCAGAAAGATGGTGGTTCTGGGAGAGGCCATCTGTCGACAGCTAGAAGGGGGCTGTCGACAGGTACTTGAAAAACCAGTTTTAAGGCTTAGAATTTAGAGAGATGTGGACCATATGATTGAGAGATCATGACACAATGAATGTGAAGGGTATCCCTCAAAAATTTCACTCAACCAGCCTTAACTTACTCCCTCATAGTGTGTGCATGTGATGACTCATCATTCAAGCAATTCAATCAATGATATGCACAATCATGCCAAGTATTTGCACACAAAAGAGACATCTATAAGCATGAAAGCATCAACATTCATTATTTTTAAAGAGATACATGCATGTGCCAAAACTAAAGGAAACCAATTATCCCATTATGAAGTTAATGACCTTTATGTGAAAGAAGACTATGGATACTTGGCGGAGTATTTTTACTCACGTATAGTGATAGTTTCCAAACAAGCCGAACTTGTTCTTCCACATGTCACCATTTGATATACCACATAGTTACTACACACAAGGATCATTTACTCCTTAATTTGGCATTGGATTCATTGAATTTTGCATAAGCCCAATTCTCTTCTTAGGGAGGTGAACCTATTTTCTGACAAAGGTTTGGTGAAAATATCAGCCAATTGTTTTTCAGTTGGAATGAAGTCAAGTTCTAGGTTCTTGTTGGCTACCTCATTTCTCAGGAAGTGATGTCTAATTTCAATGTGTTTGGTCCTTTAGTGTTGAATTGGTTTCTTTGAAAGGTTGATAGCACTGGTGTTGTCACATAGAATAGGTGTGCATCCAATGTCAATGTTGTAATCACACAATTGACTTTTGATCCACAACACTTGAGCTGCACAACTCCCTGCAGCAACATATTATGCCTCTACAGTGGAGAGTGCAACCGAGTGTTGCTTCTTGGATGCCCACGAAACCATGCAACCACCTAGAAATTGACAATACCCACAGTGCTTTTTCTATCAATTTTACACCCAACATAGTCAGCATCAGAATATGAAATCAAGTTAAAATTGCTACCTGCTGGATACCATAAACCCAAATCATGTGTGCCTAAGAGATATATGAAAATCCTTTTAACTGCAATCAGGTGGCTTTCCTTTGGACTAGATTGATATCTAGCACAAAGGCAAACATTAAACTGTATATCCGGCCTACTTGCAGTAAGGTAAAGGAGAGAGCCAATCATACCTCGGAATTGCTTTGCATCTACGATTTTACCTTTCTCATCATTTTCCAGTTTTACACTTGTGCTCATTGGTGTAGAGGCTGGCTTGGCTTGTTCAAACTGAAATCTTTTCAGTAATTCCTTGACATATTTCTCTTGATTGATGAAGAAGCCATCTTCATATTGTTTTACCTGCAAGCCAAGAAAGAGTTGAAGCTCCCCCATTAAACTCATCTCAAATTCACTGTGCATGTGTTTTGAAAACTCTTCACATAGTGAGGGGTTAGTGAAACCAAAAATAATGTCGTCCACGTAGACTTGAACAACAATTATATCATTGCGAACACATTTAGTAAAGAGAGTTTGGTCCACCTTACCTCTTGAGTAGTTTTTACTAACCAAGAAATTGCTCAGTCTGTCATACCATGCTCGAGGTATCTGTTTCAAACCATAAAGAGTCTTGTGCAATTTATAGACATGTTTAGGCTTAGCATGATTTTCAAATCCAGGTGGTTGAGAAACATAGACTTCTTCTTTGATGTAACTGTTCAGGAAGACAGTTTTAACATCCATTTGAAAGAGTTTGAATTTATTTGAGCATGCATATGCTAAAAATATTATTACTACCTCAAGCCTAGCTACAGGTGCAAAGGATTCTTCAAAGTCTATCCCAAATTCTTGATTATACCATTTTGCTACCAGTCTAGCTTTGTTTCTCACCACTTTACCCTCTTCATTCAGCTTATTCCTAAATACTCATCTTGTTCCAATTACAGAGATTTCAAAGGTCCTAGGAACTAAGCTCCAAACATTGTTCCTTTCAAATTGCCCAAGTTCCTCATGCATAACATCAATCCAAGAGTTTTCTTTTAGAGCTTCTACAACATTTTTAGGTTCTACTTGAGAAACAAACGCTAAATGATCTTGTTCAACTATGTGTCTATAGTGAGACCTAGTGTGAACTCTATCAGTTACATTTCCAATTATATTCTCAAGTGGGAGATCTTTTCAGTACTTGACATTTCTGATTGTTGAAGAGCTCAGTTGATCTCTTTCTTGAGGATGTTGCTCTTGAGGAATCTGTTCTTGGGGAATTTGATCTTGAGGATTTTGAACATTTGGGTTAGCTTCTTTAGGCCTGTCGACAGTGGCTTCTCATCTTGATCTTCAAGGATTTTTTCTTCTTCTTCATCACACCTGGAAACATTTGAATTGTTAGTCTTAGCATGAGACTCATCAAAAACAACATTGTAGACACCCATTTCTAACCCATAAGTCGAGCCAAATTCCTTGTCATATCATTGATGCCCCACGTTAGCTCATCATCGCCTAGCTGGCTTTCTCCGATCATGGTATCCTTTCATTAGTCCATCGCCCTGGTGGGTTCTTCTTGGTCAAATCAGTCAGTCTTCATCACCATCTTGTAGCTCTCTAGGTCAAGAGTCCAACGCTTCAAGCCGCACGCCAATCCGATACCCATGCAAGGAGATCAGACCCTTTGTATGGCCATATGCTGAAAGTTCATGAAGGCGACAATGTGCCTGTCACGTTCTCCTTTAGAAGGCGACACCCCGATATGTTGCGTTCTCATTTGGCATTTTTATTCCCTGAAACATCGCCAGAAAATGCTCAAAACCCTTCCTTGTAAGGAAGGCAACGTATCGAGGCATCGCTATCTGATAGCGACACCATGCTCATCGCGTTCTGGTTTCCATGCAACGTACCCTTTCCTAACATGACTTGGACTCTTGCTATTCTTGAATAATCCAACTTTTGGTCCCTCTAGAAGCATCCAAATCCTTCCAAAATTGGAGGAGACCTTCTTTAATGCTTCCTTTCCAAGTTCTGACCGCCCTTGTGTGGGCATACTTACCAGGATTCAGACTCTTGCCCATTATTCCCCTCTCAGCCCGTTCAGGAATAACATGGTAGATATCCCTCCATACATCACGGTTTAGGGCAAGGCTGGCATCTGCTTCTTCTTCTCCCAGAGAGCTGTGAATCCTCAGAAGAGCTCTCAACCCCCAGACAACCAGGAAGTGCCCCCCAAGGCATTTTCCCCCTACCTATGCTTTCTGTCTCCTCTTTTCCTTTGATTTTCTTTTCATACATGCATCTTTAGGTCCGTTTTCTTCGTAGATTAGCATTAGAACACTCCACACACACCTAATCTAATTACCGAAAGGGGTTAAAACCCCACCCCACGTGAGTTCCATATTACTTCATGTTCTTTCATGTTTTTGGGACATATTCTACACAAACGAGTTATGTAATGGGTATTCTGTCATCTTAATGTTCTTGGCAGGTGTTAGAAGACAGTAGCAACACGAGGCTCTTGCCCCTTGGCTGGCTGAGGAGTTGGAAGAAAAATAATCCACAGTCTTCATCCTTTGAAGCAGAAGGCGACGACAATCTTGTCGCAATCCAGGAGGCGACGGGGCACATGACGCGTTCAAGTACAAAGAAGGCGACCCTTACATCGTCATGTTCACAAGATCAGGTTCTCCTTCTGCCTTCTTTTCCCTTTTCCAAGGTACTTAGCATATTATCTTCATCATATCCTTTTGCAACTACTTTGGTGGCGATCACGGTCAATTTCCTTTACTTTTAATCATCATTTTTTTGGGAGCAAATCCCGTGATTACACCTTTTGGTGACCACTGTGGGAACTCTAGTGCCCATCATGCTTGTTACTGTCTTTCCCTCCCTTCTCTAGTCGTCCATGTGTGTCTTTCTTCCATAAATTTTGCGCTTTTCCATTTACTTTTACTGCTGTTTTGAGTTCTGCTGCTTGGGTCGGAAGGCGACGTTGAGGGCGTCGCGATAAAGGCAGCGACAAGGTGCGCGTCGCGATCAAGTCAGTATATCAGCGTTCATTTTTTCATGCTATCTCTATGTTCTGCTGTACTGGTCTGGAAGGCGGCGTTGAAGGCATCGTGATAAAGAAGGCGACCGGACGAACGCCGCGATCAAGTAAATGTTGTCTGCCCGTCCATTTTTTTAATGCTATTTTAAGTCCTGTGTGCTGGGTTGGAAGGCAATGTTGCAAGCGTCGCTATAAGGACGACGATCGGGAGGTTGTCGTGATCAGGTCAGTGCCCTTGATTCCATCTATTCCTGTTCTTTTGGGCTTATTTCAAGTATTCCATCCATGATTTGAGTTGTTTGATGCCTGTTACATGCCTGTGAGAGTCTGTCAGTCCTCCATGCTATAGGGTTGTTTGGATTTTCGTGCTTAATCGGGTCTTACCTGTCCTCTGTCCACTACGAAGAGGAATGCGACGTGCTTCCTGTCGCGATCTTGGTCGCGACAGGTTCGCCTTCGCCTTCTGCTTCTGAGAGCAGGTCGACCTGATTTTTGTTGTGTTATTCTTAGGTTAGATTTTTGCATGCACTCCAGTGCACATAGGGTGAGCATACATGTTTCCATATTGTAGTTTAGGTTGTCCTCCTCAGCGATGCCCGCTCTCTCGGCCACTTGTTCCTTCTGTCTGACTAGAGCACTCGCTTGAGGGCGTCCGTAAGTCCCCGCTGACCGTGGATTCCCACATGGCCGTCGGGCTGGTTGTACCTGTTGCCACCTAGAGTTAGGGTTCATCCATTTGTATGTTTGAGGAAATCCTAGTCACACCCGAAGTTGGAAGCTCTCTCCCGTTAGGAAACCCTTCCTCTGAGGGAACTTACTAAAAATCAACCCATTAAAAGGCAAACTTAAACAAAATAAAAGAAACCATCATCATTGCCAACTGCTTGATTTGGGTGAGACGTTTTCTTTTTCTTTGCTTGCATAGGGCTATTTGTTTAGGAAACTAGGTGTCAGTCTAGGTTAGGTTGTCTCTTAGGTCTGGACAGGCTTCCCTTATTTTGGTGCATCAAAGATTCCCACTTTCCAAATATGGAGTCCTACCTAAACCCGGTCTATGATGAGAATCAGGACGCTACTTTCTACACCTCCCAAGACAACGAGGAATCTCTTCCTCATGATCTCTTCGGGGAGTCGACCTGCCCTTGGGTCGCCACGGTCCATGCCAGTGAGAGTCATCATCCTGACGATGGTGGCCCGTCACTAAATGTCCATCCTCCTTAGGTAGACGATAAAGCTGCTCAACTCATGCGCCTAATTCCTCAGCTTGATCCATCTCAAATCCAAAATCTCATGACGGCCCTCAAAGGAAAGGCCGCCTCATCACCCTCACCTAGAGCGGGCGCCTCTCGCCCCGTGGCATCTACCTCCGGCCCCCGCATCATCACGGGACCAGCCGACAACACCCCTATCCGGCCACGGGCCATTCGATTAACTCCTTTCGAGTCTGAGCATTATCATCCACGTGAGTCGAGGCCCCGGTCTCCCCCTTACCTCCCTTACCATCCACCATAGCTGGAGGCGCACACTAGGCCGGCATCCCGTGCCTCCTCCTTGTATGCTCAACCATCTGCCACTCCCGACATAATGTCTGAGTGGGCGTCCATCAAGAAAGAACTGCAAGAGCTGTGAAGGTAGGTCGACCCTAGGCAGCACCATGATGTTCACATGCCTAATTTCAATGGCCTATGGGTCCCATCTCCATCCGAACTCCCAAAGTACCGTAAGTACAATGGCTCTGGCAACCCCTATATCCACATCAAGGATTTCATCTATGAGTCTGCACCCTACCAGCATGACCGTTGCCTAATGGCATATCTGTTCCGCCGGTCATTGGATGGGCCTGCACTAGACTGGTTCTATTCCTTGCTACCCGAGGATGCAGAGGACTTCGCCATAGTGAAAGCCAAATTCCTTGAACAATTCCAAGATAGGGTTGGGCTAGAATATTCTCTTACGGACCTCATGGTAGAAAAGATGAAGTTGGATGAAGATTTTGCTAGAAAAGGTCAAAATCATCATTGCCAATGCAACCCCTGCCTATAAAAACATCCTAGCAATGAATGATATCACCACCATGCACCAACTTTACAGTCGGGCCCGATTCATTCAAACCCAACTCAAGGACTCCCCCATACACTCCATGTTCAAACCCCAGAAGTCCCGCTTCCAAAGAAATCCTCAGGGGCCAGTCACCGAGGGTGTCCAACTAAATGAGCAAGTGAGTGCATTCAACCCTGCCGGCCAGAACAACAATCGTCAACCTTACATTGCCCAGGGTCAAAACCGCACCAATCCTCCACAAGGCCAGCAGCCCCAATATAACCAAGTACCACCTTCTGATGGCACCCAGCAAAGGCGTCCCCTAGGTCCAAGGAGAACACAGTACCCACCACTCCCTAAGACACTCTCCGACATCTTCTTAGTCTTGGTCTCCACAGATGCCATCAAGCTCCCTCCGAAAAGGCCATTGAATCCAAGTGTGGACCAGACAAGATACTGTATGTTCCATCGGCAGCCAGGTCATACTATTGAGCAGTGCTTCACATTCAAAGACCTGGTATATGATCCGCATCAACAGAACAGACTGGACTGGACAGCTCTCCGACAGGTGATCAGAGACATCTAAGAAAGGCAGAGGCAGCAACAATAGCAAAGGCAGCAGCGCCAACCACCCCTTCAACAACAACAGCAACAACAGCCGTTGCAGGACCTGGGGATTGTCTATAACCCCTTTCCAAACCACCCGCCAGCTCCCAATCCACCGCAGCAACCAGCCCAAGTGAATCCTGTCATCCACCACCCCCCTCCTCTAGTGAATTGGACGTATGATGATGAATCTGATGTTCAGAAGATGATGGTCATTAACCACCAGTATCCTCAGCAATCCCAAACAATACAATCAGCCAACACGGCTCCCCAATCAATCCTTCCTTTAGTTTCCTAGGCCAACGCCATCATACTGCCTATTGGCTCAACACTCGCGCCATTCGCTATGCCCTCCATTATCCTACCACATCCCTTGCTCCACCCGTCTCCACGCTACCACCACCCATCATAACCACTCCCACACCCGTCATCTTGCCACCACCTGGGCTGAATCAACCCTCCGCCTCCACGTTATCCTCTACCAGACAAACCACCACCTAACCAACTACCCTGCAGAGCAGACAAGTCTTCCGTCGCCCGTATCCACCCATCTCCACTACCTCCACCAGCCAAGGCATTCCCCAACAGGTCCTGCAACCACCTCAGTAGAAACCACAAGACGAGGGGGTGATTGAGCCATTACCTGGAGCACACTATGATATCCTCAAGCATCTCGATCATGTGCCAGCCAAAATCTCCATACTAGAGTTGATAAAGAGATCCAAGGAGCATCAAGAGGCATTGAGGAACTTTCTACAAAGGGTAGTGGTGAATGAGGACATGCTTGCCGACAAACTGCCGAGTGCACTAGCCATGGTGACTCGTGGGCTGGCCATCACCTTTGCTGAAAATGAATTAGCACCCCCAGAAGCCAGGAGGCTCCTGCTCTGTGTCACCCTGGTGATCAACCATGTAGCAGTAGGGGCAGCACTTGTCGACACGGGGGCATCCATAGATGTCTACCCACTAAGCACTCTAAGAGCGTGCGATGTGTTGGAGAGCCTGCTAAAATTGACCTCCACCACCATAGCCACATATGACAACTCTAGTAGATCTTGCCACGGCATGGTGACTATACAAGCCGAACTGGGGCCGCTCGCTGTCACCGTGGACTTCTATGTGCTTGACATTGACCCCATGTTCAAGGCCATCCTGGGGCGCCCATGGTTAGAAGCGCTGGGAGCTGTTCCGTCCACTGCGCACCAATGCCTAAAGTTTCCCTTCCAAGGACGAGTGATCAAAGTCAAAAGCATAGCCACTGCCCACACAGTTGATGCCATCCATGACACTCTACTCCCAACCGTGTGGCCCGCCAACAAGCCCATTGTCTCAGTGTTGGACGTCAACTATCCTTGGGCCTACTCATTCCATTCCAAGCAAGAGGCCAGTTTCGCATAGGTCAATGCAGTCAAGAGGAAGGAGCCACTAAACACTAAGGGGTGGCAGATCATGATGAAGCTGGGATATGAAGAAGGCAAGGGCCTAGGGGTAGAACTGCAGGGCATCACCAAGCCCATTCCAGACATTGTGATGAAAAGCCGATGGGGTCTATGCTATAGGGAGAAGACCAAGCCATGGTCAACTAGCACATCCACCCTCAAAGCCGACCGCCAACCACTCACATGGACACTCTAGTGTCACTTTATCAGAGGCCCTACCCAACCTGGGTATAATACTGTGGTGGTCGAGGTAGAACTATCACAACACGATGTTCATGGCAGGAATTTCTCTCGGCACATGGCTCCTATGCTCACATATAAGGCACTAGAAACACTCCGCCCAGGAAAGAAAAGGAAGATAGGGGACCCAGAGGCTGAATGGTACCGCTGGTTTGATATAGAAGACATCACTATAGCCTTCAGTCGCTTGTTCTGGGAAGAAGAGAATATGGCCACCAGCTGCAGCCGAACTGCTAGATCCACCCACCTCCATCACATCCAAGAGGCAGTTGATGAGCGACGCTACTGACGTGGGAGAGCCAGACATCCCCTATGAGGAAGGGAAGACTATAGACGAGCTCTGGAGGGGCACGTGCTTGGCCATTCATCCATCACTCCTACGTTCTCTCCTCCCCAGCCTCGTTCCTTCATCCCCTTCCTTACTCATTCGACTATCTCCCCAACTTCTGACAACTGCACGCAGCATCCTCACTCCTGATCTCCCACCAGCAGTCTTCTCTGCTTTGCAATCTCATCCGAGCGACCACGAGATCACTCTCTCGTACTGCATGCTCTCCACTGATCCCGATCTAAAAAAAAAATGACAATCTTCAAATGCACATTGAGGTCGAGGAGCCGGCATACCTCCTTCACCCTCCTGATCAGGGGCACCCCTCAGCTGGGGCTTCCCCTCTCACTCCTTCATTAGGAGCCATCCTCTTCGAGGACACCATGCCCTCCCCTAGTCCTGTAGAGTCGTGTAGCCAGTTAGGATCATCTAGGTTAGAAGAGTCTAGTCTTAGTCTAGGAGAGTCTAGGGTAGAGAGTCAGGTCAACCCAGCGCCTGCCAAGTCCAAACGTCACCCTAGGAAGCAATGGGGCAAGGCTATTCCCCGAAGATACCTTCAAGAGTTAGCTCGGCGATGTCAAGAATTATTGCTAATAGAGGAGTTCACAAAGGACACGTTGGTGTTAGAAGAAGAAATTGAGCAGGATGGGGTGTTCATTGACGACGAGTTTGGCGTCTATGAGATCATGAATGATGAGGACCCAATCAGTGAAGAGGATAGTGAAGTAGATGACACTGCCGAGATGTACGCGAGTGGCGTAAGAAGATTCGATGAACCTACAACGATAGTGGATGAACCTACTAAGGAAGTCAACCTTGGAATAGACGAAGATCCCATGATAGTGATTATTTCAGCAAACCTCCCTCCTGATGAAGAAGAGGAACTGGTGCAAATTCTAAGGGAGTACAAGGATACCTTTGCCTGGTCGTATGAGGACATGCCCGACCTAGACCCCTCATTAGTGGAGCACCGACTCGTGTTGAAAGAAGGGGCAAAGGCCATAAAACAGAAACTTAGAAGGTTCCACCCACTCATGGCCCTGAAGATGAAGGATGAAGTAGATAAACTCCACAATGCTAGATTCATCAGGGTAGCGCTTTATCCGAACTGAGTGGCAAATATAGTCCCAGTCATGAAGAAGGACAGATCCAAAAGATGACTTCCCGCTTCCTCACATTGATGTGCTAATTGATAATACGACTGGGTATGAAACCCTCTCATTCATGGATGGATATTCAGGCTATAACCAAATCCGTCTAGCTCCTGAGGATCAAGAGAAAACATCCTTCACCACGCCCTGGGGAACGTACTGTTATGTAGTCATGCCATTTGGGCTAAAGAATGCTGTGGCTACCTATCAAAGGGAGATGATGGCCATATTCCACGATATGATGCACGTCTATGTAGAAGTGTACGTGGATGACATCATGGTGAAGTCAAGAATTAGGAGAGAACACCCAGAGATCCTCACCAAGGTGTTGCAAAGGTTAAGGGAGTACAACCTGAGAATGAATCCAAAGAAGTGTGTGTTCGGGGTATCATCAGGCAAGTTGCTAGGCTTTATAGTTAGTAAGCGGGGGATTAAGATTGATCCAAACAAGGCTAGGGCTATAGCAGAAATGCTGCCTCCAAAGAACATTTCACAACTAAGAGGCTTGATTGGGCGTCTGCAATTCATTAGAAGATTCATATCACAGCACTCACAAAGATGCTGCCCATTCTATGATCTCTTAAAGGGAGGGGCCAAATTTGAATGGAATGACAAGTGCCAAGAAGCCTTTGATGATTTGAAGAGGTATCTCATGAATCCCCCAGTTCTGCAACCTCCTGTACCCGGGAAACCACTAATCCTATATCTCTCAGTCATTGAGGACTCCCTGGGTGCTGTCCTTGCACAACATGATGATTCTGGAAAAGAAAGGGCAGCATACTATCTTTCTAGGCTTTTCAACACCACAGAATCCAAATACACCACTGTGGACAAAACTTGTGCCGCGCTCGTGTGGGTAGTCCAAAAGCTCAAGCATTACTTTCTTGCCCACGAGGTCAAGCTGATATCGAGGATGGATCCGCTCAAATATCTCTTAGAAAAGCCTGACCTCTCTGATCGGCTTGCGCGCTGGCAGAGCTTCCTCTCACAATTTGATATCTCTTTTGTGGTCCAAAAGGCCATCAAATGGTATGCCATCGCCGAGCACCTTGCCCATTTGCCACTCCCTCACAGCAGTTCCATCCGAGAGGAGTTTTCCGATGAAGAGCTCTCGATCATCTCCAAAGATCCCTTTTGGTCCCTTCATTTTGATGGTGCACTCAACTCTCAGGGATGGGGCATTGGAGCCATGCTGCTCACCCTGGAAGGTATTACCATCCCCATCGCTTTTCAACTCACCTTCTTCGCCACTATTAACATGTCTGAGTATGAGGCTCTCCTAGCTGGTCTTAAGCGTGCTTACATCTTGGGTGCATCTCACCTTAGAATCATAGGAGACTCTCAGCTTGTTCTGTGACAGGTGCTCTCAACTTACCGCACTCGTGAACCAAAGCTTAAACCATATCAAGATTTGGTCATGTTGTCCACACTCCTTGCTTACAGAATATCCTGGCTGATGCCTTGGCGTCACTAGCTTCGTCTCTATCCTTCCCTCTGAGTCGTCGGACCGAGACAATTGTCGTCCAATGGCTGGATGTTCCATCTCCCCAAGATCCTTGGTTCAAAAACCTTAGGACAATCTTAGAAGAAAGGGCTAGGAAGAGAGAAGTGCAACAAGTCTTGCTAGCTGAGCTTGAGGAAATTTTAGATGAAGAGGAACTACCGTGGTATTTTGACATTGAGCAATACTGTAAGGATGGGTCATATCTCGAAGGGGAAAATGCGGAGGATCGCAAGGCCATAAGAAAAGCCGCCTTAAGGTATCTTGAGCAACTACCCCTAAGAAATTTAGAAACTTTCTTAATTTCTATAAACAATGTTTTTGCTATGACAAATCTTTAAATATATTTTTCAAAGTAAATATACCACAAAATTCTATACAGATAAAAATCATGAACTCTAAAATTTTTTAAGGCCACAGTTGAAGGATCGAGGAAAAGGGTGGATAAGATCTGGAAGGGGGGGGGATGAATAGATCTATGCCACTCTATGCGGAAGCTTAAGCAATTTAAAAATACTTTGAGAATCAGAGGCAATTTTAACAGTGAAAAACACAGATCTGATGAGATGTTAAGTGAGTTGATAAAATAGATGTGAAACCAATTGATTAAGTGAATCTTAAGCGATCCTATGCAAGCATCTAACGGATAATAGAATCAAACCACAAATAGACAAGTGCACAGAGATTTTTAGGTCGTTCGGAAATCACCCATGTGATTCCTACATCCACCCCTCACACCTAGTGAGGATTCACTAAACAACCTGGGTAACACACCCACTGGAGCCAGACAACTCCAACACTGAGTTTACAACTCACACACCTCTAGAGTAAGACTACTCTAGATCCCTGAGCAAGACTGCTCAACAACACTTGAGTTCGACGACTCAAACTGAGCACAATGACTCACAAATGACTTTGCTAGACACCAACACAAGACATAGATCTTCTAGCAGCAGATCATGTCAAACATGAGAACATTCATGAGAATTATGCAGAAGCACTTGCACAATCTCAAAATGTCTCAGAAGAACAAAAGTACATTGAGAATTGTATGAAAAGACTTTGTTCTTCAGTGTACTCCCTTGTAGAAGCTCAGATTGGGAAGAAGTTTGGATTCTTGAAGTCCCAAGCAATGCTCTGCACTTTTGAACTTGGGGATCTTCCTTGAAATCTTCTCCAACAGATGCTTACTTGAACTGCTTCCTTGAGGCGCTTCAAATGCTTCTTCAACGATCACACTCCAATTCTCACAATCGAATTGATGAGAATTGGTCTTCAGAAGACACCAGGAGAGCAGAGGAGGGAGATGAACTCTTCTCGCCGCCAAAGGGAACTTTCTGGAGGCTCCAAGAGTTCGTTGGGTCTCTTGATGTGATGGATGGCCAATTGGGGGCCTTTTATACCCAAAAGATTCCAAAGATACCCTTTAGGTACAAGGGCACACGATCCTAGGTTGATACACCATCGCCCTAGGATGACACGTGGCAATTCCATCTTAAGTTGGATTTTTCCGTAGTGTGTCGACCTGCCCTGGTGGTGGTGTCGACACACTGCCCCAAACCTGAAAACAGGCTGTTCTGGGAACGAGGTCCAGTGTCGACCTGCTCTCATCTTGCGTCGACCTGCTGTCCCATTCTGCAAACAGATTGTTCTGGGAATTGATCCAGTGTCGACCTGCCCTGGTGGTGGTGTCGACCTGCTGTCCCAATTCTGAAAACAGGCTGTTCTGGGAACGAGGTCCAGTGTCGACCTGCCCTCATCCTGTGTCGACCTGGGTAGACTAATTCCTGGAATCTGCAACTCGTGTCGACCTGCTTTTTGACTAGTGTCGACACAGTCTTAGCATTTCTTCAGCTTTTTGCCTTTGAGTCTGAGGTGTTGTGTCGACACCATTGTGGGGTGTGTCGACACCATCTTTGCAAAAAGTCTTTGTACCTGAAAATTAAACACTTATATCATTAGTAAAATATTTTATTATGAGTACAAATGATAAGTGTGCTTTGAAACATCTTTTTGAATATGTATTTCAGGTGAAATGTGTTTATCATGTTTCAATTAATTTGCATTCAAATCACATTTGTCATCATCAAAATAAGAGGGGAAATGATATGAAATTACACTCAACCCAACAATCTCCCCCTTTTTGATGATGGCAACATTAAATCCATATGACAATGAGGTTTTGATGAGATGTGATTTTAAGCAATTTTTGTTATTCAAAGTCCTTATTTTTCTTTTGTGTTCATGCTTGTCAAAGACCTTTAAATAAAAACTCAGTCACAATTGATGGTTGTACTTCACAAGTACAATGTTACTTGAAGTAAGTTAGTTGCTTATGCATAGAGAAGGTCAAGCAACATGACAAGCATTCATACATTCACATTCACATAACAATTTTCAATCACATTGAATTGAAGACACAAATGAGAAATTCATTCAAGCTAAGCAAAAAGCATTTCATTTCATTCAAGAGAAACATTACAATCTTTCCAAAAGTATTACAATCATTTCTTGTTCTCTTTCTTTCTTCTCCCCCTTTGACATCATAAAAAAAATATACATTATGAAGAAGGTGGAGGAGGAGGAAGTAAGATTTGCTCAATGTCTGACAGTCTTTTCTCCATGAAAGTCAGCTGGACTTGATTTGATCTTGAATGGTTGTGAGTTTTGTGTGCAAGTAATGTTCCATTCTATCTGAATTTTCTATCAAAGTAGCTTGAATTCTGGCTAGATCAGCTGATATGGGTTGTGAAGAGGAAGATGATCCAGCTGACCAACCAGGCCTTTGCATGATCTTGAATTCCTTTGTCAAATCAGTGATTGGTTGTCAATGTGTGCATTGAAATTCCTCATGCTCTCCAAATCATCCACGAAATGAGCAAAAGACAGTCTAGTGCTGGTGATCTCATGTAATGTCTGCTTGGTGTTGAAGACATCAGCTTGGGAATTTGCCAAAATTCCCTGAAGAACTGTCTCCAACTTTTGCTGGTGCTCCTTCAGCTGAACTGAAGCATCTGCCAGTGTACCAATTAATCTGTTGAATCTTTGAGCTGCATAGTCTGAGGCAGCTTTTTGCTCTATGAACTTGGCAGACACACTGTTCTCCAACCGTTGAATCCTCAACTCAAAAGCTTGTGACATGGTTTGAATAGAGGTGTTCAAGGTTTCAAATTTGTCATTTAAAAAGGAGAACAACTCTGGTGGAACAGAAGGTCCACCAGAGGATGTGGATGCTTGAAATGTGGGTTGTGGAGAGAAATGTTGAAACTGAGGTGAGAGTGGGGCATGAAATGGAATGTCACCTTCAGTTGAGACTTGAGGCTGATCCTCATTCAAAGGAGGCTGATCCTCTTGACCTTGGGGCTGGTCCCCTTGAGCTTGAGGCTGTTCCTCTTGACCCTGGGGCTGGTCCCCTTGACCTTGAGGCTGTTCCTCTTCACCCTGGGGCTGGTCCCCTTGACCTTGAGGCTGTTCCTCTTGAGCTTGAGGGGCCTCAACTACAACTGGCCCTCTCCTAACTTGAGTACCCTCCAGTCTAAATCCCATGAATTTCTGAATATTCTTAAAGGTGTAGATGTTGGATTTAGGGATAGACTGGGATTTCTCATTATCTAAAGGCACACCAAAGTGCTGGAACACTGAAGTCAGGTGTGCAGCATATGGAAGAGATCTCTTGAGGTCTTTCCTGGTTGTTTCAGATATAATTTGATACAATATTACATGGAGATTGATTTTGATGTCTTTTACCATGCAATAGAGAATGAACCTCTGTATATCTGTTAGCTGTCCCTTCCACCACCTTGAGGGGTAATGATTGTGGTCAACATATGGTGGATAACCCTCAACACAGGGGGAAATGTGTTTGTGTTGAATTTGGTGACAAAGGTTTGTTTGGGATCAGATTTTCAGCAGGAAGGCCTGTCATGATGGTATAAGCTTCATGAAGATCAAATTCGAAATTATGATAATCTGCCCCTTCATCTGGTACTTTGAAAATTGAGGCAGCTATGTCTGTGGGCAAGTCAATAGCAATCCCCTTAACCTTTGACTGAAACCCTTCATCTGTGCATTTCAAATTCTTGTAGAATTCTTGAACAAGTCTTGGATACATGATTTGAAATTCAGAAATGAAGAGTAACCAAGACTGAAAAGAGAAGTAGGTCTGAATTTCTGGAAAGTTATTTGCTAGCTGAATATCTGTCAAATCCACTATCCTGGGCTTCAGAATTAGCTTGGCTTCACTAATGGAGGCTTGAGACTTGGAAGACTCAGACGAAGATGATGATGTCTCTATAGAATCTCCAAAAGAGGAGCCCGGATTCTCAGGTCTAGAAATCCTACCTCTGCCCGAAGAAGAGGGTCTACCTCTCTTGGCTGCTGGCTGAGGTGCAGAGGAGGACCCTGGTTGCTCTGTAGGGTCATTGCGCCTTTTGGTTCTTCTTTCTAATTGAGGAACATCATCCTCTGCCGGAACTGGCCTAGATGAAGCCTGAGATCTTGCTCCACGGCGAGGACCCATTTTTCTCACCATGGTTGCAAGGATGGAGTGGAATTGGGAGTTGATGAAGGAGAAGAGAGATGATTGAGAAAGGTATGTGATTGAGAGAGAAGATGTGGAATTTCTTGCCGGAAATGAGAGAAAAAGACCGTCGGGTCGACCTGATGCCTAAAAAGGGTTTGCAGTGGTGCAATACCCCGCAGGAACAACAAGGGCTAACCGGAACCCACGATTTAAAAAGGTCTGGCAAGGGGTGCAGTGTCGACACTGGAAGACTGTAGTGTCGACCTGACCTAGGGTGTGTGTCGACACGGGATAGGTGTGGTGTCGACCTGGCCTTTGAAGAAAAATTGAATTTTTGTGAGAAGAAAATTTGAGAAATTTTGGGACTTCTTTAAAAAGATAATCAATGAGAGAAATAGTCATTTCAAGGATTTTTAAGAGACTTAAAAATTCATTTGCTATATTTTGCAAAAATTCATCACAATTCAAGTTTTAAACAATTTCCAATAGGATATGAGCATTCAAAGACTTGAGTCACTGAAATGATGATTTGAGGGATATAATATATCTAACAATCAACTATAAGCTACCATATTTCTCAACGTTAAAGAAATAAAGATATCCTCTAGACTGAATGCAATTGTTTTGAAAATAAAACACAATCTTAAAGAACAACTTGATGATAAATGAAAATGATTCTTTCTAAACAAAACTCCATTAACACACATATTTTGTTTTTGTAACAGACTATCAAATGATATAAATCTTTTTCACTCAAGTACTAGTGCTTTTTACACACCATAGTCCCTGGATACTTAGGATTTATTCATTGTCAAGTCTCAAAGGGGTAAATAATGACCTTTTGACATGAAAATATACGTTTTGTAGACGCCAATATTTCCAGTTACTCAGTCATTATCAAAAAGTATAGCACATTTTTGCTGTATTTTGAATTTTTATCCCCTTTGAACAGAGATAACATTAGTGTCTCATGACATGCATGGCACTTCATTCATTGTGAAGGTGTGCAGTTTCTCAGCACAAATGTCATTGCTCTGTTGAATTTTCAAAATTTTAAGAGTTTTGTAAGATAGAAATCAATTTTATCTAACATCAGTTGCAAACAAAGAGTTGTTTTAATTTCAAGACACAAGTTGTTTTCAATCTTGGAAGAGTTCTGAGTTTCTGTGGGTTGAAAAATATAGTTGACAGTTGATTAGTAAAAATATGATAGATCACTCAAAGGATCATTTGGAGACTGTAGATATCTGAATGATGACATCATGCAGGAAATTGATGAAATGCAAGAAAAGTTATGAATTTTGCAAAAGTCATGACTTGAATTTTCTAGCTCCCCCTGAGATGATGATTTCAATCATTTTCTATCAAAATAAAGAGATGCAAGTTTTTTGAAATCAAGAAAGATAATTTTTTTTAACAATAAAAGCTCCCCCTCAGCAATTGCATATTCATTTCTTAGTACTTGGCGGAGACATATACTCTCGCATAGTGAAAGTGTCCAGACAAGCATAACCTGTCCTTCTCCAAGTCACCATTTGATATACCAAGAAATTTCAACACAATAAGAGTTGAAGAATTTATTGTCCAAAGGAAATGGAAGTGGAATTGAGAGAGATATGGACAATGTGACTGAAGGAAGCAAAGGGTTATGATATGAAAAGAACTCCCCCTTAAACAGTGCATAACACTCAACCCAAACTTAAAGAGAGATCAAGAATGTGGACATTTACAAAGACCAAGTTCTCTCCTCAAGGATGAAAATCTGTTTTCAGGAAGGGGTTTGGTGAAAATGTCTGCAACTTGTTTTTCAGTTTCAATGAAATGGAGTTCAAAGGACTTCTTTGCAACCTCATCTCTCAAGAAATGATGCCTAATCTCAATATGCTTGGTTCTAGAATGCTGAATGGGGTTCTTAGACAGATTTATTGCACTTGTGTTATCACATAGGATGGGTACACAACCTAAATCTTGGTTGTAATCGAGAAGTTGATGTTTCACCCAGAGAATCTGAGTTCCACATCTACCTGCTGCAACATATTCAGCCTCTGCAGTTGACAGTGCAACTGAATGTTGCTTCTTGGAAGCCCAAGAAATAAGGCACCCACCTAGGAATAAACACAAGCCACTTGTGCTTTTTCTATCTAATTTACACCCAGCATAGTCAGCATCACAATAGGCAATCAAATCTAGCTTGCAATTAGCAGGATACCAAATTCCTAAATCACATGTTCCAACAAGATATTTGAAAATTCTCTTAACAGCTAACATGTGACTTTCCTTAGGATTAGACTGAAATCTAGCACACAAACACACACTAAACTGAATATCTGGTCTAGAAGTTGTAAGATAGAGTAGAGAGCCAATCATACCTCTGTAGGTCTTTGGATCTACTGACTTACCATTTGAGTCTTCTTCTAGCTTAGCATTTATAGCAATAGGTGTGCTTGAATGCTTGAGGTTCTGAAAGTCAAACCTTTTGAGAAGTTCCTTGACATACTTGGCTTGACTGATGAAGATCCCTTCAGATGTTTGGTTAACCTGCAATCCCAAGAAAAATGTTAAATCTCCCATTAAACTCATTTCAAATTCATTCTTCATTTGATTTGAAAATTCAGTGCATAGCCCTTTATTGGTGGAGCCAAATATTATGTCATCAACATAAATTTGGACCACAATTATTTGATTTTTGACTGTTTTTGTGAACAAGTCTGATCAACATTTCCTCTAGAATATCCTTTTTCAAGTAAAAAGGTACTCAAACGGTCATACCAAGCTCTTGGAGCTTGCTTAAGACCATAGAGAGCCTTATTAAGCTTGAAAACATGGTTAGGATGTTTTTCATTTTCAAATCCAGGAGGTTGTTCAAAAAAACATTTTCCTTAATATATCCATTTAAAAAAGCACTTTTGACATCCATTTGATAAACTTTGAATTTCATGGAGGATGCAAAAGCAAGGAAAATTCTAACTGCTTCTAGTCTAGCTACAGGGGCATATGATTCTTCAAAATCAATTCCAAATTCTTGATTGTACCCCTTTGCAACTAGCCTAGCTTTATTTCTAATGACTTGACCATTTTCATTCAACTTATTTCTGAAAACCCATCTAGTGCCAATGACTGTTTGGTCACTAGGTCTAGGTACTATTCCCATAATTCTTTCAAATTGATGAAGTTCATCTATCATTTACATTGCCAACCACATTTCTAATGGGTGATCTCTCAGAAATCTATGTTCAGAAATTACCTGTTGAGAAGTACCCACTTCTGGGACAATATTACCTGAACCACTTGAAGATGGGGTGTTCAGGTTCTCTTCAATGTTTTCAAACTCCTCAACAGTTGGTGAAGAGTCCACAACAAATTCATCCTCTTCAGTGTCTTGTCTTTCCCTGCAAGATTTAGAATTATCAGTTGAAAAGGAATTTTCATCAAAGATAACATGTGGAGATTCTTCAACAGTTTTAGATTTAAGAATGTACACTTTGAAAGCCCTTGACACCTCAGAATAGCCAAGGAAGATAGCTTCCTGACTTTTAGCATCAAATTTGTCAAGGTTTTCTTTGTTATTATTGTGTACAAAGCATTTGCACCCAAAAGTTTTAAAATAAGATACAGTTGGCTTTTTGTTTTTCAATAATTCATAGGGGGTTTTGCTGATTTTTGGTCTGATCAATGCTCTATTTAGAATGTGATTGGCTGTGTTTACAGCTTCAGCCCAAAAGGATTTGGGCAAATTACTTCCTAAGAGCATGGATCTAGCCATTTCCACAAGAGTTCTATTCTTTCTTTCCACAACTCCATTTTGTTCTGGAGTTCTTGGTGAAGAAAACTTGTGGAATATTTGAAATTCAGCACATAAATCAGAAAAGGATGTGTTCTCAAATTCACCCCCATGATCAGTCAAAATATTTTTGATTTATATGGATAAGTTGTTAAGACAGTGGTACAGAAGTTCCTGAATTCAAGACAAGTATCACTTTTGTGGGACAGAAAAATAACCCAAGTAAATCTAGTAAAATCATCAATGATTACAAACCCATATCTTTTGCCACTTAGACTTAGAATTCTTGTAGGGCCAAAAAGGTCCATGTGAAGTAATTCTAGTGGCCTAGATGTGAGTACTCATTGAAGTTTTTAAAAGATTTTCTTGTTTGTTTTCCTTTAGCACAGATCCCACAAACTTGATTTTCAACATTAGAGAAAGATTCAGGAAGACCCTTAACCAAATTCAATCTTAACAACTTATTCATTGTTCTGAAACTTGCATGGCCAAGTCTTTTGTGCCAAGTCCATGCAATTTCATCTTTATTTGCAACAAAGCAAAGATTTTCAGAAAAGTTTTTATTTAGGTTGATCATGTAGACATTGTTTTCCCTTTTTCCAAAAAAATTGATTTTATCAGTTGATGAGTCAATTATCTTACAGAAATCAGATTCAAACACAACTTTGTGACCTTTGTCACATAGTTGGCTGATACTGAGCAAATTATAATCAAGACCATCAACTAGTAAAACATTATCTACAGAGTTTGAGGAAGTTTGACCAACCTTACCAGATCCTATGATCTTTCCTTTATTTTTACCTCCAAAAGTCACTGACCCTCCCTCCTTTTCAATCAGGAATGAGAATTTGGCTCTGTCTCCCGTCATGTGTCGTGAACACCCACTGTCAAGAAACCACACATTGGAGTTGGGTGCACGACCTTCCTGCAAAATAGATCAGTGGAGAGAAGATTTTGGTACCCAAACAGAGTTGGGACCATCAGAATGTTTGAACATTGTTAGTAAATCTTTTCTCACCCAAATTTGACTTGTTTTTTATTTTTGTTTTGTTACATTGGTGTTTTCAGTCTTTTTCTGTTTTTCTTTCCTTAGGAATGAAAGCACCAATATTTTTTTTTAGTGGGAGGGGAGTTTTTCATTTGAGCATAGGAATTCAGATGAGGAGGTGGAATCCATGGATTTTGTTGGTACATCAAAAGGTTTGGAGGAAAGAATTGTGGATGATACCAACAAGGGTTGTCATACCATTGGCTCCAAGGATTGGTCCAATCATCTTGAAATGCTTTCTTGGAGGTCCAAGGTTCTTTATAAATGATTTCCTTTGACTTTTTCTTGTTTTTCAAATTTTTATTTGAATTTTTGATTGAGTTGTTGTAGCTGTTGATGTTGAGCAGGTCGACCTCTCCATGACTGGTGTCGACACAGCAACCACAGAAGCCTTCTTCTTGTGGACTGGTGTCGACCTGTCAGGAGACTGTGTCGACCTGGTTGTCTTCTTTTGTTTTTGAGTTTTTGATTTGTTTTGTGTTTTGTTTGATGTTTTGTCTGATGTTTGCTTGATTTCTGTGTTCTCAAGATTAGGACCTTTGACAAATTTAATTAATGGTGCTTTGCCCTTTTTCTCACCAGATTTGTCTTTCTTTGGTTTCTGTTTGTTGAATCCTAATCCATGAGAAGTTGTTGTCATGTTTGTTCCTAGCAGTGCCTCCAAGTTATCTTTACCTTTTGTGAAGGTTTGGATAACTTCATCCCTTTCTTTTAGCTGGTTTTGAAGAGTTTTAATTTCTTCAATCTTTTGTTGTTTTCTTGTTTTTCCATTTCCAGCTTTTCAGATAAGTCTTTGAATTCTTGGGTGGCCTTTTGAGAGGCAAGCTTTAGATCATCAATTAGGTTCATGAAATTTCTTTTTCTTCATTTAATTCTGTTATCTCATTTTCTAGCTCACAAATTCTGTTGTTTGAAGATTGGTTATGATAAAGGTTTTCAATTTTCTTTTTGATGTGTTTATTTTCTTTTCTCATTTCAGAATATTTTTCAACTAGTTCAGCATAAACATCCTGCCAATCTTCAACAGTGAAATCTTCAAAAGAAGTGCTTACCTTTTCTTCAGAGTTGTTGGCCATGAAGCAGATTTCCTCACTCTCAGAGCTTGAGGATTTTTTGTCTTCTTCTTCTTCACTTGAGTCTTCATCAGACCAAGTGGCTACCATGGCCTTGGGCTTCTTGAACTTCTGGAACTTCTTGTGCTTTTCCTTCTTGTTCTCAGGACACTCTCCCTTCATGTGTCCTGGCTTATTGCACCTGTAGCAAATGACAGTTTCGTCAGATTTTTTATTCTTGTTGAAATTAGAAGAGGAAGTGTTTCTTTTACCTGAGGAAAACTTCTTTTTCCCAGACATTTTTCTTTTCTAATTTCAAGAATTTTCTGAATTGCCTGGTCATGAGGGCAATTTCATCCTCATTTGACTCAGACTCCTCAGAACTTGTCTTTTCCTGACTTTTGTCTTTACTACTTGAAGAGGCCTTAAGTGCCATTGGCTTGGTTTTAGTTATGTGTTCTTCATTTCTTTTCAAATTGATTTCATATGTCATTAAGGATCCTATCAATTCATCCAAAGACATTTTGGACAAATCTTTAGAATCTTCAATGACAGTGGCCTTTGTGTGCCAAATTGAAGAAAGTGAACGTAAGATTTTCCTTACCAAGTCTGCATCTGTGTAGTCCTTACCTAAGGCCTTCAGTCCATTGACAATAACCATGAACCTGGCAAACATTTCAGAAATTGTTTCATTAGACTTCATCATAAACAATTCATATTCTGAAACAAGAATATTTGCCTTAGTTTCCTTCACTTGTGATGTTCCCTCATAAAGTAATTCGAGTTTATCCCACATCTCTTTGGCAGATTTGCACATTGAGATTCTCGAATACTCTTTGGGATGAACAGCACATTGAATCATGTTCATGGCACTATAATTCAATGTGGCTTTTCTTATTTGTTCCCTAGTCCAGGTTTCTTCCTCTCCCTGGTTTTCATAGGGACCAACCTCAACCACTTTCCAATTTCATAGTTCTGGGCTCTTAGAAAGACTTGCATTCTATTTTTCCAGTATGAATAGTCCGTTCCATTAAAGAATGGTGGCCTATTTATGGAATGCCCCTCAGCTATGAAACCTTTGGAATCCATTGACTTAAGAAGAAAGCACAGAAAGAATACTCAGCAAGCAAGCAAACAATCAAGCAATCAGACACACAATACTCAAAAACTGCTCAAATCAAATCAGATCAAGTGTAAACCCGCTCTGATACCAATTGAAGGATCGAGGAAAAGGGTGGATAAGATCTAGAAGGGGGGGGGATGAATAGATCTATGCCACTCTATGCGGAAGCTTAAGCAATTTAAAAATACTTTGAGAATCAGAGGCAATTTTAACAGTGAAAAACACAGATCTGATGAGATGTTAAGTGAGTTGATAAAATAGATGTGAAACCAGTTGATTAAGTGAATCTTAAGCGATCCTATGCAAGCATCTAACGGATAATAGAATCAAACCACAAATAGACAAGTGCACAGAGATTTTTAGGTGGTTCGGAAATCACCCATGTGATTCCTACATCCACCCCTCACACCCAGTGAGGATTCACTAAACAACCTGGGTAACACACCCACTGGAGCCAGACAACTCCAACACCTGAGTTTACAACTCACACACTCTAGAGTAAGACTACTCTAGATCCCTGAGCAAGACTGCTCAACCAACACTTGAGTTCGACGACTCAAACTGAGCACAATGCTCACAAATGACTTTGCTAGACACCAACACAAGACATAGATCTTCTAGCAGCAGATCATGTCGAACATGAGAACATTCATGAGAATTATGCAGAAGCACTTGCACAATCTCAAAATGTCTCAGAAGAACAAAAGTACATTGAGAATTGTATGAAAAGACTTTGTTCTTCAGTGTACTCCCTTGTAGAAGCTCAGATTGGGAAGAAGCTTGGATTCTTGAAGTCCCAAGCGATGCTCTGCACTTTTGAACTTGGGGATCTTCCTTGAAATCTTCTCCAACAGATGCTTCTACTTGATCTGCTTCCTTGAGGCGCTTCAAATGCTTCTTCAACGATCACACTCCAATTCTCACAATCGAATTGATGAGAATTGGTCTTCAGAAGACACCAGGAGAGCAGAGGAGGGAGATGAACTCTTCTCGCCGCCAAAGGGAACTTTCTGGAGGCTCCAAGAGTTCGTTGGGTCTCTTGATGTGATGGATGGCCAATTGGGGGCCTTTTATACCCAAAAGATTCCAAAGATACCCTTTAGGTACAAGGGCACACGATCCTAGGTTGATACACCATCGCCCTAGGATGACACGTGGCAATCATCCATCTTAAGTTGGATTTTTCCGTAGTGTGTCGACCTGCCCTGGTGGTGGTGTCGACACACTGTCCCAAACCTGAAAACAGGCTATTCTGGGAACGAGGTCCAGTGTCGACCTGCTCTCATCTTGCGTCGACCTGCTGTCCCATTCTGCAAACAGATGTTCTGGGAATTGATCCAGTGTCGACCTGCCGTGGTGGTGGTGTCGACTTGCTGTCCCAATTCTGAAAACAGGCTGTTCTGGGAACGAGGTCCAGTGTCGACCTGCCCTCATGCTGTGTCGACATGGGTAGACTAATTCCTGGAATCTGCAACTCGTGTCGACCTACTTTTTGACTAGTGTCGACACAGTCTTAGCATTTCTTCAGCTTTTTGCCTTTGAGTCTGAGGTGTTGTGTCGACACCATTGTGGGGTGTGTCGACACCATCTTTGCAAAAAGTCTTTGTACCTAAAAATTAAACACTTATATCATTAGTAAAATATTTTATTATGAGTACAAATGATAAGTGTGCTTTGAAACATGCTTTTTGAATATGTATTTCAGGTGAAATGTGTTTATCATGTTTCAATTAATTTGCATTCAAATCACATTTGTCATCATCAAAATAAGAGGGGAAATGATATGAAATTACACTCAACCCAACAACAGTCTACCTGTATAGCCTACTAAATTCGATTGATGCCTTTGACTGCAAAATCCGACTCCTTCAGAAACTCAGTCAAAAGTCTTGAAAATCTTCTAAGTTCACAACATTGCATAACATTCGACTCATACAACCGAATGTTTCCTACTCTGTATTCGACTCATACAGCCGAATGTTTCCTTACTCTATATTCGACTCTCATACATTGCATAACATTCGACTCATGCAGCCGAATGTTCCCTACTCTGTATTTGACTTATATAGATGAATGTTTCCCTACTCAGTATTCGACTGTTGTAGTCGAATTACTTTTGTTCTTTTCCTGAAGTCGAATCACTTGAGCTTTTCTTTCCTGAAGTCGAATTATCTGTTCTTGTACATTCGACTACACTGACAGTTTTGTACTTGTACTTTTTACCTCATTACCAGTTCTGTATGTCTTGAAATATAAAAGACTATCAAATCTATTTCGATTCTTAAGTATCCTAAATATAATTTCCTTATAAGATGTTTTGTTGTATAAATATCTTACTGAAACATTAGAATTTTTTTATATATATTCTTCTGACAGGACATGACACATTATATTTAAAATATTCATCTTGTGCAAAATCTTGTCTTAAATGCCTTCTCCTTCTGAGCTCTATAAGTCTTGATGTCTTTGCTTCAGTTTATTAGACTCATAAGACACAAAGCATTTATGAATATCTCAGGCGCATGGCATATGACCATCTCACCTACCACTGACAGACCCATGCTTTACTTTTTTGTCTGTCTACTTTATTTACTGAAATGCTTGTGGGACACTAGGTTCCATATCATGTGCTGTACTCACTGACTCGCCTACCACAAGGGTATGGAGATGCGTTTCTCCTTTGTCTTGTCCTTACAGTAGGCATTAATTGAGCATGTGTTTAGCATGTCTCTCTTCACAGTCTATTGCTACAAGAGCTTATCTTCTAGCTGTGGACAACTACTCCTCTTCTGAAGACCTTGGGAAGATGTAAGTTTCAAGATCTCCTGGACAAAGTCTTCAAGATCTAATGGATCCCAGAAACTCTCTTCAAACGGCTAAATTACGAATGGTCACAAGCTCCAACGGTTATCTTCTCAAGTGGCTACTTTTTGAGAATTATAAAAGGAGCTCAAGATTGAAGAAAAAGAACATACATACCAGATACACAGAAGTGCATGCAAGCCAATTCTCCTGAAAAGCTTCATTGAATCATTCGAAGCTCTCTCTCTCTCAAGCCTTTTGCTAGCAACAGTCGGAGAGCTCCACTTCAGAAAATTCTCCTCTGAAGTTCTGTGTTGGGTGGGAATTGTAATTGTCATATTTTCTTCAAGTCCACCCTTGTTACTTCAGATAGGATTTAGCTTCACCTCTTGATCTTTTAATCCTACTGAAGTCAGTGTGTGTTTGTGCACAGATTTGAGGCAAACACACAAGTGTTTTAATTCTTCTTCCGTTGTAATCTCTGCAGAAGGTAGTTCTGCATTGCCCCTCCTGTGAAGGGAAGGCCTTGTGAAAGACAGTCTTTGTACACCTATTTAGGGAAGACTTACTTAGAAGTAAGTGGGTTTGTATTTCCTCTCAAGGGTGAGAGAAGGCCAATTTGTTGGCAGTTAGTGGAAATCTCAAGTGGTTGACTTGAGGACTGGATGTAGGACTTCCATGTGGGAAGGGCCGAACCAAGATAAAATCCTTGTGCATTTCTTTGTGTGATTGTTTCCGCCAAGTATACACTTGAATCACACACATCACACTAAATACTAACCTATCTATTTAGTGCTGTGTTTTTCAGAAGAAATTTTTTTAAGATAAAAAGTCCTATTCACCCCCCCTCTAGGACTGTTTGTTTGCCATTCCGATCTAACAAGGTACACAGTCGTCGGAGAAATTCTCTGTAGGTGGGCTCTTAATGGAGTTCTTTTGAGATGTCTCAATGATGATGAAGCTTGGTAAGTGGTAGAAGGAGCCCATGCTAGTGAATGCGAAGGGCATGTCAATAGTCAGATGCATGCTAAGAAGATCATTAGGCAGGGCTACTACTGGCCAACCCTAGAAGAAGATTGTGCCATCTACGTCCGTAGGTGTGTAAAATGCCAACTCCACGCTGATAAAATTCATGCTCCTTCATCCTCTCTCCACACCTTGGCCATTCTCCATGTGGGCTTTTGATATTGTTGGCCCCCTTGGTGATCCTAATGCTCAAACGAAACAAAAATCCTTCATCCTCACAACAACTGAGTATTACACCAAGTGGGTAGAAGCAGAAGCGTTTGCGGAAATCAAAGCATCCACAGTGTGCTGCTTTATCATGAGGAATATCATTTCACGGTTCGGAGTGCCAAGCAGCATCATCACGAACAACGGGCCACAATTTATCTCACAAGAACTCCAGGACCTCTGTAAGAAATACAATATCACTCTGCATCATTCATCTCCATATTACCCACAAGGCAATGGCCAAGCTGAAGCAACTAATAAAACCCTTCTTAAAATCTTGAAGAAAACTTTTGAATCGCATAAATTCGCTGATTGGCCAGAAAAGCTAATAGAGGCTCTATGGGCCTATCGTACCTCCGTCCGTACTCCCACGGGGCAAACCCCGTATGCTCTCACTTATGGGATGGAGGTGGTAGTTCCATATGAGATCTTGATCCCTTCACTAAGAGTCCAATTAGATAAGGAACTCAATCTTGACGAGCGTCGAGAGGCGTTACTAGTCCAATTGGAACTTTTAGAGGAAAGGCGACTCATGGCGGCCGATCTTGTACTCTCATACCAAAGGCGAATCTCAAGGTCTTTTGAAAAGAAGGTAATTGAGCGAAAATTCCAAGAGGGTGATATGGTCTTGAAACACATTTTTATCAAACCTGGAGGTCCAAGGTATAAATTGCAGCCAAATTGGGAAGGTCCGTACGTTGTGAAAGAAGTGTATCCGGGGAACGCCTACCGCCTAATCAATGCTGAGGGCATGGAATTGTCACATCCGTGGAATGGGTTGTACCTCAAAAGATTCTACCCCTAGGTCTTTAGGTGTGAGGCCACAACACTTAGATTAGGGATAACCCCATGTTAAGAGTCCGAAGTTTCTTCCCCAATCGTCAAGGGTTGACCTAAGCTAGGACTCACACATGCACACGGCAAGCCCGAGCAACTGCGCTTAGTGGATACTATGTCTAGATAGGCCCTGCTTTAGCGATGTGATGGTCATTCTCTTCCAAATCGGTTGAAATGTAGGGGCAAGGGTCAAAAGGGCGAGGTTGTCAACCTTAGGCATACCCTGACAAGAGGAAGTCTCAAACAGGGATGGTCAAATAAAAGGACAAAAGAACAAACGAAATCAAAAGAATGGAAAAAAAAACTACATGATGGAATAGGGGCATGGCAAAGAGTGGCAAAGTCCTCGCGGGATGCTCAGGAGCCTGGTCATATGCATGCCCCAAACAGCGCAAACCCATAGAAAATACCACAAAGTCCCTCCGTAACAGACCTCATCTTTGAAGGGTATGCTGCGGGAAGAAGCCGAACCCAACATCCTTAAACCTACATTAGACTTTCCTTAAATAGTCTTCCACTTCCCACTAAAAGATCAGATCATCTCTTAGGTATGGCCTAAGTAGCTGCACTATCAACCAGTGGCAATCACCCAAGGCATGTCACCCCGAAACACACGTCCTATCTTAGTAAAGTCTTAGATAAAGAGGGAAAGCGACCAAGACTCCTAAACCAACGGTTTGAACTGGTCTATGTGTTGTGGCCCAAATGGGCGAGTCCTTTCCGTCTCGCGCATCTTATTTTTAGGAGGGGCCAACGTCGGCTTTAGGCGTTTAAACAAAAAAACTCCAAAAAATTCAAATACTTCAAAACTAAAAAAATCGAATACTTAAAAATTCCAAAAAAATCAAATATTTCAAAACTCCAAAAAAATCAAATATTTCAAAACTCCAAAAAAATCAAATATTTCAAAACTCCAAAAAATCAAATATTTCAAAACCCCAAAAAATCAAATATTTCAAAACTCCAAAAAATGTTTTCAAAATCATAAAAACACTTTTACTCATTCATTCATGCATGTCATTTATTTATTTATCTCTTTTCACCTATTTTAATAAGGCATAGCCCCTTGACCATTTATCGAGATTGGTCACTTGTCATGCTTAAGGCAAGGGGCTAAGTCGAAGAACGGATCTAACTTGTCTTCATGGTTGTCCTAAGTGTGCAGGGCGCACCAGAGGAAAGAAAGCGGCACTCATATCTCACTCGTCACTATCACACAATCATCTTCCATAGAAAAAAAGGATCCCATTCTATATATGCATCAACATCATAACATAAATAAAAAAGGGGCAAAGTACAAGCCCTCAACCACTCTCCCTTGTACCCTCAAGCGGGCGGGAAGGTGGAGGGACCATCTCCCTTGGTCCGATCGTGCTCCCCTCGGCCACTCCCGCGCACCGTTGTCTCTCCTCCTCGTTCCTCTGCTGTCCGGAGGAACCTGTCAAGTAGTGCCCTGCTGACCTGCTAGGGATGCTGCTCCTCCTGGCTGATGAGCGGTTGTGCCTGACCAGGGACAAGGCTCTCTCTAGCCCCCTCATCTTTGACCTCAGCAGCTCGTGACGATGTCGCTCGCTCCTCAACTACGAGCGAAGCTCATCCACTTCCCGGCGCAGTCTCGTCACTTCATCCGCCTGACGGCATAGGCGCAACTCAGCCATCTCCACCTCTAGTGTGGTCGTCCTTGCTAAGGCATCCCTCAACTCCACCTCCTTCAAGTCAAACATTTGTCAATCGGGGATAAAGAACAAGGGGCATGCAGTTATTAACTCACCCGCTCGTGCAGCTGGGCCATGGCATCCTCCGCCTGTCTCACCGCTCCTGCCAGCCGACCCTCCAGTACGGAGCGGCTAGGCTCATCCCAAGAAGTCGAGGCACCTCCCACCATTTGCCGCCCCCGCTCCAGCTCGGCGCACTGCAAAGAAGAACATGGCAATCAGTAAACTGTAATCAAAAATAGAAAGGGGCAAGAAGTACACCACTCACCAACTTAGTCACAGTCTGCTGGAGGTCATCCCTCTGCTAGATCATGGAGTGGAGGACACCCTTGAGGGAGGCAATCCGGCCCTCCGGGTCAAGCTGCAAACACAAGTCAGGATAGCCATGGAATGAAAGATTAAAATATTTAGAAAGGGCTAAGCTAATAACACTCACCGATCGTCGGGTCCCCTTGTATACTTGGGCCCCGTACCTCCGTGCGTAGGCATGGAAGTAATCCTCATCACTGGTGGCCTCGGAGGTCACCAGTCGGCCCCGCTGCTGCGAGTCCTCGAGCTGCTCCTGGTCCTGCACACTCGAGTCCGTGACCTATTGAATGCCATGGAAGCTGCGGCCCAGTCTCTCCCACACCCTCTGCCGGGTTGGGAACTTAACTGCCGCCTAGTGGAGTCCCAGTGTCTGCGCGACCAGCCGAAGGTGGAGTGGTACCACCGTGTTGAAAGCATGAATCCAGATCTCCCTACCGAAGTAGGGGCGGCCCTGCTCCACCCACGGCTGGTCGGCGTCATCCTCCCCAGCATAGGGAGTCCACTAAACCTGCACATCACAAATAGAAGCTCGTCAGTTAATAGTCAGTAATAAAGAAAAGGAAATGGGTGCAAGTGTAGAAGTACTCACATGTCCAAAGGGGATGGTGTCCAATGAATCCTGGATGAGCGTCACCTGTAGGTGTAGGGACCGCTCGTCATGGCGAAATCGCCAGCACTCCAAAAGCAGCACAATGCCCGGCCGCCTCAGCACTCTCCGGCCCAGGGAAGGGAGGTAGTAGTACACCCACACCTGCAAAACAACTCAGTCAGTGTCACAAGCAATCAAAATAAGTGGAAAAGCAATAAATGGTAAGGGTGAGAAGCATACCTGTAGAAATGGAAAGAACCCGGCTACCCTCGTCTCCCTTCCGGAGGTGCCCAGGCTGTCGAAGAGGTGGGCTAGGAGGGCCACACCCCACGCATGACTGCCTACCTGGGTCAGAACCTCCAGCAGGGGCAAACACCTGTAGCTCACTGGGTCCCCTCTGGTCCCTAGGATCAACTTCCCGATCACGAGGATCAGGAAACGCCTCAAATCTCTGTCCACCACTGCTCCCTCCTCCTCCGCCAGCGCCACTCTGGCGTCCGCCGTCAACCGGGCCATGTACTCTGCCTAGCCCTCTCTAGTCTAGTGCCGAGCGTCCACCGCTCTTAGGCTCGCCTGTAGCCTCATCCTCGTCACAAGGGACGACCTCTCCCTCATCACCTCAAGCCCCAACAGTCTCTCTACCATCTCCTGGTAGCAAGTGTAGGTCACCCCATGCCGGTGATCTGTGCCACATCCTCTAGTGTGGGGAGCATATGACCCCACGGGAGAAGTAAGGCGTGGCACTCGGGGTCCCATCGCTCCTTCTATGCCTGAATCAGTGCCATGTCTGGCGTCAGCTCATGTAATCTCAAAAAGGGGCTGAACCCCATCTCCTCCAGTCGGACCCTCTGGAAGTCCAGCAGTCCCTGGTAAACTGCCCGGACGACGGCCCACCCCAGCCGGGACCGTAGCTCACTCTACAAAACAGTCACAAAAACATAAAGATCAACCAAAATCAACAAAACAACACTCTGTTTAGATCGTGACAGGCCCCTTGTCGCCTTCTGAAGGCGACATAATGGGCGTCGCATTCAGCTTTCTAAAGGCGACGAATTGATCCGTTGCCTTCTTAACGCGACACCCCATGCATCATGTTCACCCTGATAATGCGACAGGCAACCTGTCGCATTCATAGGGTGACCGGGAGCGGCCACTAGCCGTTCGTCGGTCGTTTCACCTTGGGCAAATGCCCTACATAGGTGCTTAGCACCTTGTCCGCCTTGTCCCATGCGACCAATCACACAATTAGGGTTGAATCGACTTACCTTTTTTGGGCCAATCGCCTCTTCCTCATCCGGCGCCCCTGGGGGGTCTACCTCCATGGGGAGGGCCGGAGCCTCCTCCCTCGTCATCGTGGAGGGCTCTCTCACTGCTCGTCGAAGGCTGATGGTCCTCTTGGCCCCCCTCGTGCGCCCCTCGCCATCGCCTCCACTACCTTCCATCGCCGCGGATCACTGGGGGAAAAGAAGCAGGGGAGAAGAAGAGACCAAGGGAGGAGAAAGAGAACCCATCGTTGTCGCCGGCCGGTGGTCGCCGGAGAAAGGGGAATGTGGGAGCTTGGTCGCCGGGAGAAAGGGGAGAAGAGAGGAGAAACAAAGGAGAGGGAAAGAGAGAAAGAGGCGTGGGGGCCCCAAATTTAAACCGCCTCAGTCCTGTGGTCGCAACAATGAGTCTGTCGCCTTCTGTTCAGGTCGCGACAGACTCCCCATCGCGTTAAGAAGCGTGGTCGCGATAGTTGACTTGTCGCATTCAGGTCGCAACGCTCATGCTCTCGCCTTCTCAGTTTGTTCATAGAACACATAAAAATTCATATTTTCATTGCAAATCTCAAATGAATACATCAAATAAAAGTTGAAAATCATCATAAAATGTGTGATACATCACTATCATCCTCTCAACACATCAAATCTCCCAAAAATTCCAAAAAAAAGTACAATCAGGTCTCTCATGCAAGCTCTCGGTCCCCATGTGGCCGGATCTCCCTGTACTCTCTGAGGTACGCCTGGTATGTCTCGTGCTTCTCGTGCACCGTGGGTGGTAGGGCGTGAGTGGCACACACGCGCCATATCGCTAATGCGCTCCGCATGGCCTGCTCGTCCAACGGATCTCCTAAGCGTCTTTTCTTCATAGGAGGCAGGTGTGATGGCTGAAGTAGCGTTGTCCTTGGCTTCCCGATCTGAAGATAGCACCTGTGTGTGTTGGATCGAAATGGCAAACAAACAGTCCTAGAGGGGGGGGGGTGAATAGTACTTTCTATCTTTACAAAAATTTCTTCTGAAAACACAACACTAAATGGATATGTTAGTACTTACTGTGATGTGTGTGATTCAAGTGAAAACTAGGCGAAAACAATCACACAAAGAAATGCACAAGGATTTTATTCTGGTTCGGCCATTCCCACATGGAAGTCCTACATCTAGTCCTCAAGTCAACCACTTGAGATTTCCACTAACTGCCAACAAATTTGGTCTTCTCTCACCTTTGAGAGGAATTACAAACCCACTTGCTCCCAAGCAAGTCTTCCCTAAACAGGGGTACAAAGACTGCCTTTCACAAGGCCTTCCCTTCACAGGAGGGGCAGTGCAGAACTACCTTCTGCAGAGATTACAACAGAAGAAGAATTAAAACACTTGTGTGTTTGCCTCAAATCTGAGCAATAACACACACTGACTTCAGTAGGATTAAAAGACCAAGAAATGAAGCTAAATCCTATCTGAAGTAACAAGGGTGGACTTGAAGAAAATATGACAATTACAATTCCCACCCAACACAGAACTTCAGAGGAGAATTGTCTGAAGTGGAGCTCTCCAACTGTTGCTGGCAGGAAGGCTTGAGAGAGAGCTTTGAATGATTCGAATGAAGCTTTTTAGGAGAATTGGCTTGCATGCACTCCTGTGTATCTGGAATGTATCAATCAACTTTTTCTTCAAACTTGAGCTCCTTTTATAATTCTCAAAAAGTAGCCATTTGAGAAGATAACCGTTGGAGCTTGTGGCTGTTTGCAATTTAGCTGTTTGAAGAGAGTTTCTGGGATCCTTTGGGTCTTGAAGACTTTGTCCAGGAGATCTTGAAACTTGCATCTTCCCAAGGTCTTCAGAAGAGGAGCAGTTGTCTACAGCTAGAAGATAAGCTCTTGTAAAGAAAGACATGCTAAACACATGCCCAATTAATGCCTGTTACAAGGACAAGACAAAGAGAAATGTATCTCCATACCTCTGTGGTAGGTGGGCCAGTTTTTAAGACAAAAGAAAGTATGGAACCTAGTATCTCACACACCTTTCATAAAAGAAAAGCAGACAGACAGATTATGCTAAAAAGGTGAGGCATGGGTCTGTCAGAGGTAGGTGAGACAGTCAGATGCCATGCGCTCAGATATTCATAAATGCTTTGTGTCTTATGCGTCTAATAAACTGAAGCAAGGACATCAAGACTTATAGAGCTCAGAAAGAGAAAGCATTTAAGACAAGATTTTGCGCAGGATGAATATTTTAAATATAATGTGTCATGTCCTGTCAAAAAAAAATATTCTGACATTTTAGTAAGATATTTATACAACAAACATCTTATAAGGAAATTATGTCTAGGATACTTAAGAATCAAAATAGATTTGATAGTCTTTTATATTTCAAGACATACAGAACTGACAATGAGGTAAAAAGTACCAAGTACAAAACTGACAGTGAAGTCGAATGTACAAGAACAGATAATTCGACTTCAGTAAAGAAAAGCTCAAGTGATTCGACTTCAGGAAAAGAACAAAAGTAATTCGATTACAGCAGTCGAATACTGTGTAGTGATTTCTAAGGAATTCGGCTGTATGAGTTAGTCGAATAATGAGTAAGGAAACATTCGGTTGTATGAGTCGAATACAGAGTAAGGAAACATTCGGTTGTATGAGTCGAATGTTATGAAATGTATGAGTCAGTCAAATATAGAGTAAGGAAACATTCGGCTGTATGAGTCGAATGTTATGAAATATATGAGTCAGTCGAATATAGAGTAAGGAAACATTCGGCTGTATGAGTCGAATATAGAGTAGGGAAACATTCAGCTGTATGAGTTGAATGTTATCAAATGTTGTGGACTTAGAAGATTTTCAAGACTTTTGACTGAGTTTCTGAAGGAGTCGGATTTTGCAGTCAAAGGCATCAATCGAATTTAGTAGGCTATACAGGTAGACTGTGGCCTTAAAATTTTTTAGAGTTCATGATTTTTATCTGTATAGAATTTTGTGGTATATTTACTTTGAAAAATATATATTTAAAGATTTGTTATAGCAAAAACATTGTTTATAGAAATTAAGAAAATTTCTAAATTTCTTAGGGGTAGTTGCTCAACAATTCTCTCCCTTTTTGTTAATGACAAAAAATCTTTAAATAGGTTAGTAAATAAACTTCTTCTGTACCTTTTCTCCAATAAGCTTTTACTATGCCGTTTCTTCCCCTTTGTGGCATTAACATAAAGGATAGAAAAACACAAGATAATGCAAAGGCAAGAAGAGATATATTGTATTCATAAAGGAAAACAGTGTTGAATTAGAAAAGCTGGTGAAGGCAAACAAAGTTCAGAGCCTATTTGAATGGGGTAGATACAGGGATGCAGGGATTTTGGCTAGGAAGGGTTGGAGGAGCTCCCAGAGCTTTTCCTCATTCTTGACAAAAGAATTTTCAAATAGAGCCGAATCCACATTGTAACTTGGATTGGTGGAGGGAAATTTCTTGATAGACTTGATGTGGCGCCTCCTAAACCAAGCAACTTTATAATGATATTTTTTGATGTCGATTCTCATTTTGAGGGGGACAAACTTTTTAGTTGCTGCTAGATGGAGAAACTCATTGATAGTGATATTCCAGTAAAGACCATTGGAGATGCCTGCATCTTTGGCTTGATAGTATATCAGGTACCTCTGAGCCCATCTATGACCAATGTTCTTTCTCAAATCCATTAGACTCTTGGAGTGAAATTCATTCAGAGAGAGTTTCATCTTCTGACATTCAGAGAGGTATGAAGGATAAGCTACTGACCATTGCTCTTGAGTGAATCTCTCAGATTTAGCAAAGCTTAACTGCAGGTCCAGAAGGTGATGATAGTTTTTTTATAGCTGGAGGAAGATAAACCTTTGGAAGCTTAACTTGGATTTGTACTTGATTTTGAATCTGGTGGCAATTCTGATGAATCTATTGAAGATAGCTTCAGCAAAGGCTCCTCTGTAGGAGACCGCTCCTACGAGGGGAGGATGGAGTCCAGAGGGCAATGCTACTGACATAGAGGGAACAATTTCCCTTTGTCCTCTTAACAGGTTCTCATATTGGCCCTTGGACACATCATGCAAACCCAGCTTGAATCTTTCATAATTGAAGGCTCTCATGTTTGTGTACTTGGCCTGAGATGTTCTGAGATGAGTAGCAAACAAGGTATGAAACCTTAGGGAGATATGGTGCTCAATTGTCAAGTAATGGTGCCTGGATTGGTTTTCTTGAAATCTGGCTGCCTCATCAGGATAGAGATCAACAAATTCTTGGGGTGTGAGGTAGTGACTCTTCTGAAAAAATAAATTGAAGATCTGAAGTAGAAAGTTGTGAAGTTTTTAGTAGAATAGGAAGCCAATGTTCAAAGGTGAACCCTGGCAACCCATGGACTTCAAGAAAAGCTCTTAATGACATATATTCTCTGAACAGATTCATGTGTTGTTCAGAGTGATGAACAAAGGCATACCAAAAAGGTGGAAGTAATAAGGAGGGCTTGTCTCCTATTTTGGGTCCACTAGAAGCTGACAGTTGGATACTAGGAAGTATTTCAACTAGTTGAAGGAGGATTTTCTTTGAGTCAGATTTGGAAGCAGTGGGAAGTGAAGAATAGTAATGTGGTGGTTGAGTGGAGAGATTTAGTGTGATTTTCTTAAGAGGTTTGGGTTTAAATTTTATGGGGTAAGATGATCTTTTCAAGCAAGATGGTGGCTTTAAACTTTGGGAAAAGAAAAGTATGGGTTCGTGGATGCCAAAGCTCTATCAAGGCGGTAATGCTATGCCAATCAAAGGAGATTTTATGATAATTATGGGCAGCTATCAAAACACCCCCCAAACCCCACTCTCTCAATGTATGGATTACATGCATGAGGAGAACCTTGATCATGGGTGCTATCCATGTGAGCGCAGAGTATCGGCGGGAGCCGGGGAAGAGCTAGAGGAGGAGAAGAAAAGGAAAAGGAGAAGAAGAAGAAGAAGAAGAAGCTGCATTAATGGAGAATTTCGGAGTTGAAAATCATAGAAAATTGAAAAGATCATCTTACATACCTCTCTCACATCGCCATTGCTACTTAGATGGTTGGGGACATCCGTCAGCCTCAGGAGCTCGCCATAGGACGTCTGGGCGCGCTTGGGACCTCCATAGGAAGCCTCTTCACCCATGGGAGCACTTGGAGCTCTCCTCATGGCCATTGAAGACTTGGGAGCTTGAAGAGAGGAAGGGAGGGTGTGAACTCCAAATTTTGGCCTCTCACCCCTTATTTATAGACATCTAAGACTCCTATTCATGGTGAGAATAAGTTTAGAAGGGCTAATGGGAGTTAGACTTGAATTAGAAGGCCCTAGGAGTCCAAGTGGGAGGCAAACATGGAGCTCTCGGGTTGCCTTTTGTGTGTTGGGCGTAGATCCTGTGGTTGCGACGTATCGACTGGTCGCCTTCAGGTAGCGACAGCTTGTGCGTCGCATTCATAATCGGGTAGCGACAAACATCCTGTCGCCTTTCTTGCTTGAATTTTGCTGCCTGATTCTTTCACATTGACATGACCATTTCAAGATGTGTTTGCACTTATGCTTTAATTCTTCATTTGTTTTGGTGCATTCCAAGTTGTATCCTTGTCTTTATTGCTTTATTTATTTTGAAAATCCATAAAAATAAAAAATTCAGAAAATCAAAAGAAGGCTCATTAGGTAAGTTCAGGTAAGTATTTCTAACCCTAATATCTGCATTACTATATGGTATCTACCCTACTATATCATCTCAAGGACCGACTGGTTCTCAGTGTGTTCCAATACCCGAGTTCCCCTTCACCAAAAACGAGGATGATCTAGGTGCACACTGTTAATCGTTGGATAGGCCGTTAGATGGTATGGCTTGGGGACGATGGATTCTATCGCACGCCGGGGATGCGAAGTGTCTTGACCCATGCTCGTATTGTCTATCAATATTATCCTTGAGTATTTGTTATTTTATCCTTTTTTTACATTTTATTTTACGATTTCTTTTCATTTAGCCCAGCATGCATCATGTAGGATCTTTGAGCTTCATGCCTCATGATTAGTTAAGGCCAGCTTCGCGATGATGTTTCAATCTAGATCTTCAATCCTCAAGACAGGATTTCATTCCATTCCGAATTTGAAAGTCTTCTTCGAGCTAGTTGTTCAGTCCAGTTTGTCAGTATGGTTCTTATTTAGGATTCCTCTCATCCCCATTCATTATATCAGTCATCCCTTTCCCTCTGATCCGCTCATTAGTCATGAACCGCTCAAAGGCCAGAGTCGAATCGACCCGCCGGGCAGCACTATCCCCTAATGAACGAAACCTGCACGCTAAAGATAGCCAGGGTACCTCTTGAATCAAGAGGTTGATCATTTCTTTTCTTTTGATCTTTATTCGTCCCAGATTTAAACCATCCTTGCATTCTGTTCCAGCCATGTTTGAAGAACGCCGGATAATTCTTGCTGCTTATTCGCTCAGAATGGGTGTCTCTTTACCTTGATGCCCGCTTTTCATCTCATTCCGCTCCATTCCACTACATCATAATTTCATGCCATCTCCGCTTCACTATCTCTCCACTCCCTTGCAAAGCAGGCATCAAGGAGGGGAAATCTGTAGACACCCATTTCTGACCCATAAGTCGAGCCAAATTCCTTGTCATATCATTGATGCCCCACGTTGGCTCATCATCGCCTAGCTGGCTTTCTCCGATCATGGTATCCTTTCATTAGTCCATCGCCCTGGTGGGTTCTTCTTGGTCAAATCAATCAATCTCCATCACCATCTCGTAGCTCTTTGGGTCAAGAGTCCAACGCTTCAAGCCGCATGCCAATCCGATACCCATGCAAGGAGATCAGAACCTTTGTATGGCCATATGCTGAAAGTTCATGAAGGCAACAATGTACCTGCCACGTTCTCCCTCAGAAGGCGACACCCCGATACGTCACGTTCTCATTTGGCATTTTTATTCCCTGAAAAATCACCAGAAAATGCTCAAAACCATTCCTTGTAAGGAAGGCGATGTATCGAGGCGTCGCTATCTGGTAACGACACCAAGCTCGTCGTGTTCAGGTTTCCATGCAACATACCCTTTCCTAACATGACCTGGACTCTTTCTATTCTTGAATAATCCAACTTTTGGTCTGTCTAGAAGCATCCAAATCTTTCCGAAATTTGAGGAGACCTTCTTTAATGCTTCCTTTCCAAGTTCTGACCACCCTTGCGCGGGCATACTTACTAGGATTCAGACTCTTGCCCATTATTCCCCTCTCAGGACGTTCAGGAATAACAAGGTATATATCCCTCCATACAACACGGTTTAGGGCAAGGCTAGCATCTACTTCTTCCTCTCCCAAAGAGCTGCGAATCCTCAGAAGAGCTCTCAACCCCCAGACGATTAGGAAGTGCCTCTAGGGCATTTTTCCCCTACCTATGCTTTCTCTCTCCTCTTTTTCGTTGATTTTATCTTCATACATGCATCTTTAGGTCTGTTTTCTTCGTAGATTAGCATTAGAACACTCCACACACACCTAAGCTAATCACCCAAAGGGGTTAAAACCCCACCCCTCGTGAGTTCCCTCCAATTACTTCATGTTCTTTCATGTTTTTGAGACATATTCTACACAAACTGTTGAGTTGAGTGTGAAAAACAAATCATTTCCCCTCATATTTTGATGATGACAAGTTGTGATTTTAATGCATAACCATTGGAACATGTAAAATACATCACCTGAAATTACAATATTCAAAAAGCATGTTTCCAAGCACATTTATCATTGATATTCATGATAATATATTTATCTAATGATTTATGTGTTTATTTTCTCAGGAACAAACATTTTCTGCAAAGGTAGTGTCGACACAACCAACCTTGGTGTCGACACAATGGTTCAGAACAAAGGCAGAAATGTGAAGAAAAGTCCATCTCAGGTCGACACGAGTCCAGAGCAGGTCGACACCACCCCATCTCAGGTCGACACCAAATCAGGCAGTGTCGACACTAGATGCCTTTCCCAGAAGGCCAGTTTTGCTGTCTGGGACAGCAGGTCGACACTAGAGGTGATCAGGTCGACACTAGATGCCTTTCCCAGAAGACCAGTTTTGCTGTCTGGGACAGCAGGTCGACACCACCTGATCTCAGGTCGACACTAGAGACCTCTTCCAGGGAACTGTTTGGCCAGTCTGGGACAGTGTGTCGACACACCTCAAGGGCAGGTCGACACACTCCGGAATCTCTGTGACTTAAGATTCCTCCTGGACACGTGGCACCCCAGGGAGATGTCAGATCAACATTGGATCATGTGCCCACGTACCCCAAGGGTATCTTTCAGATATTTAGGGTATAAATACCCTCCTTAAGGGCACTCATCCCAAGAGAATCTCAGAAGAGCCTCCAGAAACCTCCAAGCGGCGGCCAGAGAGTCTCTCCTCCCTGTTCTTGCTCTCTCTTGTGCTTCACACCTCAATTCACCCTTCTCCAAGCACAAGGATCGAAGTCTGATCAACATGAAGCACTAGCATCAACTTCAAAGGAGCAGTTCAAGTAGAAGCCTGCAATTGTGAAGCTCTCAAGGAAGATCCCAAGATCAAAAGTGCAGAGCATCGGCCAAGGGACTTCAAGTGATCAAGATTCTTCCATTTCGGCCTCTACAAGGGAGTTTTTCTTGAAGAACAAGAATTGTCAACTAGAGTCTAAAGTCTTTCTTGTCTCTTCCTGGCTATTCTAGAAGTTGTGCATAATTGTTGCATCAATCTTCTTGAATTGGCCTTAATAGATCAGATCATTGCTAGAGGATCTGCATCTTGTTGTTTTTTGTTCTAGCATGTGGTTGTGAGCCTGTGTGCTCAGGTCTTTGAGTCGTCGCACTCAAGTTGGGTTGTTGAGCAGTCTTGCTCAGAGTCTAGAGTAGTCTTGCTCTAGGTAGTGTGTGAGTTGTCTAACTCACTTGTGGAGTTGTCAGGCTCCTGTGTGGGGTGTGTAACCCAGGTTGTTAGTGGATCCTCACTGTGTGTGAGGGGTGGATGTAGGAGTCACATGGTGTGATTTCCGAACCACCTAAAAATCTCTGTGCATTGGTCTCTTTGTGGTTTGAAATTACTCTTCGATAGATGAATGCATAGGATCGTTTGAATCTACCTAATCAACCTGTTTTCACTCTCCAATTGTTTTAACTCACTCAATATCTTCTCAGATCTGTGAAATTTGCTTTTAATCTAACTCTGATTCAAAGGTTTTTCAAAACTGGTTTAGCTTCCGCATTAGTTGGCCTAGATCTATTCACCCCCCCCCCCTTCTAGATCTTGTCCACACCTTCTATCGATCCTTCAATTGGTATCAGAGTGGGTTTACACTTGATCTGATCTGATTTGAGCAGTTTCTGAGTGTTCTGTGTTGCTTGTTTGCTTGATTGTTTGTTTTGCTGAGTGTTTCCTTCCTTGCACCTTCTGTTTATTTAAATGGATTCTAGAGGATTCATAGCTGAGGACCATTCCATAAATAGGCCACCATTCTTTAATGGAACGGACTATTCATATTGGAAAAATAGAATGCAAGTATTTCTAAGAGCCCAAAATTATGAAATCTGGAAAGTAGTGGAAGTAGGTCCCTATGAAAACCAGGGAGAAGAAGAAACCTGGACTAGGGAACAGATAAGAAGAGCAACATTGAATTATAGTGCCATGAACATGATTCAATGTGCTGTTCACCCCAAAGAGTACTCAAGAATCTCTATGTGCAAATCTGCCAAAGAGATGTGGGATAAACTTGAGGTACTCTATGAGGGGACATCTCAAGTTAAAGAAACCAAGGCTAACATACTTGTCTCTGAATATGAGTTGTTCATGATGAAATCTAATGAGACAATCTCTGAAATGTTTGCCAGGTTTATGATCATAGTCAATGGACTGAAGGCCTTAGGTAAGGACTATACTGATGCTGACTTGGTAAGAAAAATCTTGCGTTCTCTCTCTTCAATATGGCACACTAAGGCCACTGTCATTGAAGATTCTAAAGACTTGTCCAAAATTTCTTTGGATGAGTTGATAGGATCCTTAATGACATACGAAATTAATCTAAAGAGAAATGAGGAACACATAATCAAAACCAAGCCAGTAGCATTAAAGGCCTCATCTAGTAACAAAGACAAAAATCAAGAGAAAACAAGTTCTGATGAGTCTGAGTCCAATGAGGATGAGCTTGCCCTCATGACCAGGCAATTCAGGAAATTCCTAAAATACAGAAAAGGGAAATTCTCAGGGAAAAAGAAATTCCCATCAGGTAAAAGAAATATTTCCTCTTCTAATGTTAACTCAAATAGGAATCAGAAATCTGATCTTAATGTCATTTGTTACAGGTGCAACAAACCAGGACATATGAAGGGAGAATGTCCTGAGAACAAGAAGGAGAAGCACAAGAAAATTCACAAATTCAAGAAGCCGAAGGCCATGGTAGCCACTTGGTCTGATGAAGACTCAAGTGAAGAAGAAGAAGAAGAAAAATCCTCAAGCTCTGGAAGTGAGGAGATATGCTTCATGGCAAACAGTTCGGATGGAAAGGTAAGCACCTCTTTTGAAGATTTTTCTGTTGATGATTGGCAGGATGCTTATGCTGAATTAGTTGAAAAATATACTGAAATGAGAAAAGAAAATAAGCATCTCAAAAAGAAAATTGAAAACATTTATCATAACCAATCTTCAAACAAAAGAATTTGTGAACTTGAAAATGAAGTAATAGAATTGAATGAAGAAAAAGAAAATCTTTTAAATGTGATTGATGAACTAAAGCTAGCTTCTCAAAAGGCCACCAGTGAATTCAAAGACTTATCTGAAAAGCTGGAAAAAGAAAATCAAGATAAACAACAAAAGATTGAAGACATTAAAACTTTGGAAAACCAGCTAAGACAAAAAGATAAAGTCATTGAAACATTCACAAATGGCAAAGATAATTTGGAGGCCTTGTTGGGAACAAATATGAAATCAATCTCTCATGGACTAGGATTCAACAAACAAAAAACCAAGAAAGATAAATCTGGTGAGAAAAAGGATAAAGCACCCTTAATTAAATTTGTCAAAGGTCCTAGTCTTGAAAACAGTGAAATCAAACAAAAATCAAGCAAAACACCAAAAAATCCAAAAACACAGAACAAAAACAAGGCAACCAGGTCGACACAGTCACCTGACAGGTCGACACCAGTCCACAAGAAGAAGGCTTCTGTGGCTGTTGTGTCGACACCAGTCAAGGACAGGTCGACCTGCTCAACATCCACCAAGACAAACCACAAAATAAAAAATTCAAATAAAAATCTGAAAAATAAGAAAAAGTCAAAGGAAGTCATTAATGAAGAACCTTGGACCTCCAAGACAGCATATCAAGCTGATTGCACTAATTCTTGGAGCCAATGGTATCATAACCCAAGTTGGTATCATCCTCAATTTTTCTATCCTAACTTTCTGATGTACCAACAAAATCCTTGGATTCTACCTCCTCATCTGAATTCTCATGCTCAAATGAAAAACACCCCTCCTACCAAAAACAAAAATACTGGTGTTTTCATCCCAAAAGAAAAGAAGAAAGTGAAAAAGACAGAGAACACCAAAGTAATAAAACAAAAGTCAAAAACAAGTCAAATTTGGATGAGAAAAGATTTGTTAACATTGTCCAAACTTTCTGATGGTCCCAACTCTGTTTGGGTACCAAAATCTTCTCTCCACTAATTGATGTTGCAGGAAGGTCGTGCACCCAAATCAAATGTGTGGTTCCTTGACAGTGGGTGTTCACGACATATGACTGGAGATAGAGCCAAATTTTCTTTCCTGCTAGAAAAGGAGGGTGGTTCAGTGACATTTGGAGGTAAAAATAAAGGAAAGATCATTGGATCTGGAAAGGTTGGTCAAACTTCCTCAAACTCTGTTGATAGTGTTTTATTAGTTGATGGTCTTGATTACAACTTGCTCAGTATCAGCCAACTATGTGACAAAGGTCACAAAGTTGTGTTTGAATCTGATTTTTGCAAAATAATTGATTCATCAACTGATAAAGTCAAATTTTTTGGTAAAAGGGAGAACAATGTTTACATGATTGACCTTAATAAAAACTTTTCTGAAAATCTTTGCTTTGTTGCAAATAAAGATGAAATTGCATGGACTTGGCACAAAAGACTTGGCCATGCAAGTTTCAGAACCCTGAATAAATTGTTAAGGCTGAATCTGGTTAAGGGTCTTCCTGAATCCTTTTCAAATGTTGAAAATCAAGTTTGTGGGATCTGTGCCCAAGGTAAACAAACCAGGAAATCTTTTAAGAATTTCAATGAGGTACTCACATCTAGGCCACTAGAACTACTTCATATGGACCTTTTTGGCCCAACAAGAATTCTAAGTCTTAGTGGCAAGAGATATGGGTTTGTAATCATTGATGATTTTACTAGATTTACTTGGGTCATTTTCTTGTCCCACAAAAGTGATACATGCCTTGAATTCAGGAAATTCTGTACCACTGCCCTAACAAATTATTCATATAAAATCAAAAATATTTTGACTGATCATGGGGGAGAATTTGAAAACCAATCCTTTTCTGATTTATGTGCTGAACTTCAAATTTTCCACAAGTTTTCTTCACCAAGAACTCCAGAACAAAATGGAGTTGTGGAAAGAAAGAACAGAACTCTTGTGGAAATGGCTAGATCCATGCTCCTTGAGAGTAATTTGCCCAAATCCTTCTGGGCTGAAGCTGTAAACACAGCAAATCATATTCTCAATAGAGCATTGGTCAGACCAAAAATCAAGAAAACCCCCTATGAATTACTGAAAAACAAGAAGCCAACTGTTTCTTATTTCAAAATCTTTGGGTGCAAATGTTATGTACACAACAATAATAAAGAAAATCTTGACAAGTTTGATGCTAAGAGTCAGGAAGCCATCTTCCTTGGGTATTCAGAAGTGTCAAGAGCTTTCAGAGTGTACATTCTCAAAAACAAAACTGTTGAAGAGTCTCCTCATGTTATTTTGATGAAAATTCCTTTTCAACTAACTCTTCTAAATCTTGCAGGGAAAAACAAGACAGTGAAGAGGATGACTTCATTGTGGACTCTTCACCAACTGTTGAGGAGCTTGAAGACACTGGTGAGATCTTGAACACCAATTCACCATCTTCAAGTGGATCAGGTAACATTGCTCCAGATTTAAGTTCCCCTCAACAGGTAATTTCTGAACATCGAATTTTGAGAGATCACCCATTAGATAATATTGTTGGCAATTTGAATGATAGAGTTAGGACTAGATCATCTTTCATGCTTGCTATTGAAGAAGACCCACTAGCTTAATTTCCCAAATTGAACCAAAGTCAATTGATGAAGCTTTATCAAGTTCTGATTGGATTAATGCCATGCATGATGAACTTCATCAATTTGAAAGAAATCAAGTATGGGAATTAGTACCTAGACCTAGTGACCAAACAGTCATTGGCACTAGATGGGTCTTCAGAAATAAACTGAATGAATCTGGTCAAGTCATAAGAAATAAAGCTAGGCTAGTTGCAAAGGGGTACAATCAAGAGTTTGGAATTGATTTTGAAGAGTCATATGCCCCTGTAGCTAGACTAGAAGCAGTTAGAATTTTCCTTGCTTTTGCATCCTCCATGAAATTCAAAGTTTATCAAATGGATGTTAAAAGTGCATTCTTAAATGGATATATCAAGGAAAATGTTTTTGTTGAACAACCTCCTGGATTTGAAAATGAAAAACATCCTAACCATGTTTTCAAGCTTAATAAGGCTCTATATGGTCTTAAACAAGCTCCAAGAGCTTGGTATGACCGTTTGAGTTCTTTTTTGCTTGAAAAAGGATATTCTAGAGGAACTGTTGATCAAACCTTGTTCACAAAAACAGTCACTAATCAAATAATTGTTGTCCAAATTTATGTTGATGACATAATATTTGGATCAACCAATAAAGGCCTGTGCAATGAATTTTCCAATCAAATGAAAAATGAATTTGAAATGAGTTTGATGGGAGATCTAAAATTTTTCTTGGGATTGCAGGTTAACCAAACTCATGAGGGGATCTTCATCAGTCAAACCAAGTATGTCAAAGAACTTCTGAAAAGGTTTGACTTTCAGAACCTCAAGCACTCCAACACACCAATTGCTATAAATGCTAAACTAGAAGAAGACTCAAATGGTAAGTCAGTAGACCCAAAGACCTACAGAGGTATGATTGGTTCTCTACTTTATCTTACAACTTCTAGACCTGATATTCAATTCAGTGTGTGTTTGTGTGCTAGATATCAATCAAATCCTAAAGAAAGTCACATGCTAGCTGTTAAAAGAATTTTCAAATATCTTGTTGGAACATGTGATTTAGGAATTTGGTATCCTGCTAATTGTAAGTTAGATTTGATTGCCTATTGTGATGCTGATTATGCTGGTTGTAAATTAGATAGAAAAAGCACAAGTGGCTTGTGTTTGTACCTAGGTGGGTGCCTAATCTCTTGGGCTTCTAAGAAGCAACATTCAGTAGCTCTGTCAACTGCAGAGGCTGAGTATGTTGCTGCTGGTAGGTGTGGAACCCAAATTCTTTGGGTGAAACATCAACTTCTTGATTACAACCAAGAGTTAGGTTGTGTTCCCATCCTTTGTGATAACACAAGTGCAATAAATCTGTCTAAAAATCCCATTCAGCATTCCAGAACTAAGCATATTGAAATTAGGCATCATTTCTTGAGAGATGAGGTAGCAAAGAAATCTTTTGAACTCCATTTCATAGAAACTGAAAAGCAAATTGCTGACATTTTCACAAAACCCCTTCCTGACAATAGATTCTCATCCTTAAGGAGAGAACTTGGTCTTTGTAAATGTCCATTGGGATTGGGTTGAGTGTTAGGCATTTCCTGAAGGGGAGTTCATTGCATCATCATACTCCTTTGCTTCCTTGATTCATCATGTCTCTCTCCACTTCATCTCTAATTCTTTTGGTCAATGAACACTTCACCTCACATTGTGTTGAACTTCTTGGTATATCAAATGGTGATTTGAAGAAGGACAAGTTCTGCTTGTCTGGACACTTTCACTATGCGAGAGTATATGTCTCCGCCAAGTACCAAGAAATGAATATGCAATTGTTGAGGGGGAGCTTTTGTTGCTCAAAGAGAATTATTTCTGATTTCAAAAACTTGCATATCTCTATTCTGATGAAAAATGGTTGAAATCTTCATCTCAGGGGGAGCTAAAGAATTCACAAGTTATATCCCTTGCAAAATTCAAAACTTCTTCTTGCATTACATCAATTTCCTTGCATGATGTCCTCATTCAGGTGTCTAGAGTCTCAAAATGATCCCTTGAGTGATCTACTACATTCATTTGTCAACTCTCACCTATATTCTTCAAAACTACAGAAATTCAGATTTCTTTCTAAGACTGAAGAATAATGTGTGTCTTGATCTTAAACATGTTTTTGTTTGCAATTGATGTTGGATATAGATGATATCTTTTTGTCAAAAACTCTCCAAAATATGTCCATTCAACAGAGCAATGGCACATGTGCTGAGAAACTGCACACCTTCACAATGAATGAAGTGCCATGTAAGTCATGAGGCACTAATGCTATCTCTGTTCAAAGGGGATTAAAAATTAAAAATCAATGCAAAACAAAATAAAAATGCCCAATTTTTGATGATGACTGAGTAACTGGAAATATTGGCGTCTAACAAACGTATATTTTCATGTCAAAAGGTCATCATTTACCCCTTTGAGACTTGATAATGGATAAATCTTCAGTATCCAGGGACTATAGTGTGTAAAAAGCATTAGTTCTTGAGTGAACAAGATATATCTCATTTGATAGTTTGTTACAAAACAAAATATATATATCATTGGAGAATTTGTTTGAGAGAATCATTCTTATCCATCATCAAGTTGTTCCTTAAAAATGTTTGCTGTCAACACACTTGTTTTTAAGTCTAAAAGATTTTTTTTATCTCTTTGGAATTGAAGAATATGGTAGTGTGAAGTTGATTGTTAAATGTTCTATATCCCTCAAATTATCATTTTCATGACTCAAGTCACTGAATGCTCATATCCTGTTGGATATTGTGTAAAACTTGAATTGTGTTGAATTTTTGCAAAATTTAACAAATGAATTTTTTAGTATCTTAAATATCCTTGAAATGATCATTCCACCTATTGATTATCATTATAAGATGTCCCAAAAGTCACATAATTTTTCCCTACTCAAAATCCAAAATTTTCATCAGGCCAGGTCGACACTAACCCATCTAGTGTCGACACACTTTCAGTCAGGTCGACACTACCCTCCTCTAGTGTCGACACTGACCCTTGCCAGACCCATTTAAACCGTGGGCACCGGTTAAGAACATGTTGTTCCTGTGGGATAGGTTATCCAAAACCCCCTTTCTTCTTCTCCAGGTCGACCCGACGGTGGGCATTCTTCTGGTTTTCGGCAAGGGTTTTGACCTCTCTCCATCTCCTCTCTCCTCCATCTCCTCTCCATTCAATTTCTCTCATTCCTCTCTCTCTCCAGCACCCGATTCCACTCTGCTCTCATGGCACCAAAGCAGCATCCTCGCCGTGGAGCCGAATCAAGGGCCTCTGCAAGACCAATTCCAGCCGATGAGGTTCCTTCCACTGAAAGAAGATCAAAGCGTCGACATGATCCTGCTGAGCAGCCAGGGTCTGTATCTACTAAGAGAGGTAGGGCTTCCTCTTCAGGTCAAGGGTCCATGTACCCTAGGAGAAAAACCCTAGATTCCTCTCCTGACATCTCTGAGAAGTCCTCATCCTCATCCTCATCATCATCCTCCTCATCAGAGTCCTCCCAGCCCTCCAGGAGACCCCCTTCCAAACCCCTCAGTGCCGGGAAGACCATACTGAAACCAAGGGCAGTAGATTTGGATGACAATGAATTGATAGCTGCATTTCCTGAAGTCTTAGGCTTCTTCAATTTTCAATCTTGGTAGTCCTTCATATCAGAATTCAGAGTCATTTACCCTAGGCTTGTCCAAGAGTTTTATCAGAATTTGGAGTGCACAGATGAAGGGTATAAGTCTAAGGTCAAGGAAGTTGATATTGACATGCCAACAGCCACAGCTGCCTCAATTTTCAAAGTCCCAGATGAAGGTGAAGACTACCATAACTTTGAATTCAACCTTCATGAAGCCTACACCATTTTGACTGGTTTGCCTGCAGATGAGTCAGACATTAAGCAAACCCATGTAACCAAATTCAACACCAACACCTTTCCCCCTGTCTTGAGGCTTATCCATCACATGCTCACTACCATAATCACACCTCAAGGTGGTGGGAGAGATAGGCTGACAGACATCCAAAGGTTTGTTCTTTTCTGTATGAGCAAGAATCTGAAGATAAACCTTCATGTAATCATATACCAGATAATCTCTGAGACCACCAGGGCAGACTTGAAAAGATCACTTCCATATGCAGCTCATTTGACTGCAGTATTCAAGCACTTTGGTGTGCCTCTAGAGAATGAGAAATCAGAGAAAATCCCTAAGTCAAACATTTACTACTTTAAGCATGTGCAGAAATTCATGGGATTTAGAATTGTTGGTGATCAAGTGAGAAGAGGGCCAGCTGCAGTAGAGGCCCCTGTAGTCCAAGAGGATCAGCCTCCAATGCAAGAGGGACAGCCTCCAGTGCAAGAGGAACAACCTCAAATGCAAGAGGACCAGCCTCCAATGCAAGAGGACCAGCCTCAAGTGCATGAGGATCAGCCTCCTATGGCAGCTCAAGCTAATGACCCATTTATTGCCCCTCTTTCACCTCACCTTCAGCCTCCCTCCTCCATGAACTTTGACACTGAAATACCATCTTTTTCTCCACAACATCCAGTTCATGCATCCTCATCCTTTGGTGGACCTTCTGTTCCACCAGAGTTGCTCTCTTTCCTAAATGACAAGTTTGACACATTGAACACATCTATTCAGACCATGTCAGAAACCTTTGAGTTGAGGATTCAGAGATTGGAGAACACAGTATCTGCTAAGTTCATTGAGCAAAAGGCAGCCTCAGACTATGCTGCCCAAAGGTTCAACAGGTTGATTGGGACAATGGCAGATGCTTCAGTTGAGCTGAAGGAGCACCAGAAAAAGTTGGAGATAGTTCTTCAGGGAATTTTGGCAAATTCCCAAGCTGATGTCTTCAACACCAAGCAGACACTACATGAGATCACCAGCACAAGACTTTCTTTTGCACATCTAGTGGATGACTTGGAGAATATGAAGAATTTCTCTGCTCACATAGATGAAGAAATGTCTGCACTCAAGCAAGAATTCAAAGTGTTGAATAGGCCTGGTTGGTCATCTGGTTCATCTTCCTCTTCACAGCCAAGGCCAAATGACTTCCATGCACTTCAAGCTTCAATGACAGAAAATTCAGAAAGAATGGAGCATCTTCTGCACACAAGACTCTCCACTCTTCAAACTCAAATGAAATATAGTATGACTTCAATGGAAAAGAGGCTATCAGATATTGAGCAAATTCTGTTACCCATTCCTCCTCCTCCTCCTCAGTAATGTAACTTCTTTTGATAATGTCAAAGGGGGAGAAGTCTGTTTGAAATTGTAATGTTCACATTTTAAATGAAATGAAATGAATAGAAATTTCTATGCCCATTATTTGTGCCTGAATGTGATTGAATGTGATTGCAAATCTTATGAATGAATTTGAATGTGATGAATGCTTGTCAAGCTGCTTGACCTGTGTATTTCAAATGTGTATAAATCTCAATGTCACTAAAACATGTTCAAAGGTCCTTGACAAGTACAAATAAAAGAAAAATGAAAATGCTTAAAATCACATTTCATTGAAAATTTTCAATTCAAAATGAACTTAATGTTGCCATCATCAAAAAGGGGGAGATTGTTGAGTTGAGTGTGAAAAACAAATCATTTCCCCTCATATTTTGATGATGACAAGTTGTGATTTTAATGCATAACCATTGGAACATGTAAAATACATCACCTGAAATTACAATATTCAAAAAGCATGTTTCCAAGCACATTTATCATTGATATTCATGATAATATATTTATCTAATGATTTATGTGTTTATTTTCTCAGGAACAAACATTTTCTGCAAAGGTAGTGTCGACACAACCAACCTTGGTGTCGACACAATGGTTCAGAACAAAGGCAGAAATGTGAAGAAAAGTCCATCTCAGGTCGACACGAGTCCAGAGCAGGTCGACACCACCCCATCTCAGGTCGACACCAAATCAGGCAGTGTCGACACTAGATGCCTTTCCCAGAAGGCCAGTTTTGCTGTCTGGGACAGCAGGTCGACACTAGAGGTGATCAGGTCGACACTAGATGCCTTTCCCAGAAGACCAGTTTTGCTGTCTGGGACAGCAGGTCGACACCACCTGATCTCAGGTCGACACTAGAGACCTCTTCCAGGGAACTGTTTGGCCAGTCTGGGACAGTGTGTCGACACACCTCAAGGGCAGGTCGACACACTCCGGAATCTCTGTGACTTAAGATTCCTCCTGGACACGTGGCACCCCAGGGAGATGTCAATCAACATTGGATCATGTGCCCACGTACCCCAAGGGTATCTTTCGGATATTTAGGGTATAAATACCCTCCTTAAGGGCACTCATCCCAAGAGAATCTCAGAAGAGCCTCCAGAAACCTCCAAGCGGCGGCCAGAGAGTCTCTCCTCCCTGTTCTTGCTCTCTCTTGTGCTTCACACCTCAATTCACCCTTCTCCAAGCACAAGGATCGAAGTCTGATCAACATGAAGCACTAGCATCAACTTCAAAGGAGCAGTTCAAGTAGAAGCCTGCAATTGTGAAGCTCTCAAGGAAGATCCCAAGATCAAAAGTGCAGAGCATCGGCCAAGGGACTTCAAGTGATCAAGATTCTTCCATTTCGGCCTCTACAAGGGAGTTTTTCTTGAAGAACAAGAATTGTCAACTAGAGTCTAAAGTCTTTCTTGTCTCTTCCTGGCTATTCTAGAAGTTGTGCATAATTGTTGCATCAATCTTCTTGAATTGGCCTTAATAGATCAGATCATTGCTAGAGGATCTGCATCTTGTTGTTTTTTGTTCTAGCATGTGGTTGTGAGCATGTGTGCTCAGGTCTTTGAGTCGTCGCACTCAAGTTGGGTTGTTGAGCAGTCTTCCTCAGAGTCTAGAGTAGTCTTGCTCTAGGTAGTGTGTGAGTTGTCTAACTCACTTGTGGAGTTGTCAGGCTCTTGTGCGGGGTGTGTAACCCAGGTTGTTAGTGGATCCTCACTGTGTGTGAGGGGTGGATGTAGGAGTCACATGGTGTGATTTCCGAACCACCTAAAAATCTCTGTGCATTGGTCTCTTTGTGGTTTGAAATTACTCTTTGATAGATGAATGTATAGAATCGTTTGAATCTACCTAATCAACCTGTTTTCACTCTCCAATTGTTTTAACTCACTCAATATCTTCTCAGATCTGTGAAATTTGCTTTTAATCTAACTCTGATTCAAAGGTTTTTCAAAACTGGTTTAGCTTCCGCATTAGTTGGCCTAGATCTAGTCAACCCCCCCTTCTAGATCTTGTCCACACCTTCTATCGATCCTTCACAAACGAGTAGTCTAATGGGTTTTCTGTCATCTTAATGTTCTTGGCAGGTGTTAGAAGACAGTTGCAGCATGAGACTCTTGCCCCTTGGCTGGCTGAGGAGTAGGAAGAAAAAGAATCCACAGTCTTCATCCTCTGAAGTAGAAGGCGACGACAATCTTGTCGCGATCCAGGAGGCGATGGGGCACACAGTGCGTTCAAGTACAAAGAAGGCGACCCTTACATCGCCGCGTTCACAGGATCAGGTTCTCCTTCTGCCTTCTTTTCCCTTTTCCTAGGTAGTTAGCATATTATCTTCATCATATCCTTTTGCAACTACTTTGGTGGCGATCACGGTCAATTTCCTTTACTTTTAATCATCATTTTTTGGGGAGCAAATCCCGTGATTACAAACATGTGCAGTCTCTTCCACAGTTCTATTTTTCTTATTAAACACTCTATAAGCTCTAGAGTGTTCTAAATAGCCTAGAAAAATACCTGGATCACTTTTAGCTTCAAATTTATCTAAGTCAACTTTATCATTGTTATGGATAAAAACTTTGGAGCCAAAGATCCTGAAGTACCCAATACTGGGTTTCTTACCTTTCAAGAGATCATATGGGGTTTTCTTCATCACAGGTCTTACCATGGCTCGATTGAAGATGTAAAGTTCACTACTTCTTCCCAAAAGCTCCTTGAGAGTTGGCTTTCATCCAGAAGAGTGTGAGCAATTTCCACCAAGATTCTATTCTTTCTCTCAACTACTCCATTTTGTTCCGAAGTCCTTGGAGAGGAAAACTTGTGATCGATGCCTTGATTCATGCAGAAATCAGAAAAAGAATTATTGTCAAACTCTCCCTCTTGATCAGTGCAGATTGAGCATATTTTGTTTATGTTCCCATGCTCAAACTTATTAAAGAACTCTTCAAAAAATTTTAGAACTTCATTTTTATGAGCTAGGAATTTTACCTAAGTGAACCTAGAAAAATCATCTACAATGACAAACCCAAAGCATTTACCATTGAGACTAAGTGTTCTAGTAGGTCCAAAAAGGTCCATGTGCAACAATTCATAAGGTTTTGAATTGATTATAGGAGCATTGGATTTGAATGATTTTTTGGTTCGTTTTCCTTATGCACATGCACCAGAAAAGCTCACATTTTTATTGAAAGAAATTTTAGGAAGTCCACTTACCAGTTTCATCCTCATTATCTTGTACAACACATTGTAGCTAGCATGACCTAGCCTTCGGTGCCATAAGGACATTTCATCCTGCCTATTTGCAACAAGATACAAATTTTCATTTTCTGGTTCATCTAAATCAACTAGATAGATGTTATTCATTCTTTTACCAGAAAACTTGGCATCTCTTGAAATTTTAACAATGATTTGGCATGCATTTGACTCAAAAATGACTTGATGGCCTTTATCACACAATTGACTGATGCTCAAGAGATTGTGATTCAGACCATCAACTAAGAGTACATTATCTATTGAGTTGGAAGCATACTTACCTACCTTACTTGTGCCAATTATTTGGCCTTTGTTGTTACCTCCAAACACAACTTGTCCGCCATCTTTTTCAACCAGCAAACATAATTTATCTTTGTCGCCCGTTATGTGTCTCGAGCAGCCACTATCCAAGTACCATTTGTTTTGCTTTTGGGCTGCTAGGCATTCCTGCATAGATGGATCAGACAAGAGGTTTTGGTACCCAAATTACTTTGGGTCCCAATCTTTCATTCATGCCAAAAAGTAAATGCTTTGGAATCCAAACTTGTTTGTATTTCAAGTTATTCAAATTATTCCAGCATTATGTTTCAGTATGTCCAAGTTTCTTACAACAGTTGCATGATGGTTTTTGAGTTTTTACAATCCTCTTACTGTTGTATTTAACTTGTGATTGCTTTTGGCCTTTTTGGTGCTTGGTTGAAATTCCTTTTTCTGCATATTTCCAAGCCTGTCGACAGTTTTCTTAGCTTGTTGAACAGATGAAGTTTTTTATTTATTTTGCAATTGCTTACCTTTAGCTTGAGCATTCTGGCTTTTAGTTGGAGCTTGTTTACTTGTACTTGGACTGCTATTTACAAAAGATGTGATCAATTTTTCTCCATGTTTCTTTTGTTTTTCTGGTTGAAATCCAAGCACATACCTTGTTACATTTGTTTTAACTCCCAACACAGCATCAAGATTCTGCTTTCCTTTTACAAATCTTGCGAGATCTTCTGTTTTTCCTTTCAGTTCCTCTTTAGCTTTTTCCATCTCTTTTTTGATCTCTTGATTCACATGTTGAAGGGTTTCTACAAGTGTATTTAGGACTTGTTTTTCTTTTACATTTTCCTGGAGTTTTTCTTTAATGCAATCCATTTCAGCAAGATGACTTACCTTTTCAATTTTCAGTAGCTCAATTTCTTTAATTAGAATTGCAATTTGTTCATCATAAGATGTGCCATGAACAAGTGAGGTGATTTTCTTCTTTAGTGCTTTATTTTCTGATTTATATTCACGAAAATTTTCAAACAGCAAAGTATAAGCCTCTTCCCATTCATCAATAGTGTAATTTTCAAAGGAAGAGTTTACCTCATTTGAGTCCTCACTCCTTGCCATTAAGCACTAGATCTCTTCATCTCCAGAGCTTCCTTGAGCGTTATCCTCCCCGTCTTCGTCACTCCAAGTCGCCATCATGGCCTTGGCTTTCTTGAAAGTGAACTTGTCCTTCTTCAACTTTTTCTTGAGCTCTGGGCATTCACCTCTCATGTACCCTAGTTTCTTGCACTCATAGCACACAATCATGTCAGATTTTTTATTAAACTCAAACTTATTTGAGAAATCTCTTTTTGGAAGAGTTTTGAAGTTACCTGAGCCTTTCTTTTTGAACCTGAGGAATTTTTTGAACTATCTAGTGAGCATGGCCATTTCATCATTCTCACTATCACTAGACAGTTTAGATTCATCACTTTCTTGTTGTACCTCTTTCTTGGAGCTTGAAGAACTTTTGTTAGAGGCTTTTAAAGCAATGGATTTTATAGAAGTAACCTCAGTTTCTTTTCTTTTCAGGTTTATCTCATAAGTCATCAGGGATCCAATTAGTTCATCCAATTTCATAGTGGAAAAGTCTTTAGAATCCTCAATGACAGTGACCTTAGTATGCCAAGATGATGGAAGAGACCGAAGTATCTTCCTTACTAAGTCACTGTCACTGTATTCTTTCTTAAGACCCTTCAAGCCATTTATTATGATCATAAATCTAGCAAACATATCTGAAATTGTTTCCTCATTTTTCATCTTAAATATTTCATATTCAGATACTAACATGCTAGCTTTAGTTTCCCTTACCTCAGACATACCTTCATAAATGAGCTCCAGCTTGTCCCACATTTCTTTTGCTGACTTGTATGTGAAGACCCTCGAATATTCTTTCGGATGCATGGCGCACTGCATCATGTTCAATGCGCTCCAATTCAAGGTGCCTTTGCGGATTTGCTCTCTTGTCCAGGTATCTTCGTCAGCGGGAAGCTCATATGGACCCTTGCTCACAATTTTCCACAGTTCATAGTCTTGAGCTCTATGAACCACCTGCATATGATTTTTCCAGTAGGTGTAGTCAGTGCCATCAAAGAAGGGAGGCCTAAACACTGAGTGTCCTTCAGCCATAAATCCCTTGTTAGTTTCCATGAGACCAAATTTCTCCTGATCGTGAGATTAAGCTAGAAAAGCTATAAACCGGAGAAACCTCGCTCTGATACCAATTGAAAGGTGTGCGGAATCACCTTAGACAATAATCTAGAAGGGGGGTTTAACAGATTACTACCAAATAAGAGCACTTTAACCTTCTTTTGAATGCTAACACTGACTTGACGAAAACTTAAACAGTTGTATATCAAATTCAAACTTTGATGTGTGTGCTGATTGTGAGTAGAGCGACAGCAACCTACCTAGCATGTGAACAATCACTCATGCCTACCAAACATCTATCGTAGAAACGTGCAAACCACAAGACACGGAGATTTATGGTGGTTCGGAGTACACAACTCATGTATCCTACGTCCACCATCCACACACACACACACGAAGAGATTGCTTATCAAGAAAGTTCAACCTACAACACACACACTACGTTGTGTGATGCAAACACGCACTCAGAACAACCACACGCACGTGGATCAAGCACATGGGATGTTTAAACCACTACCACACACACAAAATATTGAAAACTATAGGAGAAGAAGAGTTCTGAGTTGTAGAAACAAATAAAGATGTGAACTCTTCGCGGTGGTCATCCAGAAGAACTCCAAACTTCGAGTTGATGATGATCAGATGACGTAGAAGCTTGAATCCTGGACGAACCGACTTCAACTCCGCTCGCGAGATGAATCTTCCTTGAACAGGATGGACAGTTGAAGCAGAGCAGTAGAGAGAAGCTTTTCTTCTTGACCTTTGGTTAAGGTTTTGGTCTGGTCGCTTCTTGCTTCGAAAATACCTTCATATGATCTATATATATGGGTGTCCAAACATGGAGAGTCGTGTTACAAGGGAACACCACAATATAGATCATATCCTGACCATCTGTTGTGACTTAACCTTCGGTCATCATAGCTGTCGACAGGTACTACTCAAATCTGGTTTCCAAAACCATGTTGTTGCTGGAAAAGTGGATCTGTCGACAGGCGATTTTCTGCTGCCGACAGGCATACTTTAGCTGTCGACACCAACTGCTTCAATTGTGTTTCCAGTAGCTTGTTTGTTCTGGATTGGTCTATCCGTCGACAAGAGACATCTTGGTTGTCGACAGGTGACCACTTGAAATGTATTTCTTGTTCTTTTTCAATTGAATTTTGTTGCTTGTCTTGTGTGCATTCACACCTACATTAAAAGACATTATAAGTGAGATACAATGAATACATAGGTAATTATAAAAGTATTTTTTATTTTATCATTTCTTTCATGTCTTTGTGGATTGTTATCATGTTTCCAACATCAAGACAACATCAATTATGTCACACATCATCAAAAACATTTAAACACAAGTTATCATACACATTTTAACTCAACACTACCTGGGTTATCGCCTGAGCGGGAGGTGGAGTTCTCCATTGAGCTTTTGCCTGGTACGATGCCTTTGTCTAAGGCACCATACCGAATGGCTCCGGCTGAGTTGCGCGAGCTGAAGTGCCAGTTGTAGGAGCTGCTTGAGTTGGGTTTTATCCTTCCGAGCCGTTCACTATGGGGAGCGTTAGTGCTGTTTGTGAGGAAAAAGGATGGCAGCTTGAGGTTGTGCATTGATTATAGGCAGTTGAACTAGGTAATAGTGAAGAACAAGTATCCGTTGCCCAGGATCGGTGACTTGTTCGATCAGTTGTAGTCAGCCAAGGTATTTTCGAAGATTGACTTGAGATTAGGCTACTACCAGTTGAGGATTAGAGAGTCAGATATTGGCATGATAGCTTTCCGTTCGAGGTATAGTCACTTCGAGTTCATTGTGATGCCGTTTGGGCTCACGAACGCGCTAGCAGCTTTTATGGATTTGATGCACAGGGTGTTCAGTGAGTACCTAGACAGGTTTGTGGTCATCTTTGTAGATGACATTTTGGTTTAATCGGCTTCTGAGGTGGAGCATGAGGAGCATCTGAGGATCGTGCTAGAGACGTTGCAGAGTCACCAACATTATGCCAAGTTCGACAAGTGCAAATTTTGGCTGAGGGAGGTACACTTTCTTGGGCACGTGATCTTAGGTTCTGGTGTGGTAGTGGACCTTGCCAAGGTTGAGGCAGTGTTGTCTTGGGAGCAGCCCACTTCAGTGTCAAAGGTTCGCAGTTTTCTGGGTCTGGCAAGCTATTACAGGAGGTTCATCCAGAATTGTCCCAGGATTGCAGAGCCGTTGACTAGGTTGACCAAGCTTGAGGCTAAATTTGTTTGGACTGAGGACTATGAGCGGAGTTTTCAGGAGCTGAAGACGAGGTTGACTTCAACACCATTGTTGGTCTTGCCGTCAGGTAGCGGAGGTTTTGTGGTCTGCACCGAGGCTTCGAGGTCAGGTTTGGGTGCAGTGCTGATGTAGCATGGTGGGGTCGTTGCCTATGCTTCTCGGCAGCTGAAGAAGCATGAGGAGAACTACCCTACCCATGACTTGGAGTTGGCAACAGTGGTGTTCGCTCTGAAGTTGTGGAGGCACTATTTGTACCGCGAGGCATTCGAGATCTTCACCGACCATCAGAGATTGTAGTACATCTTCACTCAGAAGGATCTGAACTTGAGGCAGCGTAGATGGATAGAGTACCTGAAGGACTACGACCTTACCCTCTCCTATCACCCGGGAAGGGCTAACGTCATGGCGGACGCTTTGAGCAGTCGGGTTCACTTGAGTTCATTGCTAGTCAGGGAGTGGAGGTTGCTTGAGGACCTGTCTCAGGGAGTTTTCTGCCCTTCGAGGTACAGAGACCGTGCAGTGATGACCAATTTGACAGTTCACTTGTCAGTGTACCGTCAGGTGCTGGAGGCACAGCAGGCAGATACAGAGTTGGCAGATATTTTACAGATGCTAGATGTTGAGCTGGACGAGGATAGTGAGGTCAGGTTCAGAGGCAGATTGTACATTCCCTGTGATGCGCGCCAGACGCTATTGTTAGAGGCACATCGGTCGAGATATGCTGTTCATCCTAGTTCCACCAAGATGTATCATAATCTGAGGAGGTTCTTCTGGTGGCCAGGGATGAAGAGGGGCGTAGCAGAGTTTGTCGCTTGGTGCCTTAACTGTCAGTAGGTGAAGGCTGAGCATCAGCGTCCTGGTGGTGAGCTGCAGTCGTTGCCCATTCCTGAGTGGAAGTGGGACGACATCACCATGGATTTCGTGGTTGGGTTTCCCCGTACTCCGCAGAGGCATGATGGTGTCTGGGTGATTATGGATAGGTTGACCAAGTCAGCGCACTTCCCTCCAGTCAGGATGTCTTGGTCAGTGGATAGGCTTTCCAGACTATACATGGACCGAGTTGTTCCGTTGCACGGAACCCCAGTTTCGATTGTTTCTGACAGAGATCCGAGGTTCATTTTAGGGTTTTGGCACAGTTTGCAGAGAGCTCTTGGTACAGAGTTTAGGCTGAGTTCAGTGTATCATCCGCAGTTAGATGTGTTGGCCCTTTTGGTTCGGCAGCAAACTGACCTAGAAGGGGGGTGAATAGGTTTTTCTGAAATCTGAAATCAAAACGTGAACACTTAAAAGTTTGGTTAGTGTTAGTGTGATGAAGAGTGGCAGTGCGGAAGCAAAAGAACAATCACACAAAGGACACAAGAGATTTATCCTGGTTCGGCCCTTCCCACATGAAAGTCCTACGTCCAGTCCCCAAGCAAACTCTTGGGATTTCACTAACAGAAGGTACAGTCCCCTTCAAGGACACTACAACACCCTGGATACCCCACCAGGTCTTCTTCTCTTTCCCGGGCAAGAAGGCAGCCCACTTCTTTTCTAGGCTCAGAAGCAAACCTACTTATTTTACAGGTTCAGAAGTAAACCTCCTGGAACAAACCCCAGTGCGGTTCTGCTAGACTTAAACCCCCAGCTAGGTCTTGTTGGTACTAACCCCAACAAAGTTCTGCTAGACACTAACCTCTAGCTAGGTTACACACTATATACAGTCCTACAGCTGGACAAGGGTCTTTCTTAGAAAAGAAAGAACAATACTGAGAGCTAATACGAGATGAACACTAAGGACTTAGCTCACAGTCACAGACTCTCCCCCAAGATTACAATGAGCACAGGGAGAATGGAAGAGAAGAAGGCTTGAAGGCGATGACGACTTCTGCTTGAAAGCTTCTGTTGATTTTGACTCGAGCTCTTCTCTCTTTCTCTGAGTGTTTGTGGCATGAAGGTTCTTCTCACATGTTGTATACTCCTTCAAATATATTCAGGAAAGCTCTCTATATTCTTCATCATCTTTTCTTCATCTTATATAGGCTTAGAATAAATCCGTTGAGGATACCCGTTGGAGTTCTAGCCGTTGCTCTTCTCTTGTCTTGATCATCTTTTGGTGGTCTTTGAGATCTGTGAGCATGGAGCAGAGTGTTAGCACAAAATAGTGTTTATATGATAACTGTGCATGCTACTGTGTTTCTCTTAACATGCTAAAACTAATAAGTTATATCTTTTTCCGACAGGACTGAGAGATTACACATGCAGCTTTTTGTCAGAAGATATTTGACTTTTCATTTAGGTGCCAAAAACACTTTAACAAACAAGAGAAGCCGATGTGAATAGGACTCATAAAACTGTTGTTCATTTATAAGCAAATCGTTGTAGGAATATGAACAAATCGATGATCATTCATAACTAAGTTAATCTGAATGGAAATCGTTATGATAAAATAAATAAATTGTTATGATATCCTGAAGAAATCGATGTGATCACTTATGAAATCGTTATGAGATCAATTTCTTATCAAATCGTTGTGAAGGCAAATGGATGTGAGGGCAAATCGTTGTGTAACTTATCAAATTGTTATGATAAAATAAACAAATTGTTATAATATCCTGAAGAAATCGATGTGATCACTTATGAAATCGTTATGAGATCAATTTCTTATCAAATCGTTGTGAAGGCAAATCGATGTGAGGGTAAATCGTTGTGTAACTTATCAAATCGTTATGAGTCTTAACGAATCGTTGTGAGAACCAAATCGTTATGGCTATAAAAAGAATCGTTCTGAGATCGATTTCTTAACAAGTCGTTATGGCCACTTAAGAAGTCGTTATGAAATCGTTATGAGATCAGTTTCTTATCAAACCGTTATGGCCACTTAGCGAATCATTATAGCGCTTTATAAAATCAATTAAAAACAAATCGTTGTAGCGCTTATTAATTTGGCACTTGAACTGAAATCGATGTATATAGATTAGACATCGATTTTATCATTTAAGTGCGCCATATTGCATCAATGTGAGACTTAGCATTTTGCTATGAGATTGATGCGACACAGATGAAACATGATATTCAATGAGACTTATCATATGTAAATGGGATTGATGCAACACAGATGAAAAAAAAAAATTTATGAACACCTATATTGTGTTATCTCCGCAATACCAAGATAATATTTTGTTATCACCAAAATGCATCATATATTTTTGTTATCACCAAAATGCCAAGATCACAGATAACCATAGAGTGGTTCAACAAGATGGTCAGTTAAAGTGGACTATTCAGACCTTGGAGGATATGCTGAGAGCTTGTTGCTTGGACTGGGGTGGCACCTGGGAGTCCACCTTCCGATGGTAGAATTTGCATACAACAACAGTTATCACTCGAGCATTAGAATGGCACCATACGAGGCTTTATATGTCGGCCATGTAGGACACCAATTCACTGGTTTGAGGTGGGTGAGAGGTAGCTTTTGGGACTAGAAATGGTGCAACAGTGTGCAAACACAGTCAGTTTAGTCATGCAGAGGCTTCTGGCAGCACAAAGCAGATAGAAGAGCTATGTAGATGTCCGCAGGAGGCTGTTGCAGTTCAGCATGGGTGACCTTGTGTTTTTGCGGGTCTCGCCAACCAAGGGTGTCATGAGGTTTGGCAGGAAGGGAAAGCTTAGTCCTAGGTACATTGAACCTTTCCCTATCACAGAGAGGATCGGCGAAGTGGCGTACAGGTTGTGTCTCCCGACAGAGTTGGCAGGTGTGCATAGTGTTTTCCACGTTTCTCAGCTCAGAAGGTACGTCGCGGATATGTCGCATGTGTTGGACTACTCGTAGATCAAGGTTGCACTAGACTTGTCAGTGCCAGAGTACCCGGTCAGAGTTGTGGACCGCAAAGTGCAACAGTTGCACAGGAAGTAGATACCGCTGGTCAAGGTCGTCTGGGAGAACCACGTTGGTGGCGAGGCCACTTGGGAGTGCGAAGATGAGATGAGAGAGCAGTTCCCATATTTGTTTGAGTGGTCAGTACATTATTTTCCTTTTGTGTTGCTTCATGTTGAAACTAAGTTTCTCTTTAATTTCGAGGATGAAATTCCTCAAGGGGGGTAGGATGTAAGACCCATCCCTCTTGGGCCCTTGGCCCTGTCCTCAGGGTCGCAACGAACACCCTGGTCATGACAGGGGAGCCTGTCGAGACAGTTTTATGGCCGCGGCACTCCTGGCCATCGCGACCGGGGTGGGCGTCACGTTTAGGTCGCGACATTTGCAGGTGACGCGACTTCTTTTCTGACCATTGTCCTTTCTCTCAAAATGGTCTTATCGGGTGTCAGGTGCATACAGCGTTGACGTGACCTGGAAGGACGTCGCATTCTTGTTTCCTGGTCTTCAAGGTTTGACCGCTTTTGGTGTCGCACCAGGGATGGTTGTCGCGACACGCTTGTTGTCGCGCCAGGCCGACCCGTCACGTCTCAGGGCCCATCGGTTTAAAACTGAGGCTGGCGCCCATTCCTCCTCTCTCCCTTTCCTTCTTCTTCTTCTTCCTTCTTCCTCTCTCGAACTCTCTTGCGTTATCAGTGGTTTTGTGGTGCTCGTGGCAAGGAGGTAACGTGCCCTTGGTGTAGGCGACGTGCTCGTGGTGCTTGGAGCGAGGTGGAGGTGGCCATTCCAACATGAATGTCCCAACGGGTCGGTTCTACTCCTCGAGGTAGGGACCCTTCACTCCTCTCATTCTAGGCATGCTTCCTTCCCCCTGAAGATTGTGGTTCTTCCATGTTTGGGGTCGTGGGGGTGTAAGAATCATGCTCGTGGTGAGTGAGGTTTCCATTGAGCGTAGATTCCTTATAATCCTCATTTTATGGGGTTTTGAGGGTGGTTTGGTTGTTTATAAGCTTTCTCCTACGTTTCCCATGTTCCCCTCCCCCATATGGATGTGTTTGTATCGATTTTGGGGCGGTCCTTGGGAGGACTGTACCGGGACACCCCTTGGCTGAGATCACGACCTCTATAGAGGTCCCGATGATGTCATGACCGGTGCGGCTGTCGCGACATCATCGCAACGCTCTGAGGCATCGCGACTTGGTCGCAATAGGCTAAGGCATTGTGACAAGGTCACGACAGCCTGAGGCATCGCGACAAGGTCACAATGGCCTATGGCGTCATGACAGCACTAGAGACAGGTAAGTTCTTGCGGAGTTCCGTTTCTCATGGAGTCTTCGCCGTTTCTGGTTCTTTCTGTACCCGTGCCACCAGTGCTAGTTCCTAGTAGGGTCCTACACTAGTCATTCGCCCGGTGCTCGGCACCTGAGTGCTTGTCCCATGAGAGAGTTTGTTACCGTTTGCCTAGGACCCCCATCCTCGTGCGCCTTAGAGGGAGCATTCGGGGCAACGAGCGTACTCGAGTCACGAACTCTGGAGTTGAGGGGAAAACAGTGGTTAGGACAGCGGCATAGAGTCGTTTGCAGAGCTCTCTGGTTGGTCTGGGACACCGAGGATGGCCGGAGTTCTACCCAGTGCAGGCCAGCCAGTCCTTTTTCTCACTACCTCGCTCCTTGTGGCCTCGGAACCACTTGGAGAGGCTAGGTGTGGGACCGTAGTCCGGCCAAACTACGGTGGTTACTGTTGTGTACTTTGTGCTCCTGCCCCCACTCTGACGAGAGTGGAGGTTTGGACCTGGGTCGAGGATAAGACATCAGTGGACGCACCTGACCGGTTGACTAGTTGTAGTGTTTTCCATAGCTAGTGTCTCTTGTCTAGGCAGGGTTCTCTCTGTCTGCGTTGCCAGCATGTGGGTGGTCATGATGTGCAGGTTTTCTGGAGTTTCTGACCACGTGTCTTTCCGTTCTGTTGCTAGTTAGTAGCCTTGCTTCCACACTTTCCTTTATAGAGTAGAAGATATAACTGTTGTGATTTAATTATATATATATATATATATATATTCTTTTGACTGTTAGAGCCAGTAGGAGATTGATAGTCCCTACTGAGCTTCTGCTGTGAAGCTCATCCCTTCCGTTTTTTCTAGGTAAGACTTCTCAGCAGCAGCAGGACGCGCGTCGGGCGGAGTAGGTGGGGCAGTAGGTGTCGTCCCAACAGCTAGCAGTGGTTTCCCCCTCTCAGTTGTATGTCACCCTCGGGGTATGCCCCTAAAGGATCTATCCTTCCCCTTTTTACTTTACTAGTGCGTGTGTTGGGACTGTGCCTAGAGCGATACACTGCAGTCTCGCTCTCCTTTCTGCTTCCGCGTGTGTGCTTCTAGTTTTATAGTTGACATTTATTTCACTTACATATTCTGTTAGACTTGTGTTACAGCCCTTCGGGTCCCCGGATCTGTGGGCAGCGACCACGAAAATCGGGTCCTCGGCTTGGGCCGAGGGTCGGGTTCTCGGGGTCGTTACATTTATGGTCGGAGTACACTATAAATTGATTATCATACAAGCAGTGTCTTCAGAGCTTTAGAGTAAAAAATTACCACTGCTAGTTCCAAATCATGTACTGAGTAATTTTTCTCATGATTCTTTAATTGTCTAGATGCATAAGCAATAACTTTTCCTTCTTGCATCAAAACACATCCTAACCCAATATTTGATGCATCGGTGTAACCTTTAAATATTTTTTCTTCTACTGGTAAGGCTAGAACTGGTGCAGACGATAAATTCCTTCATTCTCTGAAATGCATATTCACAACTCACATTCCATTTGAATGTAGTTCCCTTCCGAGTTAGTTGTGTAAGAGGTGAAGCAATTCTGGAAAAATCTTTAACAAACCACCGATAATAGCTAGCCATACCCAAAAAACTTCTAATTTCAGCAATGTTCTTAGGTTGTTCCCACCTCTGAATAGCTTCAACTTTAGAGGAATCTACTGACAATCTCTCTCTAGAGATGACATGTCCTAAGAACGTTACATGTTCCAACCAAAATTCACATTTACTAAATTTTGCATACAACTTATGGTCTCGGAGCAATTGTAAAGTAACCCGTAGATGTGCTTCATGTTCTTCCATACTCTTAGAATAAATCAATATATCATCAATAAATACAACTACAAACTGATCCAAATATGACCTGAATACGTCAGTCATCAATCGCATGAAAGCGGAAGGTGCATTGGTTAATCCAAACGACATCACTACAAATTTGTAATGCCCATATCTACTTCGAATAGTTGTCTTGTGAATATCCTCTTCCTAAATTCTTAATTGATGATACCCAGATCTAAGATCAATCTTTGAGAAATACTGAGCTCCAGACAATTGATCAAATAGATCATCAATTCTAGGGAGTGGGTATTTATTTTTAATTGTTAACTGGTTCAATTGTCTATAATCTATGCATAATCGCATAGTCTCATCCTTTTTCTTAACAAACAGTACTAGAGCACCCCAAGGAGATGTACTAGGTCTAATGAATCCTTTCTCCATTAGTTCCATCAATTGCCTTTTTAATTCTTTCAATTCTTCCATTGACATTCGATAAGGTGTTCTTGAAATTGGTGTGGCTCCTGGAACCAATTCAATTGAGAATTTTACTTCTCTACTAGCTGGTAATCTAGGTAGTTCCTCGGGAAATACATCAGGAAAATCTTTTACTACCAAAATATCCTTCAACCCTGTTGTATTCTGATTTATTATTGTCACGGAAGCCAAATATCCTTGACACCCTTTTTGTACCAACTTGCATGCTTTAACTGCCAAGATTATGGGTATACTTCTCACACGAGGTCTATCAAAAGTCATGAAGAAAACCTCTTTACCCAAAAAAGTTACTTGCCTTAATTGACAATCCAAATTTACATGGTGTTTAGATAGCCAATTTACCCCAAGGATTACATCATAATCCCACATCTCAAGGCATATCAAATCATCTGGGAAATTATGTTCTTTAACTAGAATTTGACTGGCAGGGTAATATTCTTTGAGTTTCTTACCCTCGCTTAGAGGAGTAGCTACCTCTAATTGTATAGGTAATGAAATTGATTGTATTTCTAAGGATCTAACAAACTCACGACTAATAAAGGAATGTGTAGCTCCCGAATCAAATAAAACATACACAGGTTTGGAGTTCACTAAAAGTCACCTTCAATAAGTCCGCCTTCTTGTGGAGATTCAGGTTCCACTTCCTGAATAGCTTACAGACGCCCTTGTTTGGCTCGGGGGTTTTGGTTTGCTGACAGATTCTTCATCATGGGACATTCAGGAATCGGATGTTGATTGCTTCCACATCGGAGGGAAGCACTCAACCAACGCCAACAATTTTCAGTTTTGTGTCCACTGAGATGACAATGTCGACAAACACTACAAGAAATTGCGGCAATAGAGACCGAATCTGAGTCCGAATTATTCCGTCACTATTCGGTCTCAGATCTGAGACTGAATAGTGACTGAAAGATATCGATCACTAAGTTTTAGTTTTAGTGACCGAAAAAAAATTGGTCCCTATTTGGTCTCCGATCTGAGATCGAATAGTGACCGAAAAAAATTTGGTCACTAGAATTATCCGTTGGCGGGCTTACGGGGTGAAACTTTGACCGCAATATTTCTGTCCCAATTCGGTTTCAAATCTGAGACTGAATAGTGACTGACATATTTCGATCACAAAGTTTATGGGGTTTAGCGACCAAATAGTGACTGGCAAAATTCGGTCACTAGAACTATCCGTACGCAAGCTTATGGGGTGAAACTTTGTGACTGAGGGGGGTGGGGGGGCAGTGTCGGGGGTGGGAGGGGGGGTTCGGCGGTGTGGGGGGGGGGGGGAGGGGGGTGGCTGTGTAGGGGTGGGGGGGCAGTGTGGGGGTGTGGGAGGGGGGGTTCGGCGATGTGGGGGGGGGGAGGGTGGGAGGGGGGTTTGGGGGTGTAGGGGAGGGAGGGACAATGGCAATGTGGGGGTGGGAGGGGGTTCCTGGTTGTGTGGGGGTGCGAGGGGGGGTACAGGTTGTGTGGGGGTGGGGGGGCAGTGTGGGGGGTGGGAGGGGGGTTGGCTGTGTGGGGGGGGGGGCAGTGGGGGGTGTGGGAGGGGGGTTCGGCGGTGTGGGGGGGGCAGTGTAGGGGTGGGAGGGTGGGAGGGGGGTTTGGGGGTGTGGGGGAGGGAGGGCAGTGGCAATGTGGGGGTAGGAGGGGGGGCCGGGTTGTATGGGAGTGCGAGGGGAGGCAGGTTGTGTGGGGGTGGGGGGGGCAGACAGCCGGGGGTGGGGGGGGGGGGGGGTCCTTGTGAATAATTGTTTTTTTTTCTGCATATGGCACATTATTGATATGCTTTTTCCTCCACACATGTCATGGCCAGTCCATTGCACACTATCTGACTGACTCTATTGCTGCTTTAATTTAGAATAGATTGAGAATAAATTGATTTTTTTTATAAAAAATATTGAAGTTATTTCACTTTATTCCCAATCTATCCTGATATTAAACTTGACCTTAGTCATCCTAAGTGTGGGAAACTTATTGGAGATTTTATGGAAGAAAAAAAAAGGGGTTTCTTATCTATAGACTATTCTTACATGAAAATTTACAAATGTCTCATTATGGTTGTTAAGATATTGTTAACAATGCCCTAGTAAATTGAAAATATTGCAGGTATGTCATTGGGTTAACCTCCTCTAGGAAGAAAAAAGAGATATGAATAGTACTTCCATTAATATGGAATGAAAAATATTTGTTACAATTGTAAATTGTACTTTTTTTGTTTAAGTGGACACAATATGTTCTTAATATATTGATTAATGAGAAATTAAAAAATTATATTAAATCTAGGAACTTTGTTGAATAGAAATTATAGAATACAATTCCTATTTCTGCATTTAATATACCAAAGTATGGTCAATATATATCACAACCCAGATTAGAAGTTTAGATACATATTTCTCAATCTAATAGGTAAAGCAGCCAGGTCAAGGAAAAAAAAAAGGGAAATGAGTTACAAATTAGAAGATTCTGGAATTAACAATTACTAAGGCGTCATATGTCCATGAGAATATAAGGAGAAATCAATAGAAGAAACAAAAAAAAAAATAGAAACTAAGTTGATTTTTTGGACTTGAATTCAATTTACTGGCTAGGGTCTTGGAAATAAAGTTACTCAACCAAGCATGGAATTGAGGTATACATCCCAATTTAGGAAAAAAAAATTACTACAAACTCTTCCTTCTAGACATTAGTCTAGTTTACGTTTAATTGTTCAGTTTCAGTTTAATGATTAGTATTACACTTCTTATTTTAATGTATTTGTTTAGTATTGCACTTGTTTATATGTAATATTTCTTGCAAGGTGTTGAACAACTTCAAAGGGAAAAAAAAATGGTGCACTGGCCCTGTGTTCCTAAATTTCACCTACTTACACGGCAACCAGTAGTTGATAGGAAAAGATTTAAGGGAGTCAGATTCGGAGAAATGGAGAGGGATTGCCTACTTACCCATGGGGCCGCTGCTTGGACTCTGGTGCATGTTTGGTAACATGCATTTGTGAGGAGTCATTGAGTGTGAATAGGCATTCGTGAAGGTTCGCAGCAGCCCCATGGCCAAGTAGGCAGTCCCTCTCCATTTCTCCAAACTTGACTCCCCCAAATCTTTCCTATCAGCTACTGGTTGCCATGTAAGTAGGTGAAATTCAGGAACATAGGGCCAGTGCACCCTTTTTTTTTCCTTTGAAGTTGTTCAACGCCTTGCAAGAATTTTTTTTACTACAATTTTTTTTTTCTTGATTAGTATTGCAGTTCTTACTTTAATGTAATTCATTTACATGTATGTGTGAATTCGGTTTAATATTGCACTTGTTCAAATGTAATATTTTGTTTTCATTTTCCTTTCATATTTATGTGGTTTTTAAATTTGATCTATGCATGTATAGCAATTTATCACTGCACACACCTCACTAGAGCGTGTTAAGCCCGTGTCAATGAACCTTTCCGTTCATGACTTTGGGATTGATGTGCACGAGTCTTATTTTCAATGATGAGAACATGTATATCTAACTCAAAGCCTTGAATTGTCCCATTTGGACAGTCTGTGAATGTTTCATCGTAGTTAGGTGGTCAGTTACTATGTGTTTATATTATTTGTTGAAAATTTGGGTGCGCCTACTCACTCCTCTCTCATATACCTTTATTGATTTAGAATATTTTCTTAACCACTTATTAGTAAGTGTTTAAGAAAATATCTTAATCGATAAATATTGTTGGTATATCAGAGAGGTGTGGGGAGATGCTACCGAAATTTTCAGCAAATTATACAAACACATAGTAAATGGCCATATCAAATATTCACGGATGGGTAAAAAATGATAATCTAAATAATATATCCTTCATATTCATTTCGGCTGCGTCGAAGGATGTGTGAGTTTGAATTTTAAAGTTATTTGTTTGTTAATATTGATTAGGTGCAGGAACAAAATGGCTTCAGACCGTTCATAGATGTATTGTAGAATAGTTGATCATGTGGTGTCTGTGGAGTTTAGGGTCGGAGTTGAGACTTTCATTCAGTTTGCATTGGGGAATCCAAATGCAACAGTAGACAGTGAAGGTTGCATCCAATGTCCTTATATGATTTGAAAAAATTTGAAGTGGAATTCACAATGGGAGGTTCAACGCCATTTATACAGAAAAGGGTTTGTTGAAGGTTATATGAATTGGACATGTCATGGTGAGGAGCTCTGGTCGCACGAGCCTAGTAATGTGGAAGGCACAAGTACATACGTGGATATGGTTGTAGATGCTACTGGTCCCACATTTAATGTACATGAGGATCATGTATATGCTGAAGACGTGCCGAACAAGGGAGCCGAAAGATTCTATCAGTTACTTAAGGATGCTGATGAGCCATTGTGGGATGGTTGTCAAAAACACACTCGGTTGTCAGTGGTGTCACAGTTGCTGAACTTGAAATCTGAATTTCATATAAGTGGGAATTGCTTTGATCATCTCCTCCTCATCATCAACAGCATGTTACCTCGAGATGAGAAGCTGCCTCCAAATTTTTATCATGCCAAGAAGATGGTCAATGATTTAGGACTTGGATATGTGAAAATAGATGCATGTCCTAATCATTGTATGTTGTATCACAAAGAGGATGCAGATAAGGTATCATGTTCTATTTGCCATCATGATAGGTTTAAACCTAAAGGAGGGGCCAATATTAGGGGAAAGGATATACCTTATGTGTCATTGCGATATTTCCTCTATACACCCAGACTGTAGTGGATGTATATGTCTTCAAAGACAGCTTGACATATGAGGTGGCACGCAGAAAGAGTACGTCGGGATGAGGATATTATGAGTCATCCTGCAGATGGCAAAGCTTGAACTCATTTCAACCATGCTCATCCTATCTTCTCAAGAGAGTCACGTAATGTGTGGCTTGGTTTGTGCACTGACGGATTCAATCCATTTAGAGGTTCAGTGGCTTCCTACTCCAGCCGGTCAGTGTTTGTGACACCATACAACCTTCCTTCGAGCATGTGCATGAAGCGAGAGAATTTGTTCCTGTCTTTATTGATTCCTGGTCCTAAAAGTCCTACAAAAAATATAGACATCTATCTCAGACCATTGATTGATGAATTGAAATTATTATGAACTGAGGGGGTCAATACTTATGATGAATCTAGAAAGCAAATTTTTACCTTGAGGGCAGCATTGATGTGGACGATAAGTGATTTTCCTACATATGGAATGCTATGTGGTTGGAGCACACATGGGAGGCTAGCATGTCCTTACTGTATGGATAATACCAAATCATTTGTACTTAAACATAATGGGAAGTCCTACTGGTTTGATTGCCATCGATACTTTTTAGCAGCTGATCACCCTTTCAGAAGACAAAAAGATGCATTCTTAAAGAACAGAATGGAACGAGATGAAGTTAGCACGTGTAGAAAATTTGCCAGATATCACATAACTGATGGATAGTACCCGGCACCTTTCAGGTTTTGGGAAGGAGCACAACCAGGTAAAGAGAAGCATTTTTTGGGAGATACCTTATTGGTCGACTCTTCTTGTGTGGCACAATCTAGACTTGATGCATATCAAGAAAAATGTCTTTGATAATCTGTTCAACACCGTTATGGACATAAAAGGTAAAACAAAGGACAACGGGAATGCACGTTTGGACTTGTCCATGCTTTGTAAATGTCCAGAGTTAGAACTTGTTGAAGTAAATGGGAAATCAATTAAACCAAAAGTAGTTTATGTGCTTGGAGGATGACAAGTAAAGGAAGTGTGTCAGTGGCTGAAACAGTTGAGATTTCCTTATGGTTATGTGTCTAATATTGCTCATTCTGTCAACGTCAGTGAAGGAAAAATATATGGAATGAAGAGTCATGACTGCCATGTGTTCATGCAAAGGTTGCTACCTATTGCATTTCGTAACATGTTGCCGAAGCCACTATGGGGAGCATTGTCTGAGCTGAGTCAATTTTTCACGATTCTGTGTACATCAGAACTCAGGCTTGAGGATGTGCAAACTATCGAACAGAATGTGGTCACCATCGTATGCAAGTTGGAGAAGATATTTCCGCCTGCATTCTTCGATTCGATGGAGCATTTACTCGTACATCTACTATATGAAGCTAAAGTCGGAGGGCCAGTACAATATAGATGGATGTATCCATTTGAGAGGTATATGTGAATATTAACATTGTTCTTCTTAGAATTGCACCTTATATATGATATGTTTCCCATATGTTTCCCATTGACGTAGGTGCATGCATGACCTCAAAATGAAAGTCTGAAATAAAGCAAAAGTGGAGGGTTCTATTGCTGAGACATATATTATGGAAGAAATCTCAAACTTTTGTTCGATGTACTTTGAAGTAGACATACAAACTCGTCGTACTCAACCTCCACATAATGATGATGGGGGGGGGGATCTATGTGTTCAGATCGACTCTCCATATTTAATCATCCTGGACGTGCCTTCGGATGTTCTTCAACTCGCATGCTGGATGACAGAGAGTTATGCACCGCAGAGATATATATTCTTTTAAATTGTGTTGAGCTAGAGTGTTATGTTGAGTAAGTGCTAAACTCACAATTTATTGTGTATATAACTTCTTTGCCCTTATTCTAGCTATTGATGGTGGTCTTCCATTCATATTGCAGACAATTTGATTCAGAAATAATTCAAAGAAATCCACATCATAGTGAAAATGAGGTTGAAAAAGAATGAGAGAAGTATTTCTAATTGTGGAAACTGACGGAGTTCAATTCGAACACCCGGTTTAAGCTCGACACTCAAATTCATCTTAATCAAGTTAGTTTAGTTTAAAAAGGAAGAACTTAGGTTTGGGGGTCCAAAATTAGAAATACTAATCCAATTGGCCTCCGGTTTTTTCCAGCATGGCCAGGGCGATGGTTGTGACTTGTGAAAACTGACGGAGTTCAGTTCGGACTCCCGGTTTGAGCTCAACGCTCAAATTCACATTAAGCAAGTTAGTTTTGTTTTAAAATGAAGAACTTAGCTAGGTTTGGGGGTCCAAAATTGGAAATACTAATCCAATCGGCCTCCGGTTTAATCCAGCACGGTCGGGGCGATGAATGTGACTTATAAAAATTGATAGAGTTCAATTCGGACTCCTGATTTTAGCACGATGCTCCAATTCACATTAAGCAAGTTAGTTTAGTTTAAAAATGAAGAACTTAGGTTTAGGGGTCCAAAATTAGAAATACTAATCCGAATGGCCTCTAGTTTTTTTCAATACAGCCGGGGGGATGATTGTGACTTGTGGAAACTGACGGAGTTCAATTTGGACTCCCGGTTTGAGCTTGACACTCAAATTCATCTTAAGTAAGTTAGTTTAGTTTAAAAATGAAGAACTTATGTTTGGGGGTCCAAAATTAGAAATATTAATCCGATTGGCCTCCGATTTTTTTCAGCACGGCTAGGGCGATGGGTGTGACTTGTGGAAACTGACAGAGTTCAATTCGGACTCCCGATTTGAGCTCGATGCTAAAATTCATCTTAATCAAGTTAGTTTAGTTTAAAAAGGAAGAACTTAGGTTTGGGGGTCCAAAATTAGAAATACTAATCTGATTGGCCTCCTATTTTTTCCAGCACGGCCAGGGCGATGGTTGTGACTCGTGAAAATTGACGGAGTTCATTTCGGACTCCCAGTTTGAGCTCAACGCTCAAATTCACATTAAGCAAGTTACTTTAGTTTTGTTTTGTTTAAAAAGGAAGAACTTAGCTAGGTTTGGGGGTCCAAAATTAGAAATACTAATCCAATCGGCCTCCGGTTTATTCCAACATGGTCGGAGCGATGAGTGTGACTTGTGGAAACTAACGGAGTTCAATTCATACTCCTGGTTTGAGCACGACGCTCAAATTCACATTAAGCAAGTTAGTTTAGTTTAAAAATGAAGAACTTAGGTTTGGGGGTCTAAAATTAGAAATACTAATCCGAATGGCCTCAATTTTTTCCAGTACGGCCAGGGCGATGATTGTGACTTGTGGAAATTGACAGAGTTCAATTTGGAGTCCCGATTTGAGCTCGACGTTCAAATTCATCTTAAGCAAGTTAGTTCAGTTTAAAAATGAAGAACTTAGGTTTGAGGGTCCAAAATTAGAAATACTAATCCGATTGGCCTCCGATTTTTTCCAGCATGACCAGGGTGATGGTTTTGACTTGTGAAAACTGACGGAGTTCAATCCGGACTCCCGGTTTGAGCTCGACGCTCGAATTCACATTAAGCTAGTTAATTTAGTTTAAAAGTGAGTGAATAAAATCTAAAAATTTAAATAATTTATTGCTTATAGTAGTATTTAATTTTAACTGATTATTGTTATATATCTATTGTAGGTTCCTTCATCGAGTGGCGTGGGAGGAGACGAGGACGAGGAGCACGAGGACGAGGATTCATGATTTTCATTTCATTGTTATTTTTTGTTGTGGACATTTTTATTATTGTTGTGGACATTTATATTTTATTATTGATGTGGATAGTTTTATTATTCTTGTGGACATTTTATGGTTTTTATTTACACAGGTTATTTTATTTACACAGGTTAACGCCTCATATTCCGACACCGTCATTCTGAGTTGCTTTAGATTAGCAAACTCATTAGCCTTCTTCTCTTGAACCACTTCAGAGAAATATTGCTCATTAAACATTTCAATGAATTCTTCCCAACCTATCTGGTTTGGATCATCTATAGTAGATTCTACAGTCTCCCACCATGCTCGGGCATCACGATCCAACTGGAATGTTTCTAAAGGTATCTTATCCTCTTTTGCACATCGGATCACCTTAAAAATTCTTTCAATATCTTTTAACCAATTTTTGCCTCATCCGGATCCGTGCTACTTGCAAATCTTGGAGGATCTAGACTTCGAAAATCTTTAAACAGATTTGTTCCATTATGAGTGTTGTTCTTAGCCACTGTCCTCATCACTCGAGTCAAGTCATGCATGGTGCTTTCCATCTTCTTCCAGTTTGCATCGCCTCCTTCCATAACTATTTTAAGGAATTATCTGAGACATCCAACAATTCATACATTAATATTATTTCCCAAACCAGTACATACATTCATAACATACAAATTTTTTGTTATCACATAACATACATACTTCCATTAATAAACCGAAAATATTTACATCATCATCATCATCCTTATCCTAATAAGCTGAAAATATTTACATCATCCTTAACCTCTCGTTACTTATATACATGGAGAGTCATATATACAACCCACTATTTAACAAAAGAAGAAGTTAACAAAAGTAAGTTTCTAATCTTCCTTTCTTGATTCAGGTTTGTACAACAGATTCCACAGATGGTTGCTGATCTCCCTCAGGCCCATGGTACAGTTCTCTTGCTGCATCAGACATCACCTCCGAATACCCTTCAATCTGATGTAGCAGCATGTCTTGTCTCAACTTCAGGCTATCCAGATTGTTCATTATTTTACTCATAGACTCTAAGAAAGCACGAGGATTTCTTGCCAGAAATGTGCCAGTGGTTAGCTTCAATACTTCCTCCTTTACCTGCACATGTGCTTCCCTCTAGGCCTGAGCATACAACTCCACATCTTGTCGTAGTAGTTCCATTGCAGATACCAGCCTTTCTTGAGCATTCATTTCCATTCTGTAGCAAACAAGAAGTTAAATATAATACACATACAAAAACTTTCTATTGCCTTCGTAACTAATCCCAGATTTCTACCCCAACTCACTAGTCATTCCCTAGGTTTACGGAACCTAAGGCTCTGATACCAAATAATCTGTCACGTCCTAATAAATCGCTATTTATCAGAAAATGACAGAAATAGACATAAGAAATAGAACTTGGATTATTTAAACATCTAACATAATTACAACGGAAGTTTTATATACATAACACTCCTCATTACAATCCATAGGAGGAGTGAGAAAAGGAAACTTAATAACATTTCCATCTTCTAACTACAATACTAGAAAGGTAATCTATGGAACTTCAGCGATTGGTTGACCCGCTCAGCACACCCCCTTAAGAGCAAGGCTCATCATGTTCACCTGAAAAAGTAAGGTTTAATGAGCAATTGTGCCCAGTAGGATTCATCCTCTTATCAAATGATTTAAGATAATCAAAGAATTAGGCAATATACAGGACTAATAACAGTATTGAATGAAGCTTGAATAGAAATGAATTCAGTATGGTATAATCACATTCCGGTTCAAGTAAGAAATACATAATCATCTCATGACATAATTAATTGATGACTAATCAAGCAAGTATGATGCAATGCCAAACATCCAGTAGATCCATTATCATTCCGTACGGCCAGTAAACGAGTTCGGGTGCTCCTCCTGGGACTGGATTAGCCCCACTTGCACAAGCATTTATCTCAAATGAGTCCAAAGACCCAAAGTTGTCATCACAAATCATTTCTGTTAAACATTCAAGTATGGTACACAGATACTCAAAATCTCATATGTAGCAAAGGTTTAGGAGTCTACACCAAAGACTTCAGAAGGTTGTAGCCATGTAGGAAACAATCATACTTGAGGGTGTTCAAGAACAATCCATAGTTGGATGTGGATGACAATTAAATGATCCCTCACAATGGTATAGTAGTTAGAATCCAAGAAAATGAGGAAAACAACTTGTTTGGTTGATATCAAAGTGTGTCACCTTGGGTTGGGCAAGGAGTGGATCTGGCTAACATTACAGAGTAGTGTATGTCGACAGCCAAAGAGTGGCTGTCGACAACCACTGGTGCATCCAGAACTGGGTTATGGAATCTTGCCCATAGCTGTCGATAGGCGATAGGTAGTTGTCGACAGATGGATGCCATCTATCGACATATGAGTTCTATCTGTCGACATCTACTGGTGGTTCTAAATTTTTGGGTTCTGGAAGCATGATACCTGTCGACAGATGGGTTCTAATTGTCGACAGTCGCAGGTTGATCCTCTAGAAATGGTTTAACGATCAGGAGGTTCTTATAAGTGTTCCTATGATTCTATGTATGATTAACAACACCTAATGGATCTTATTTACATTTCTACACACCAATTACATGAAGGAAAGAAATAGAACAATAGGAGTACAATCTTTACAACATGGGTGGCATGAAAACTTATGAAAGGATGATTACTGTATATACAACTCTTCTAAGAAATTTTTCCTTGCATCTAGTAGGTAGTTCTCCACAAGTATGCTTGGATAAGACATGAGCATTAGTTAAAGCATGATTACAATGGATAAGAAAAGCATTCCTGTAACAGCCCTGGATATTTATACCCAATATGGGTCCATATCCAAGTCCACCTCCCGTGATCAGACCAAAGTCTCACAAGGGATATCGCTAACACCTGAAACAAGCTGTAAGGGAGTGAGCCTCAACACGTCACTGGCTCAATAGAGACCTCCCACAAGGAAACAACAACAACATAAAAGAGACCTCAACCCTACAGGGTCTCACAGGCAACACCGATAAGCTAACAACAACATGCTCACACAAGCATGTTAAACAACAATTAAACATAATCATACCGGCTAACCACACTCCTCAGAAAGTAAAGGAAAGTAACAGGATTAGCTCAGCACCACTAGTCTGCCCTTTAATAGAAACACCTCGACCACAAGCCTCATCGGAAGATTACTACCTAAGCTACCAGTCTCACAGGCAAACCAACCACACAGGGTAACGGGTTTGGCAATAACCAGCAAACACCCTCATACCAAAACCATAATCGTAAGCTTAATCAACATGAAAACAAACAACGTGTAGTAGGTCATACCACGAGACCTCCACAAAGCACAAAGCCACTTCAACACCTACTGAGGCCGGTACACAATGTACCACAACTCAAGCTACTCACAAAAGATATAGGTACCTATTACCACGAGGTACCACTATGGAACCACAACCTGAACTGTGCCACCACAACGGTTCAAACCTCAACTGGCGAGTCACAACACACAAGCCACGACTAGTGGCAAACCACGAGTCGGAACAGAACGACGCCACCACACGGGAACAGACTACTAGTTCATGACGCCAGTATCCAACCCGGACAACATAGCACAAGAACCACCTCTCAGTCTCGTAGCCACGGACCACACATTCCAACTATAGCTCCACAAGCACACAAAGTAAACCAACCAAAAGTGGAGACCAACAAACACCACACCTGTAGACCACACAGCTGTAGGTCCAAGCCTAACACTTTTAGGGACTCCGGCCCGAGCTCCCTAAAGTGAGGCATTGAAACACAAGACTAGCTGGGGACCAGTACGTCTACCGGTGTTCGTCCACCAACCACGAGCGTGCTACAAGAGACTGCACACCCACAAACACAAGTCGCTGCCCACAGTTATCTTTCCCTCAGCCATACGTACAACTCAAACACAGGAGTGAGGGTGTCCAGGAAGACGACCAAGACATCAAAGGTACACACTGTACCGAGACACACCCCGAGCACAACACACATGCCTGGCTCTCCTAGGAACCTGGGGTACCCAACTGAAGAGGTATTCCGGATTTGGCGCTAGACCACCAAACTCGCTAAGCACACAAACCATGTTATACTTACTCATACAACCCTTTATTTATAAACCACGGTATACAAGTGTTAGGATTCGCTTAGCATCGGTCACCACGTGACCCTCAAGCCACCCTACACTAATACATATTTGTATCACAACAACACAATACAACCTTGCCAGTCATTGGTCACCCAGTGACCTCCATGGCAACACACACCACTTCACACATAAATCATTACAATAACCTTTAAAGAACAACAACAAACCAGGGCTAGGTCCACACAGGACCTTCACTGGCCAACACCCAACATTCCCCTAAGAAGCCAAATCGTGTCGACTACAGGCGACACCTTTCAAATAGCGTCGGCTTATCCGAACGCCATTCCAAACCTTATCGCGACAGGGCTCAGTGACGCGACAAAGTCGCGTCGGCCCGGCACGACGCATTTAAACCAAACCAGTCAAAGCCTCAGTCAACATACAATCACGTCGAACACAAGCGACGCGTTTCTACATGAACGCGTCGGGTCCAGCAGACGCGACCCCAACACCACCATTGCACATAGACAAAACCCGAAATGCGTTGGCCCAAAGTGACGTGTTCATCCATGAATGCGTCGTCTATCCTGGATGCATTCAACGGAGATAGGGGGTCAGTTCACAGGCCGAACCCACCTCCTCCACAGAAAAACCCACACACATAAATCTGCTGCATGATCCAACTAAAGCATTAAATAGAGTAAGCTACACATGCAAACCACCCACACATGCTCCAACCCTTAATCCCAATTCCAACCATGCCTTTAAACACCAAACAAAGGTAGGAAGTCTCCCTACCGGAAGAAGACGCCAAAGTACGCCCAAAACCTCCTCGTCAACAGCACGTCCATGCTCTGGACACCATCCTCGCATGGTTCCCGCGCCGCACAAGCTGCTAGAAGCTGAAATCGCTGGAAAACCCCACCAAGGATGCCACAGCACCTTCCCCATCGCCAGACAAAGCATCTTCTGCTCTGTCTGGCTGAAACGATGCACTTCAAACACTTGTTGAAATCACGTCCGGGACAGACGCCGCGTTTAACTCCCATAAATGCGTCCACCATGTCCGACGCCATGCAAACCCGCACGACACGCGTCACAGAGGCGGTTCACTGAATCGCGTCCGACATGTCCGACGCGTTTAAATCGCGTCGCCTATGCCCGCCGCGTTTCCAAACCGGGAAGCATCAATACAATTGGGCTGGCATATCCGGCCCACACTGCTCACTCTGTGCACCAAAAACCCAAACACAGCCCATTGACCATCTCTTGGTCAAGAACACCACACATAGACCCGATAAACCCGGATCCGAACAACCGTGTTATTACAATTCCAAAAGAATTTTATAGAACCCAAGTCAAGGTATAAACATGGTAAACACTTAAACACAAAGTTCTTCACAAGAGAAGGAGACAAGAAGGAGGGAGTCCTACATGACATAGGAAAGATGAAGGTCCTTCTCTTCTCCTCAACGAAGGAACTAGCAGTAGCAATAGGAAGAAAGAAGCAGAAAGGGTTGTAGAAGTAGCAGCTACGGTAGGTGCAGTAGTAGGAGTAGCAGTAGCAACAACAGAAATAGCAGCAGCCACTACGGCAAGAGCAGCAGTAGCAGTGAAGTTGAGTAAGTGGGTAAAAGCCCACGCGGATGGTTAAGGGAGAGTTTTTATAACTGTCCGTGTCCCATGCATGTATGGCACGTAGCCATACAGGTATAGCCATAAAAATCTATCTTTCCATCACAAGGCCACGTTTTACCATAGGGTTTTACCCCATTCACACATATTAAGCTACGTGTAACTCACTTACACCAAGTGAGATGGGTCTTACATAGCCAAAGCTACGTAAGTAATAATTCCAAAAAAATGGTTGACATATATAGGAGATAAATTAGCTGGCCCACTTAACCCTATATTTTTGTACCTAAATGATATCCAATCAAGTTGAAATTTCAAACAAAGGCTAATAGGAAGGTTTTAAAAATTATGGTGATTTTAGTTTAATTTTTGGAATTTATTTTTCACCCAGCAAAAATTACCCGAAAAATCATTGTGTCGACTTAATCTTGATATCTGTGCGTTAATAATTCCGGATATTTATGTTTCTACAACCAGCACATTTTTCTAGGAATTATGGTGTACTTTGTGCTCCTGCCCCCACTCTGACGAGAGTTGAGGTTTGGACCTGGGTCGAGGATAAGACATTAGTGGACGCACCTGACCAGTTGACTAGTGGTAGTGTTTTCCGTAGCTAGTGTCTCTTGTCCAGGCAGGGTTCTCTCTATCTGTGTTGCTAGCCGTGTGGTGGTCACGACGTGCAGGTTTTACGGAGTTTTCGATCACGGTGTCTTTCTGTTCCATTGCTAGTTAGTAGACTTGCTTCCACACTTTCCTTTCTACAGTAGAAGATATAACTGTTAATTGTATATATATATATATATATATATATTATATATATATATATATATATATATATTCTTCTACCTGTTAGAGCCAATAGGAGATTGGAAGTCCCTACTGAGCTTCTATTGTGAAGCTCATCCCTTTTTTTTCCAGGTGAGACTTCTTAGCACATCCGGTCACACATAGTGCGACATCCGGTCACACATAGTGCGACGTCCGGTCGCCCCCTTCATCCGGTCAGCCCCTTCCCCTCAATCTCGCACATCCCACCCCCTCCTAGCAACCTCCGATCGCTCCCCTCCCCCTCTGTCTCTCACGCTCTCCACCCACCCCCCACCCTCTAGTCCCCCTTCCCCCTCCGTCTATCCCCCCCCCCCAACCCTCACCTCAGCTCCTATAGGTCAGAGGGTTTTTTTACAAAACGTCCCTCTAATATTTACCCGGGGATCACCAACCAGGTACTGAGTGTTGTACTTTGTAGATTTTGATGATCACAACAACACTAGGTTTAACTCATATTGAGAGAATCACAAAAGCACATTCTGATATACTTGTTAATGACTTAAGTATTCAATTTATTTATATTTAATTTGAGAGTCTAATTTGTGTGTTAAGTGTGCATGAATATAAGCTGAAGTTGAAGTTGAAGCTGAAGTTGGAGTTGGAGTTAAAGTCAGAGTTGGAGTTCAAGTTGGATTTGGAGTTGAAGTCGGAGGTGGTGTTAAAGTTGGAGTTGGAGTTGAAGTCGAAGTGAAAATCGGACGTCCAATTTAGGGTCTTAGGACGACCGATTTTCTCAGTAACATTGGTGCTGGGACAGTGAACAAATCGGACGACCGATTTGTGAATTTAGGTTGACCAATTCTGGTGATTCCAACACTAACTTTCCTAAAAAGAGAACAACGAGGGTTAAACTCTTTCCAAACTTTGAGGGATCCTTTACAACATATTTATGTGATTTGGAAGACTTCAACACACCCCTAAGAGTTGGTTCTCGTGCCCTAGAGTTTGAGAGAGGGGTTGTGCTGTTTGGATAGGTCTCTTTAGGAGTTTGGATATGGACGAGATTTCCTTGTCATCCACTGTAACGCCCCGACGTGGAATATCGGAGCGGTAATACAGTTATATAAATAGTATAGAGCGAGAAATAACAACAAACCATTTCACAATTGGAATAATGTAAAATGAAATTCAACTTCATTAATAATGCACTATTACATCCACTAATCAGAGCCAAAACTAGGGTCCAGAGTACTTTATTCAAATCTAACTATTACAAATTGACTGACTCATAACCAACTAACTAACTAAAGGCAGTGGTTGTCGAAATGTGGGGTCACTCCTGCTCTTCCTCATTCCCTTCCTCATCAGTGTGGTAGTCTCCATCAGACTCACCTGAAACACATGAAATAAATAGCACAGGATGAGCAATAAATGCCCAGTAGGACTTAATATCTCATATAAACAGGCATGCTTTAAGTGATTAATGTCTTATAAGGCAGAATAACTAGAGAGAATAATCATGTATAGTCAAGAGAGTGATGTAGCATGATAACGTGAAACGATAGCACTTTCATGAGAGTATAGCACAACAAGCATGATAACGGATTGGCCATATAACGAGATAGCACGTAAAGTTGCACGACAGTGCACTAGTAATGATAGCACTTGTATTGATTATCATAGATTAAATCTTGGTAGTATAAATAGCACTGGATGTAAGTCGACATCCTGATCATTGAACTCCCATGGGCAAATAGCACTTTTCGGGTGCATCTCTCAGGACTAGATCAGGCCCTATTGCCTAGCATTAGTTATGTTTATTATCTTAGACAATCAATTGGATGGCCAAATAGAGTACCAAGAATAGATGAGAGTAATTGAAGAATAGACGAGAGTAGAGAGAATGTAAACAAATGAGAGTATAGAGATAGGAGATGAGAACTGGGATATATTCATAAAACAACGAAAAACAGACGATAGTAGCAGTTGCACAACATGCAGTCGTGTGCCGGCAGTCTGATAGAAGTCACAACCACCCACTAGCCGTGCCATGAACACAAGCTAGAGGTTCAGCGTGATCCCTAAGGGTGTAAAGGGTTTTAATGGTACAACCCACTCATCGGCAATGGACATCCGCCAAAGCCAAGAAGGCTTACAGAGGGCTTGACAAGGAGTCCCTGGTCCTTTCAGAAGTGTTCCCAACGGAGAGGTGGTCCAAGCTAAGATAGAAGTATGTAAAGAACCAAGTTGTCCGTCATGCCTTGAGTGCTCGAAGGCAGAGGGACGCGATAATGGTATACAAAGCACGCGAATAAAATAAAGACAAGTTCATTAAAATAATAGGGAGATTAAGTGAATAATTACATTTAATTACTACATATATTATTGAGTAAATTGATAAGGCTTTGTAGCAAACATTTATGTATAGTGTGTGCTTGTGTAAGGTAATCATGATAGCAAGAATTAGTCGTGCACATAGTGTTTATTTAATGGAAAATCATGATATTAATACCCATTTTATTAAGCAGGTCATTACTGTTCATAACAGTACAAATTAAGGGATTAACAGTGATTAAGTGGTATGATTAGCAAAGGTTTGTATGGAAATTAGGGTTCTGTCAGACACAGGTGAAACGCGACGGGGGTACCTATTGCGATTCAAATCGCGACGGGATGGTCTGTCACATCCACTGAAACGGAAACAGGCCAATTATCAAACGCTCTAAATGCGACAGGGTGAACAGTCGCAATTAGGGCAGTCGATCCATGATCGCGACGTTGGGGTCTGTCGCGTTCTGGACAATCGGTACTGGCCTGGAGATCGCATCGAGTCGAGCCCTCGCGTTCATGATGTGACGCGCTCCTCTGTCACGACCGTCTTTAGAATCATGATGGGTCTGGCCGTCGCGTTCTCAGAGAGCCTGGCCGAACCTCAAAGGTGAACTGGTTCCTTTGGGATTTCGGGCCAATCCTCCATGGGCTTGATATAGGGCCATTCAAAAATGTATATAAAATTTTATACATGTCCAAAATTATGAATCTAGTTTTAAACGAAAATAGACATGCCAATGTATCAACAGTAGCGAGAAATTAAAAATTAGGCAAGATATGAACATGCTTTGATTAGGTTACATTTTGGTGACCTAAAAACATACACAGTGATGGAATCTGATTCAATTCACATAGAATACATGATAGAAATTGGAGAAAATAGGATCATTCAAATGCTAACATCATGCAGGATTTATAGTAAAAGTTTTAGAGCACGAAATCATGTATATTCATGGATTGACGGCAAACAAGTGGGTTCGGGTACATGTCCATGACAGGGATTGGGGCATGAAATACTCCTACATGGCACGATGATAATTGGGAAAAACATAGGGCTTTGCAAGAGGGGATCATGGTCTACCTAGGGACGAATTTAATTTAATTTTGCTTGAGAGATTGCCTACATTTTCACCCTTTAAAATCCTAGGGTTGAAAAGTCGAAAGTTGCAAAAATCCGCTTGCTCCAAGCCTCCTTCTCCTTACTCTTCACGTCCAATAGCTCCTTTTCCCCGTGCTCCAAGTTTCAGAGAAAGTCTTGGGTCGGCTGTAGATGAAATTGGGGTGTTTTGTATGCCTAATGTCTCCTAATCACCTTAGAACTCTCTCTTCTCATCCAACTCCGAATTTCCAGATTTATCCCACTATTTCTAGCCTTTATCTACCTAATAGGATAGGGGAGATGACTAATTTCATGTGCAAAGGGTTTGGGTAGGTATAGGACTCTTGTAGAGATAATTATAAGCTATTTTAGTCATTATCTTACCCTTATTTAATTTATTAATTAATTAGCTATAAAATTAGGCCTAAATATCTCCCATTCAACATGGGCTCTTCACCATTAGGCCTATTCATTGATGTTTGGATCATTAGTATAACCCATTCCTAATTTAGCTTAGTGGGTTTTAAATTTAATCACATTTATTCAATTAGATTCTCATTTTATTTCAATTTAATATCATTTATCGAAATTAAAAATTTAGAGTTGCTACATCCTCCCCCTCTTAAAAAGAATTTGGTCCCCAAATTCGTAAGATCGTAAGAGGAAGAATGACTTACTGAATAGCTCCGGGTAGTTCCGTCGCATGGTTGTTTCGGGTTCCTACGTGGCTTCTTCGACTTCGTGATTTCTCCGGAGTACCTTTACCACAAATATAGATCGATTCCGAAGCTGCTAAATATTCTTATCCAATATTCTAACTGGCTTCTCTTCATAGGTCATATCTTTATGCAGGACGATATCATCATAGTTTATTACATCATCATCATTTGTACACGTACTTTCTCAGCATCCACACATGGAAAACATTGTGTACGGTGGAAAACTTAGGAGGTAGAGCTAGACGATATGCCACCTTGCCAATTCTTTCCAGTACTTCAAATGGACCTATGAATCTTGGCCTCAACTTCCCTTTCATCCCAAACCTTTGAAATCTTCTGGTCGGGGATACTTTAACCAGCACATGATCTCCAATTTGGAATTCCAAATCCCTTCTTCTTTTGTCGGCATAGCTCTTCTGTCTGAACTGAGCTATTTTTAATTATATCCCTGATTGTAACGACCATCCTTATACCGGTACGGTTACACCAACCCTCATCGGTATAATGAATCCCGCTACAGTGGGACATTTACCCAACAATTGTACAAGTAGGCTGAAACATACACAAATATATATAACATATGACAGCGGGAATGAAATAACTGGAAAGTAACTCTTATTCCATCATCATCATCATTTATACACAGTCTATATAGAAAAGGAAAAGTAAATACTTCTTAACTGAGAAATTTCAATTATTACATTGTCCACATAAGACTACGCAGAGTCTTTTATTACATACTATGAAAGGAGAAAATACAATGTTGAATCCAAGACAAAAGTCTCCTACTCCCGCTCCGAGTAGCTCCTAACGATCTCCTCGGAAGAAGTAGAAATGTCTGCACCTGTACGCCGAAGCAAGAATGAGTCCAAAAGAACTCAACAAGTAACTCCAACCACACTAAACATACATACATCACCTGACTTTACACATTCTCATGCTACACCATTATCTTATAAAGCATGGATTTGGTAATGTTTCAAAAACCTAAACATGATGTCTATACATGCTACACATGATAAGTGATTTATAAAAAATTTTACAATGGCTTAAAACCTATCACATGCTTTCTACACACTTTACAATATGCTAAAATAAATCTCATTTAATTACATTCACATACTAAGATAATAACCATTTTAAACATGGAGTTTACACATATTACAAAAACATTCCTAGCATGGATTCTATGATCATTTCCACATGGTTAACACATCTACACACATGAATAGATTGTGTTTTGACATGGATATATCACATTCATATAAGGAATTAGCATTTTACATGTTATACCATTGATTCATATTCTCACCTAATCATTTACACAATTTCAGTTATCTAGTTCACATGTTCACACTTTCACACACATGATCACATATTCTTAATTATATGCCATGACACATAGTCCAAACCACCTCTAGAAGGACACACACTTGTCACATCACACACATATCTATCACCTAGACATTTCAGTGATAAATCTTAGTTACTGCGCAGAACCGACCATGGGATATCACACACTATGAACCTTCCCGTGGGGACTTTACCACAGTACACTTCCACAGCCCTCTAAGGTAGCAGTGTCACCCATTGGCGCATTTACACATTTTCTCTAATCTTTTAACACACACTTAATGCACAATTGTTTAACACATCCATTTCATGCTCACACATTTACATACTTCAGTATTACCTAGCATGGTACTACTGTTCTCAATATTAAACAGATTCGAAACAAATCTAATCATGTTGAAATTAGCAGATTTTAATACTAATCATATTAACATGCATTTATTTATCAATATTTCACACAAAATCGACATATACAGCTAATGTCATCATTTCAGTACAAAATTTTAACCACAAATCTATCAAAGGTTAATCATCATGCATACCAAATTTTGCATTTTTCTGAATTACACACAACTTATGAAAATTCTAACAGTGGTATTATACAAAGTAAACATAGTCAAACTAGCATGGATTTTCATTGTTCAGACCCACAACTCATTCTATACATGGATACTGTCAGTCCTAAACATACATCAATTTCTAGGAATTTAACTATTTTTACACTACTTATCTGAATTTCTGTATCAATAAAACATGCTCACTGTTTTACCATTCATAAAATGTAATAATTTATACAGATATAAAAAATTTCCCAAATTTCTACAGCATGAACTAAAACCCATAAACATTTCACAAAATTTTGATGACACTTGGATTCCACGCAGATTGCACTAACAAAATTTTACAAGATTAAAACCTGTTTAACATGCATTTCAGAAATTTCAGATAAATAGGGTATTCCAAAGAAATTCATAAAATTTGCACAGCATGATCCAATAATAGTATTTTATAGCATATCACTTTTACATTATATTCTCATACGTAGAAATCCAAAAAATAGGTCATATAGGTCAGACATGCACACTATTGCAGTCTGGCGAACTTGACGGCATGCAGGTGGCCATCTATCAGGTTAACGGAAACAAAGGTCGCCACCAACTCAAGATCTTGACGGCAAGGGATCTCGCCGTTAAGTTCCTATCTATGCAAAACATAGACCAAACGCAAGAAACTTGGTGAAATTGGGGTTCCAGGACACGAATAAAAATCCATAAAATTACCTAGGACCTACTAGATGCATGTAAGAGTGATGTGAAAGGGTTACTTGCCTCTTGGAAAATCCACAAGCAACGATTTAAGCCATAGAAGCCCTCCTCGGCCTGAGCCAAAGAGTCCTCAAAACTCCCTCGATCCGAGTTTCGTGTTGATGCAGAGCGCAAATCGGTGTCATAGAAGTCTTCTCTAATGTTTAGACTCTCCTCCAGTCATTGTAGAATGCCGGATGAAGCCTCCAGTCGTTGGATTTCAGAGCTCAAAGATTGGGGTTTCGCACAAAGAACTAGGGTTTTGACTCAAGAGCCAAAAGGGTTAGATCTGGCCGAAGATGGGGTGTTTTATAGAGCTAGGGTCGGAGACGAAGTTGGGTAAGGTTGGGTTACCGTTGAGGAACGGTTTCCTAAACCAAGGGCAATATTTCTGGAGGCGTTTCGGGATCTGAAATCGCAACAAATTTGGGACATTGACGTCAACATCTCAGGCCGTCAATTCTGAGTCGGCGTTCATCGATGTGGCCGCTTACTTGGGATTGGCGTCCACCCATATTGACGTCTACCGGCCGCCAGAACTGAACTTAAAACTGCAGAAACTTTATATACACCACACACACACACACACACACACACACACACACACACACATATATATATATATATATAATTTACAATGTACACATTAAAATAATACATATTCACGCAAAGTAAACTAGTAAGTACTATGCACAATAAAGTTTATACATCGATGGCATACATTTATACATTCATAAGAAATCACCCAAAGATGAAAATTCAAGGGCCTTACACCCTCTCCCCCTTAAAGAAACTTCGTCCTCGAAGTTAGACTGACACTACTCAAACAATTGAGGATATTTCTTCTTCATTGCATCCTCAAGCTCCCAAGTAACCTCCTCTCACGAGAAGTTACGCCATAAGACTTTCACCGACGCAATACTCTTGTTTCGGAGATGCTGAACCTTCCGGTTAAGAATAGCTACTGGTTGCTCCACATAGGAAAAATCTGGCTGGATCTCCACTGGCTCGTGGCTAATAACATAAGATGGGTCTCTAACATATCTCCTAAGCATAGATACGTGGAAAACGGGATGGACACTAGCTAACGCTGGGGGTAAAGCTAGCCCATATGCCACGTTGCCCAAACGTCTGAGAATTTCATACGGGCCAATGAATCTAGAACTTAACTTACCATGACTGCCAAATCTAACTACACCATGAGTAGGCGAAATCTTTAAAAAGACATGCTCACCTACCTCAAACTCCAAATCCTTCCTCCTGTTGTCGGCATAACTCTTCTGCCTATCCTGTGCCGCAACAAGCCTCTTCCTAATCATCTGGACCTTATCCGAAGTCTCCTGAACTAACTCCGGACCGATCAACTGCCTATCGCCTGTCTCCTCCCAACACAAAGGAGATCTACAGAGCCTACCATACAATGCCTCAAATGGAGCCATACCAATACTCGCATGAAAACTGTTTTTATATGCGAACTCCACAAGAGGTAAACGGCGCTCCCAATCATCCTTCCAATCTAGAACACACGCCCTCAACATATCCTCGAGCGTCTGGATAGTCCTCTCAGACTGTCCATATGTCTAGGGATGAAACGACGAACTGAGCTTTATCTCTGAACCTAACACATCCTGAAGACCCTTCCACAGCCTTGAAGTAAATCTCGGATCTCGATCCGAAATGATCGACTTCAGGACACCATGCAATCTAATAATGCTACTAATATACAATCTAGCTAAACTCTCTACTAACTGCTTCTTCTTCATGGGCAAGAAATGCGTAGTCTTCGAGAATCTATCTACCACTACCCAAATCGAGTCATTACCCCGTCTAGATCGAGGCAAACCCGTAACAAAATCCATAGTGACAGCTTCCCACTTCCATACTGGGATCTCCATCTTATGCATAAGACCAGATGGTCGCTGCCGCTCGGCCTTCACTTGCTGGCAAACTAGACATCTAGACACATACTTCGCTACATCCTTCTTCATGCCAGACCACCAAAATGATCTCTTCAAATTCTAGTACATCTTAGTGTTACCCGGATGAATAGAGAATCTAGACCTATGAGCCTCCACTAAAACATGCTCACGGACATCCACGATGTCTAGAACACAAACACGGTGATGGAATCTAATCACGCCATCCTCATCACAAGCAATGACCACCTTGCCCACTAACTCTTGGAGTCTAGGGTCGGCTTTCTATTGTTCGATCACCTCATCCAACCCCGATGATCTAATAGACAACTGAGCTACAAAAGCCTAGCACAATGATGGCTCTAACTCAGTCATCGCACACGCTGCATCCTCCAACATCTTCCAATCTTACTGGAGAGACGCCCTCTTCCTACTAAGGGCATCTTGTAGTAACCCGGAAAATTTCATATTTAAAAATTTGAAATAATAATTTTCTATAAAAATAGAATAATAGAAACATACATACCATTATCGTATGTGCAAGAATACATCTAAAAAATTTCGTAAAAATTGTAAATCAACTCCAAATATTATCCCTAAGTATTCAACGAATGAATTCATGCAATGAAAAATCCAATTGGCCAAACGTACATCACAACGTGACTAATTATCCAAATTAGGAAACTAAGTCAGAAAACCGTTAACATGGAAAAATAACACTCCCATAAATTAAACGAACATGTCGAAGAGATTTCCAACATCATGAAATGAATAACCATTATCAGGTTTGGACCAATGGACCTCTCATAGCCATGAATAAATTCAAATAAGAAAATGCAATAAAAATCATAACTTTATTATTCCCTAATTAAAAAGGGAAAAACCTATAAGATAAATTCCAATAAATAATGGGCTTGGTTAAATGGACCCATTAGAATTTAGTGGTCCAAAATAAGGATTTTAAAAATAAGAATAATGGGAAAATTTTCTAAATTCGCAACTTAAATATTACTTAAATAGAAAAGAGACATTTAATGCATTAAATAAGCAATTTGAGATGGAATTGGATTCTTAAACCTACCCTATATGGTTTAGCACGAATTTAGACCTCAACCTAACCCAAATAGAATTTGGAAAGCAAGGAAGGAAAGAAGGAGTTAGGAAATCTCGTAATTAAAGAGAAATTTGAGTAGTAGTAGGAATAGGAACCCTTACTAGCTTAAATACTCTCTTAACTCTCCATGGCCGGCCCTGAAACTTTGCTGGGGCTTGCTGGGCGTGGAGAGAAGGCCAAGGAGGAGGAGAATTCGTGGGGAGAAGGCTCTTTCAAGCATCTTCCTTTGTTCTTCAAGCTCTAGTTCCCTCTTGTTTCACTCTTTTAATCGAGCCAATCTTTTGATCTCTATTTTTGAAATTCTGCAAATATGATGAACTCGACCCTTCTTCTTTATTCTGATCTCCTGTATACTCAAACTCATGTTTCAAAATTTAGCTGGAGTTACTGATGGATGTTAGACATATTTTGCCCCAAAAGCCATAATTTTTATCCACCTTTGTCATGAATTAAATCTTGCATGATTTGACAATGTACTGTTGTAGTTAAACCTTGACTTGTGTTACAAGTTCCTACCTATTGTGGAGTCGTTTTTAGACCAAGTGTTCAACAAGAACTTGTTACCTCATGAGTCTACTTTCATTGACACTATTTTCCCCAATTTTTTTTATCATACTAAGAGTATTAGCCCGAACATTAACACTGCGTCAGATTCACTTAGTCAGTCACAATACATTTTATTACCTAGCCAAACGACCTTTGTTTCTCAATTATTTGCTACTGTACAAAGTATTGGAAGTAATATAACTAACAAATGTGGTTTCACTCGATTTGGATCACCCTAGCATTTTTTTTTATTTTTCAAACGCACAGCTGTCAAACCCAATCCAAGTCGGAGTTGGAAATAGGTAGAAAAAGCAACCCAAACGTCATTTTCAGGTAGCGACAGGTCGACACGTCGCTACCATAAAGCGACAACATCATGGTCGCGACCCATACCAAAATCAGGCCGTTTCGTGGTCTTTTTCAGAAGGCGACAAGATCATGGTCGCCTGCATGTTCTGAAGGTGACAGGCACTGTGCCTTCTCCTATGTCCACTTAATCGGCCATAACTTTTTCTATAGACATCGGATTGACGAGCCGTTTTCTTTGATGGATTCATCATTCAAAGGGATTCAATTGGGGTACATTCATGTGTGAGATTGAATGAAAAATCAATGAGTTATGACCTTAGGAAGTGAAGGGATGGGACTGCATTTGCCTTCTAAAAGGCATACATCTTGTTTCCGTCGTTTTGCGTCGTTCCTTACATGTGTGAGTTTGATCTCTTCTAAGAAGGTTCTATAAAGTCTTAACATGCATTTATCAACCCATATCAAAGTTAAAACATGTTTACATAATTTTTAATTGATTTTAAGTTCATGATCATGCTCTCTACTTGCCGATTTCCACTTCTTGCCTTGTTATCAAACATGCTAAAAAACACATGTTATAAAATGGAGTCATAATGAATGATTTAAAATGTAATAACACGACATCTCTTCTATCTATGATTTCTCTCACACGTTCACACATGAACCATCCAATTATGGCTTGACTTGGCATAAAATATCTATAATGTATCTGTTTAATATTGCAATAAGGTACATTAAATTGATCTATTTTAAATGAACTTGTCTTCGTTTCTCGCATGTTTGGGAATACGTTACGGCGCTCCACTGTTTAGAATTCCTCTAGAAACGTCGGGCACTTGTTTCTATATACATACTGTCCTTGACTTGGACGAACTCTCCGTCGGATATTCCTTCTGCCGGACTAGTGAATCCTTGTTCAAGACCTCTGTAAGTCTCCTCTATCCATGGATTCCAACATGGTCGACGAGCGGTGTACCCTAACACCTATGATACCCTTTAGGGATCAACATGATCCAAAGGCTATTAGAAGTTCGCTCTTACCTTGATTTCACGCCGGACCTCTGGATCTGTACATAACGAGGCCAGCGGATGGGGGTTGGTATTCCACCTGACTGCCAATGCCGTACGCGTGTGTTGTGCAACTGTTACTATCGCTAATACTTGACGTTTCTTGGGCAATGACCATATATCTCATCTATACTCTACTCGCTGTCTATTCACGTTCACTCTACTATCTCATCTCTCTCGTCTATTCATCTAGTACTCTCTTGGTACTCTTTGAGCTGTGTGGCTCCTACTGTTTTGTACTGTTCATGACTGTCTAGCGATATAAAAGGGGTCTTGTGACTCTACTGTATCCAATGCATACTGTGCAGGGCACGGAGAGTGTCCGTGGGGCTCCAATCTAGTCCTGGGGGCAGAGAGCCACCCGCAAATACCTGCAGGGGCTATTGACGGTGTTCTGCATTGCACCGGTTCTGACTATACTATCTTGGCTAGACATCTGACTATTATCCTTTTAGTCTGAGGAGTTCAGACGTACTGTACCATTCTTGTGCTATTACTGTGCTAGCACTAACTGTTATAACATTAGTCTGAGGAGTTCAGACATAATGTACTATCGTGAAACGACTACTGTCCCAAAGTGACTATTGTCGTATTCTACCAGTGCACCGTTGTGCAACCATACACGCTATCTCGTTACACGCTATCTTGTCATACGCTCTACTTGCTCTACTTGATACTCGCTATCTTGAGTTACTATGTGCTATCGTGACTTGATCACATTCAAAGTGCAATTTACTCTTTACACGACCATCTACTATCATCTCTTCTCGCTATACATGTCGCTTGCTATTCTTGACAATATCGTTACTTGCTATTGTTGTTATCGTTTTCTATCGTGACTTGACTTTAGTCATCGTGCTATACTTAATTCATCTGCTATCTGAACCATGTTACTTGTGCTATTACTTTCTCAACTTTACATGACTCGCTCTATCATTAGTTACTCTGCATTTAATGTATTAATTATTTAAAGCCTGCTTGATCCTGAGATTTAAGTCCTACTGGGCGTTATCGCTTACCCTTCGTTATTTGTTATTGTGTCTCAGGTAAGTCGAACAATGACGTTACACACACCAATGGGACAAGACTCGAGTGATGAGTGACCCGGAGTCAAGTCATGAAGTTGCCCAAGTACAATGGAGTCTAGTAGTTATTGCTTTAGATTTCTTTTCAATATAATGATGTCACTGAGCCTTATGTATGGCTCTGAATTTGTGGTTGTAATAGTCTTAGTGATTTTATAATGAAATAAAGAGTTTATTCCAGTTATTGTTTATTAGATGCTCTAATGTTTGCGAAAGTATGCGCAATGTTCGTTACCATACTCGTTGTTCACGTTCTCCTCTGATTTATTCCGCTACTAAATTGGAGGGGCGTGACAGTTGGTATCAGAGCCTAGGATGTCCTTGTTAGGATATTTTAGTCTAGGGATGTTCTAGGTGAACTGCCATAACCGTGTCTAAGTAAGCCGCCATACCTATGTGAGAGATTGGGTAAAGCTTGGGGTTATGCTAGGAGCATAACTATATGTATAAGTACCCTAAGTTTAAGAAGGAAATTAATAAGTATTATTGCTCGCAGGAACTAGAGATGATGGCTGGCGAGCATGCACCAATGCACGAATTACAACAGACCGTACAGGGGTTAACTCAAGCCCTTAACAACGTAATTCAAGCGGGAGCAAGAAATGGGGCATGAGACTTATATGGGAACTTTCAACGAATAAATCCCCCTAGGTTTAATGGAACTCTGGATCCCGATGAAGCTGAAAATTGGGTGAAGGCAATGGAACGAATCTTTAGAGTTATGCAATGTTCAGAGCAGGAGAAAGTCCTTCTGGCAACCTTCCAATTGGACCACGATGCTAGAACCTGGTGGGAAGCTGCCAGTCAAAAATTACCCAACATCAACATAGAGTGGGATAAATTTTTAGAACTCTTCAACGCCAAATACTTTTCCGAGAGGATTTGTGAGAAGAAGGCAAATGAATTCGCCAATTTAAAACAACGAATGATGTCTATAGCAGAATATGAAGTGCAATTTGAAAGACTAGTACACTACGCACCACATTTGGTGAGTACGGAGAAGATGAAGGCGAAGAGATTCCTAGTAGGGTTGAGACCTGTGTTCTGGGAAAAATTAGCTCCAGTAGACATTGAGGTATATTCAGTCATGGTATTGAGAGCTCAATTAGTAGAAGACACCATGGAACTTCTTGAAAAGATTCATAAGAAGAAACTATTGAAAAGGGAACGCACCACTCATTCCAATGATAATAAAGGAAGAAATATAGTAGATAGCAAGAGAATGAAAGGGGAAGTGAAGCGGAATGAATTCTGTAAATTTTGTAAAATGCCAGGTCATCAGATTGATAACTGTTGGAAGAAATTGGGCAGATACTTGCGATGTGGAAGTCAACAACATCGAGTGATTGATTGTCCAACAAAGAAGAACCAAACTTCACGCCAAGGATGATTACAAGACCTTGTGGATATAAATCATACCAATGAAGGTGGACAAGGTATCAACACTAAACCCTTAGATAAGTTCATATTATTTTCACGATAGCAAAACCCTAAGTGGGGGAGATGATGGATTGAAATATTTATAATAAATTGCTATAGTTGTCTCATATCATATGAACTTGGGGACCAAATTCTTGTTAAGTGGGGGACGATGTAGTAACCCAAAAAATTTTATATTTAAAATTTTGAAATAATAATTTTCTATAAAAATAGAATAATAGAAACATACATACCATTATCGTATGTGCAAGAATATATCTAAAAAATTTCGTAAAAATTGTAAATCAACTCCAAATATTATCCCCAAGTGTTCAATGAATGAATTCATGCAATGAAAAATCCAATTGGCCAAACGTACGTCACAACGTGACTAATTATCCAAATTAGGAAACTAAGTCGGAAAACCGTTAACATGGAAAAATAACACGCCCATAAATTAAACGAACATGTCGAAGAGATTTCCAACATCATGAAATGAATAACCATTATCGGGTTTAGACCAATGACCTCTCATAGCCATTAATAAATTCAAATAAGAAAATGCAATAAAAATCATAACTTTATTATTCCCTAATTAAAAGGGAAAAACCTATAAGATAAATTCCAATAAATAATGGGCTTGGTTAAATAGACCCATTAGAATTTAGTGGTCCAAAATAAGGATTTTAAAAATAAGAATAATGGGAAAATTTCCTAAATTCGCAACTTAAATATTACTTAAATAGAAAAGAGACATTTAATGCATTAAATAAGCAATTTGAGATGGAATTGGATTCATAAACCTACCCCATATGGTTTAGCACGAATTTAGACCTCAACCTAACCCAAATAGAATTTGGAAAGCAAGGAAGGAAAAAAGGAGTTTGGAAATCTCATAATTAAAGAGAAATTTGAGTAGTAGTAGGAATAGGAACCCTTACTAGCTTAAATACTCTCTTAACTCTCCATGGCCGGCCCTGAAACTTTGCTGGGGCTTGCTGGACGTGGAGAGAAGGTCAAGGAGGAGGAGAATTCATGGGGAGAAGGCTCTCTCAAGCATCTTCCTTTGTTCTTCAAGTTCTAGCCCTAGAAGAGTAAAACGACTAAAGGTAGGCATTCTCACGAGCAAAAATCAATTAAATCCATCTGTAGATTGTTCCATACATTAGGAACAAAAGCCCTCTTGTTTCACTCTTTTTCATCGAGCCAATCTTTTGATCTCTATTTTTGAAATTCTGCAAATATGATGAACCCGACCCTTCTTCTTTATTCTTGATCTCCAAGTATACTCAACCTCGTGCTCTCAAATTTTAGCTGGAGTTACTGATGGATATTAGGCATCTTTCGCCCCTAAAAGCCCTAATTTTTATCCATCCTTTGTCACGAATTAAATCTTGCATGATTTCGACAATGTACTGTTGTAGTTTAACCTTGATATGTGTTACAAGTTCCATACCTATTTGTGGAGTCGTTTTTAGACCATGTGTTCAACAAAGAACTTGTTACCTCATGAGTCTACTTTCATTTGACACTCTTTTCCCCAATTTTTGTTGATCATACTAAGAGTATTAGCCTGAACATTAACACTGTGTCAGATTCACTCAGTCAGTCACAATACATTTTATTACCTAGCCAAATGACCTTTGTTTCTCAATTATTTGCTACTGTACAAAGTATTGGAAGTAATCTAACTAACAAAGGTGGTTTCACTCGATTTGGATCACCCTAGCATTTGTTTTGATTTTTCAAACCCACAGCTGTCAAACCCAATCCAAGTCGGAGTTGGAAATAGGTAGAAAAAGCAACCCAAACGTCATTTTCAGGTAGCGACAGGTCGACACGTCGCTACCATAAAGCGACAACATCATGGTCGCGACCCATACCAAAAATCAGGCCGTTTCGTGGTCTTTTTCAGAAGGCGACAAGATCATGGTCGCCTTCATGTTCTGAAGGCGACAGGCACTGTGTCGCCTTCTGCCCATGTCCACTTAATCGGCCATAACTTTTTCTATAGACCTCGGATTGACGAGCTGTTTTCTTTGCTGGATTCCTCATTCAAAGGGCTTCAATTTGGTAATTCATGTGTGAGATTTGAATGAAAAATCAATGAGTTATGACCTTAGGAAGTGAAGGGATGGGATTGTATTTGCCTTCTAAAAGGCATACATCTAGGTTTCCGTCGTTTTGCGTCGTTCCTTACATGTGTGAGTTTGATCTCTTCTAAGAAGGTTGTAGAAAGTCTTAACATGCATTTATCAACCCATATCAAAGTTAAAACATGTTTACATAATTTTTAATTAATTTTAAGTTCATGATCATGCTCTCTACTTGCCGATTATCCACTTCTTGCCTTGTTATCAAACTTGCTAAAAACACATGTTATAAAATGGAGTCATATTGAATGATTTAAAATGTAATAACACGACATCTTTCTATCTATGATTTCTCTCACACGTTCACACACTTGAACCATCCAATTATGGCTTGACTTGGCATAAAATATCTCATAATGTATCTGGTTAATTTATTGCAATAATGTACATTAAATTGCTCTATTTTAAATGAACTTGTCTTTGTTTCTCGCATTGTTTAGGAATACCGTTACCGGCGCTCCACTTTTCTAGAATTCCTCTAGAACATCGGGCACTTGTTTCTATATACACACTTTCCTTGACTTGGACGAACTCTCCGTCTGATATTCCTTCTACCGGACTAGTGAATCCTTGTTCAAGACCTCCGTAAGTCTCCTCTATCCATGGATTCCCACATGGTCGACGAGTCGGTTGTACCCTAACACCTATGATACCCTTTAGGGATCAACATGATCCAAATAGCTATTAGAAGTTCACTCTTATCTTGATTTCACGTCGGACCTCTGGATCTGTACATAACGAGGCCAACGGATGGGTTGTGTATTCCACCTGACTGCCAACATCGTACGCGTGTGTTGTGCAACTGTTACTATCGCTCGTTACTTGACGTTTCTTGTGCAATGACCATAAGATCTCATCTATACTCTACTCACTCATCTATTCATGTTCACTCTACTATCTCATCTCTCTCGTCTATTCATCTAGTGCTCTCTTGGTACTCTTTGAGTTGTGTGGCTCCTACTGTTTTGTACTGTTCATGACTGTCTAGCGATATAAAAGGGGTCTTGTGACTCTACTGTATCCAATGCATACTGTGCAGGGCACGGAGAGTGTCCGAGGGGCTCCAATCTAGTCCTGCGGGTAGAGAGCCACCCGAAAATACCTGCAGGGGCTATTGACGGTGTTCTGTATTGCACCGGTTCTGACTATACTATCTTGGCTAGACATCTGACTATTATCCTTTTAGTCCGAGGAGTTCAGACGTACTGTACCATTCCTGTGCTATTACTGTGCTAGCACTAACTGTTATAACATTAGTCTTAGGAGTTCAGACATAATGTACTATCGTGAAACGACTACTGTCCCAAAGTGACTATTGTCGTATTCTACCAGTGCACCATTGTGCAACCATACACGCTATCTCATTACACGCTATCTCGTTACACGCTATCTTGTCATACGCTCTACTTGCTCTACTTGATACTCGCTATCTTGAGTAACTGTGTGCTATCGTGACTTGATCACATTCAAAGTGTAATTTACTCTTTACATGACCATCTACTATCATCTCTTCTCGCTATACATGTCGCTTGCTATTCTTGACAATATCGTTACTTGCTATTGTTGTTATCGTTTTCTATCGTGACTTGACTTTAGTCATCGTGCTATACTTAATTCATCTGCTATCTGAACCATGTTACTTATGCTATTACTTTCTCAACTTTACATGACTCGCTTTATCATTAGTTACTCTGCCATTTAATGTATTAAATATTTAAAGCCTGCTTGATCCTGAGATTTAAGTCCTACTGGGCATTATCGCTCACCCTTCGTTATTTGTTATTGTGTCTCAGGTAAGTCGAACAATGACGTTACACACACCAATGGGACAAGACTCGAGTGATGAGTGACCCGGAGTCAAGTCATGAAGTTGCCCTAGTACAATGGAGTCTAGTAGTTATTGCTTTAGATTTCTTTTCAATGTAATGATGTCATTGAGCCTTATGTGTGGCTCTGAATTAGTGGTTGTAATAGTCTTAGTGATTTTATAATGAAATAAAGAGTTTATTCCAGTTATTGTTTATTAGATGCTCTGATGTTTGCAAAAGTATGTGCAATGTTCGTTACCATACTCATTGTTCACGTTCTCCTCCGATTTATTCTGCTGCTAAATTGGAGGGGCGTGACACATCTGCTACAACATTCGCCTTTCCAGGATGATACTGGAGGTCGAAGTCATAGTCCTTCAGGAACTCAGTCCATCTTATCCTCAGGTTTAATTCCTTTTGAGAGAAAAGGTACTTTAGACTCTTGTGGTCAGTGAACACCTCAAATCTGACACCATAAAGATAGTATCTCTAGATCTTCAGTGCATGAACCACTACCGCAAGCTCAAGATCATGAGTCGGATAGTTTCGCTCGTGCTCCTTCAATTGACGAGAAGCATATGCTACTACCCTTCCTTACTGCATCAATACACAGCCAAGGCCAATCCGAGATGCATCCGTGTAGATAGCAAAACCCTCTACACTGCTCGGCAAAACTAACATAGGAGCCGATGTGAGTTTAGTCTTCAATAATTGAAAACTACTCTCAGACTCCTCAGACCAGACAAACTTTACTCCCTTCCTGGTTAGTTGAGTTAATGGTGCGGCGATGGATGAAAATCCTTCAATGAATCGCCGATAATAACCCCCCAAACCAAGAAAACTCCGAATCTCCGAAGGAGTCTTGGGAATCTCCCAATCCATAACAGTCTGGCCTTTTGTTGGATCCACTGCTACACCAGCACCAGAGATAACATGCCCAAGGAAATGAACCTCGCGCAACCAAAAATCACACTTGCTGAATTTTGCATACAGCTTGTGCTCACGGAGAACCTCTAATACTACCCTTAAATGCTGACGATGTGTGGTCTCATCCGGAGAGTAGACCAACACGTCATCAATGAAAACTACCACAAAACTATCTAAATATGGTCTAAACACCCTGTTCATGAGATCCATGAATGCTGTCGGGGCGTTGGTCAGACCAAAAGGAAGGACCAAAAACTCATAATGTCCATAACGGGTTCTAAATGCCGTCTTGGACACATTCTCACTCCTCATCCTCAACTGATGATAACCAGACCACAAATCAATCTTAGAAAAGACGGATGCATCTTGCAGCTGGTCAAACAAATCATCAATCCGAGGTAAGGGATACCTGTTCTTCACTGTCACTTGCTTTAGCTTTCTATAATCGATGCATAACCTAAGTGATCCATCCTTCTTCTTCACGAATAAGACAGGTGCGCCCCAAGGGGAAACGCTAGGGCAAATAAATCCCTTATCTAACAAATCTTGCAATTGCTTCCTTAGCTTAGCTAATTCCGCAGGTGCCATCCGATAAGGTGCCTTCGAGATAGGAGAGGTGCCTGGAATCAACTCTAGAGTGAACTCTATCTCTCTAGCCGGTGGCAAACTAGATAGGTCATCAGGAAAGACATCTGGAAACTCTCGCACTACATCTATCTCCGCAAGAGTAGGTGACTCATCAGCCTTGGGTACTAATACCACGCTGACAAGAAAAGCGTCACAACCCTTGTTCACCATTCTCATCGCCCTCATGACAGAGATGACATACTTCCCTGCCAAGTTCCTTGGCAAAGGATGAGAAAATTCATCTTCACCAGGAATGCGGAAAACGATCTTCTTCCCACGACAATCTACTAACGCATAGTGCTCCTTTAGCCAGTCCAGACCAAGAATAGCATCGTAGTCCTTCATCATTAGCAAGAAGAAACACCCTTCTAGGACTCTATCCTCAATGTACACCGGTAAAGATGGAATACAATTCCTAGTCGATACCGTGCCTGCGGGTGTGTGCACAGACAAAGGGACTTCTAAATCCTCAGACTCTATCCCTGACTCTAGGGCTAACTGCCTAGCAAAACGCTCGGAAATGAACGAGTGGGTAGCACCCGTATCAAACAAAACCCGAGCATGCACACCTAAGAACAAAATCGTACCTTCGGTGACATGATCTGCCTGTTCGGCGTCCTCACGAGCTAATGCAAACACTCGAGCTGGGGCTCGAGGCCTCCCTAGTCGTCTTTTCGCTGGCGCTGCTACTGCTGCTGTTGGGGCTGGTGCCGCTCCACGCTGACCTCCCTGCTGCAGTCTGGGGAAATCCTTGATCCTATGCTCGCTACTCCCACACTTCAAGCACTTCCCCGCCAACTTCCAACATTCCGTGCCACCATGTGCCCTCCTGTAATGAGGACACTCCTTCTGGCCACTAGGGGAATGTTGAGAAGGTACCTGACTGCTTCCCGATGCCACGGGACACTGCGGTGACTGAAAAGCCGCCTTCTTCCTCTCCTGCCTCTGGAAAGGAGCTGCAGGCCTCTTCTGAGAAGCCTTCTTCTCCTCCAAGTACTGCTCCATCTCTCCCTCCTGATGACACGCTGCGCTAAGGGCCTGCTCGAGGGTACGATGGTCGAAAGCCACCAACCTCGTCCTCAGTGATGGTCTCAAACCCATCACGAACTTCTTCACCTTCCTGCGCTCATCAGCTACGATATGAGGGGCATACTTAGACAGCTCGGAAAACCTGGCCTCGTACTCCAGTACGGTCATGGAGCCCCGAGTCAACGAGAGGAACTCCTACTCCATCTTGCCCTGGATGTGCTCCGGAACAAACTTGGCTCGGAAAAGCCTTACGAACTCGTCCCAACCAATCTCCACAACACCATCCTCGAACCTGGTACGTAACAACGAGGACCACCACACGTCGGCTCGCTCCTGTCAAAACCACCCATAAGGACTAACCAACATAATCTGTAATCAAAGAAATAACCACCGAATTAATTTACACATACCTGTAGCATATAGGTGGCTAAAGTGACCTTGTCACCCTCAGCGCACCTAATAGCCCAGAAGATCTTTTTGATCTCCCTCATCCAGCTCTCAACTAATAATGGATCACTCTCCGCTTTAAAAGAAGGTGGCGACATCCTCTTGAACCTTTCCATGATGGAGGATCCACCATGGTCCTAAGCCTGGGGAACTGGCGCCTGAGTCTGAGCCTCCAACTGAGCCTGGAGTGCAGCCTGGGTGTGGGCCTGCGTCTGCATGGCCTGCACTAAACCCTGCATGAACACTCCATAGTGTACTGGTGGCGGTGGGGGAAGCACAGGACCCTGGGGTGCTGGGGCCTGCTGCTCACCCTAATCCTCACGCCGAGGCTCATCTCTCCTCTGCTCACCTTCATGAGTAGGAACACCATGCCTACCACACGAAGCCATGCCCTGCAAAATGATTTAATCACTAGTTTAGAACTAGACTATCTAATTTCTAACTATTTACTTATCTATGTGGACAATCTATACAGACTTAGCTTACAATGAAGATGATGGTATGTGCATATTTATGTACAATTTCAGCCTGTATCTCTGATACCAATCTCTGTAACGACCCTCCTTATACCGGTACGGTTACACCAACCCTCATCGGTATAATGAATGCCGCTACAGTGGGACATTTACCCAACAATTGTACAAGTAGGCTGAAACATACACAAATATATATAACACATGACAGCGGGAATGAAATAACTAGAAAGTAACTCTTATTCCATCATCATCATTTATACACAGTCTATATAGAAAAGGAAAAGTAAATACTTCATAACTAAGAAATTTCAATTATTACATTGTCCATATAAGACGACGCAGAGTCTTTTATTACATACTATGAAAGGAGAAAATACAATGCTGAATCCAAGACAAAAGTCTCCTACTCCCGCTCTGAGTCGCTCTTAACGATCTCCTCGGAAGAAGTCAAAATGTCTGCTCCTGTATGCCGAAGCAAGAATGAGTCCAAAAGAACTCAACAAGTAACTCCAACCACACTAAACATACATACATCACCTGACTTTACACATTCTCATACTACACCATTATCGTATAAAGCATGGATTTGGTAATGTTTCAAAAACCTAAACATGATTTCTATACATGCTACACATGATAAGTGATTTATAACAATTTTTACAATGACTTAAAACCTATCACATGATTTCTACACACTTTACAATATGCTAAACTAAATGTCATTTAATTACATTCACATACTAAGATAATAACCATTTTAAACATGGAGTTTACAAATATTACAAAAACATTCCTAGCATGGATTCTATGATCATTTCCACATGGTTAACACATCTACACACATGAATAGATTGCTGTTTTGACATGGATATATCACATTCATATAAGGAATTAGCATTTTACATGTTATACCATTGATTCATATTCTCACCTAATCATTTACACAATTTCAATTATCTAGTTCACATGTTCACACTATCACACACATGATCACATATTCTTAATTATATGCCATGAGACATAGTCCAAACCACCTCTAGAAGGACACACACTTGTCACATCACACACATATCTATCACCTAGACATTTCAGTGATAAATCTTAGTTACTGCGCAGAACCGGGAGAAGCACTCTCCACCCTAACCAGCAGTACTTGTCCGCCTGCAGGATTTAATCCCAATGCCCATGGGATATCACACACTATGAACCTTCTCATGGGGACTTTACCACAGTACCCTTCCACAGCCCTCTAAGGTAGCAGTGTCACCCATTGGCACATTTACACATTTTCTCTAATCTTTTAACACACACTTAATGCACAATTTTTTAACACATCCATTCATGCTCACACATTTACATACTTCAGTATTACCTAGCATGGTACTACTGTTCTCAATATTAAACAGATTCGAAACAAATCTAATCATGTTGAAATTAGCAGATTTTAATACTAATCATATTAACGTGTATTTATTTATCAACATTTCACACAAAATCGACATATATAGCTAATGTCATCATTTTAGTACAAAATTGTAACAAAAAATCTATCATAGGTTAATCATCATGCATACCAAATTTCGCATTTTTTTGAATTACACACAATTTATGAAAATTCTAATAGTGGTATTATACAAAGTAAACATAGTCAAACTAGCATGGGTTTTCATTGTTCAGACCCACAACTCATTCTATACATGGATACTATCAATCCTAAACATACGTCAATTTCTAAGAATTTAACTATTTTTATACTATTTATCTGAATTTCTGTATCAATAAAACATGCTCACTGTTTTACCATTCAAAAAATGTAATAATTTATACATATATCAGAAATTTCCCAAATTTATACAGCATGAACTGAAACCCATAAACATTTTATAGAATTTTGATGACACTTGGATTCCACACAGATTGCACAAACGAAATTTTACAAGATTAAAACCTGTTTAACATGCATTTCAGAAATTTCAGATAAATTGGGTATTCCACAAAAATTCATAAAATTTGCACAGCATGATCCAATAATAGTATTTTATAGCATATCACTTTTACATTATATCCTCATATGCAGAAATCCAAAAAATAGGTCATATATGTCAGACATGCACATTGTTGCAGTCTGACGAACTTGACGGCATGCAGGTGGCTGTCTATCAGGTTAACGGCAACAAAGGCTGCTGCCAACTCAAGATCTTGACGGCAAGGGATCCCACCGTTAAGTTCCTGTCTGTGCAAAACACAGACTGAATGCAAGAAACTTGGTGAAATTGGGGTTTCAGGACACGAATAAAAATCCATAAAATTATCTAGGACCTGCTAGACGTATGTAAGAGTGATGTGAAATGGTTACTTGCCTCTTGGAAAATCCACAAGCAACGATTTAAGCTGGAGAACCCCTCCTCGGCCTGAGCCAAAGAGTCCTCAAAACTCCCTCTATCCGAGTTTTGTGTTGATGCAGAGCGCAAATAGGTGTCGTAGAAGTCTTCTCCAATGTTTAGACTCTCCTCCAGTCATTGTAGAACGTTGGATGAAGCCTCCAGTCACCGGATTTCAGAGCTCAAAGATTGGGGTTCCGCACAAAGAACTAGGGTTTTGACTCAAGAGCCAAAAGGGTTAGATCTGGCCGGAGATGGGGTGTTTTATAGAGCTATGGTCGGAGACGAAGTTGGGTATGGTTGGTTTACCGTTGGGGAACGATTTCCTAAGCCAAGGGCAACATTTCTGGAGGCGTTTCTAGATCTGAAATCGCAACAGATCTGGGACATTGACATCAACATCACAGACCGTCAATTCTGAGTCGGCGTCCATCGATGTGGCTGCTTACTTGGGATTGGCGTCCACCCATATTGACATCTACCGGCTGCCAGAACTGAACTTAAAACTGTAGAAACTTTATATACACCACACACACACACACACACACACACATATATATATATATATATATATATATAATTTACAATGGACACATTAAAATAATACTTATGCACGCAAAGTAAATAGGTAAGTACTATGCACAATAAAGTTTATACATCGATGGCATACATTTATACATACATAAGAAATCACCCAAAGATGAACAATCAAGGGCCTTAAACTGATGATTGTATCTCTCTGCTAGTGTTCTGTACCATATCCTTTCCCAACCATTGTTGTTCACCTACTTCATTCCAGCAGACCGGTGATCTACAACTTCTACCATACAGGGCTTCAAATGGTGCCATCTTGATGCTAGCCTGGTAGCTGTTATTGTAGGCGAATTCCATCAATGACAATTGTTCATTCCAATACCCTTTAAAATCTATGTCACATGCTCGCAGCATGTCTTCCACAATCTGATTTATTCTTTCCGTCTGCCCATTTGTCTGTGGGTGCAATGTTGTGCTAAAATTTAGTTTTGTGCCTAAAGCAGTCTGAAGTCCCTTCTAGAATCTATAGGTGAATCTGGGGTCACGATCTGAGAATATGGACAAAGGAACTCCATGTAATCTCACAATCTTCTTTACATATAAAGCTGCTAGTACATCAACACTTCAGGTACTCTTGATTGTTAGGAAGTGTGCGGACTTAGTCAATCAGTCCACTATGACCCAAATAGCATTGAGTCCATCACGAGTTCGGTGTAAGCCCATGATGAAATTGAAGGATCGAGGAATGATGTGGACAAGATCTAGAAGGGGGGGGGTTGAATAGATCTATGCCAACTAATGCGGAAGCTCAACCAATTTTGAAAACCCTTGAATCAGAGACAAATTGAAAAACAAATTTCACATATCTGAAGATAAATTGAGTGAGTTGTGCCAAAAGGAGTGTGTGAACAAGTTGATTAGATGAATTCAAACGATCCTATGCATGCATCTAACGAAAGGTAAATTCAAACCACAATCAGATCAATGCACAGAGATTTTTTAGGTGGTTCGGAAATCACACCATGTGATTCCTACATCCACCCCTCACATAGTGAGGACCCACTAACAAACTTGGGTACAACACACCCACTGGAGCCTAACAGCTCCAACACCCTGAGTTCATAACTCACACACCTCTAGAGTAAGACTACTCTAGAAACCTGAGCAAGACTGCTCAACTACAACTTGAGTACGACGACTCAAAACCACTGAGCTCAAAGGCTCACACACAACTTGCTAGAAAGACACACAAGATTCAGATCCTCTAGCAATAGGTCTGATCTATCAAGAGTTAATTCATGAGACTTATGCAACAACCCATGCACAATCTCAGAATCACTCAGAAGAGAAAAGGAAAATGAGAATTGTATGGATGACCTTTTCTCTTCAGATGTACTCCCTTATAGAAGGTCGAATTGTGAAGAGCTTTGATCTCTGGAAGTTCCTGGGCGATGCTCTGCAATCTAATCTTCAGGATCTTCCTTGAATTCTTCACAAGAGTCGGCTTCTACTTGATCTGCTTCCTTGAGGTGATCCAATTGCTTCTTCAACGATCAATTTCCACTTCTCATGCTTGAACAGATGAGAATTTGGCTTGAGGAAGCACCAGGAAGGCAAGAATAGGGAGGAGAACTCTTCTAGCCGCCAACCGGATTTCTGGGAGGCTCTGAAAGGGTTCTTGCATGTTGGATAGCCAATAGGAGGGTATTTATACCCCTAATAGTCCAAGTGTACCCTTGGGGGTCGTGGGCACACGATCCAAGGCTAACCCAACAATTCCCTAGGGTGCCACGTGTTCAGGAGAGACTTTAAGTCAAAAAGTTTCTGGAGTGTGTCGACCTGCCCATAGGGTGTGTCGACACACTGTCCCAGACTGGGCAAAACAGTTCCCTGGGAGAGGCATCTAGTGTCGACCTGAGAATGAGTAGTGTCGACCTGCCGTAGTCAGCTGAAAAATAGGCCTTCTGGGAAGGCTCTCTAGTGTCGACCTGACTGCATTTGGTGTCGACCTCAGATAGATGTCTGTTGATTTGTTTCTCTGGGATCTGTCTCTAGTGTCGACCTGCCCTGGTTTAGTGTTGACACTAGTTGACCAATTCTTCATATTTTGGCTTAAGGCTTTGAGCATTGTGTCGACACCAGTGTGGGGTGTGTCGACACTACCCTTGCAATAAATGTTTGTCCCTGAGAAATAAACACATAAATCATTAGTCAAATGTATTATCATGAATATAAATGATAAATGTGTTTGGAACATGCTTTTTGAATATTATTATTTCAGGTGTGATGTATTTCACATGTTCCAAATGTTATGCATTAAAATCACAACTTGTCATCATCAAAATGTGAGGAGAAATGAATTATGTTCACACTCAACCCAACAATCTCCCCTTTTTGATGATGGCAACATTAAGTCCATATAAAAAAGAAGTTCGATGAAATGTGATTTTAAGCATTTTCATTTCCTTTTATTCATACTTGTTAAAGACCTTTGAACATTTTTTAGTGACATTTGAAAGTTGCACACATTAAAGACACAATGTTACTAGAAATAAGCTATTTTCACACAAAGGTCAAGCAGCTTGACAAGCATTCATACATTCACATATTGACATTCATTCGAAGGGTTTTCAGTCACATTGAAGACACAAAAGTTTCTATTCATTTCATTCAAGGATATGAACATTACAATCTTCAAAAAGACATTACAAACTTTCTTTCTTCTTGCTATCTTCTATCTTCTCCCCCTTTGACATCAGCAAAGGAAATAACATTAGGTGTAAGGAGGAGGAGGAGGAGGAATGGGGATCAAGATGGTCTCAATATCCGACAATCTCTTGTCCATTGAAGTCAAACTGAACTTCATTTGAGCTTTGATAGTTGAGAGTCTTGTATGTAAAAGATGTTCCATTCTCTCTGAATTCTCTGACATGGTAGCTTGAAGGGCACTGAAATCCGTTGACATTGGCTGTGAAGATGAAGAAGAACCAGCTGACCAACCATATCTATGCAAGGTTTTGAATTCCTTTTTCAGTTCAGACATCTCTTCATCAATATGAGCAGATAAGTTCTTCATGCTCTCTAAGTCATCTACCAGATGAGCAAAAGACAGTCTTGTCTTAGTTATCTGAGAAAGTATTTCTTTGGTGTTGAAGACATCAGCTTGGGAATTTGCCAAAATTCCCTTCAGAACTGTTTCCAACTGTTCTTGATGTTCTTTAAGCTCAACTGAAGCATCTGCCAATGTGCCAATCAGCCTGTTGAATCTTTGCACCGCATGGTCAGAGGCTGCTTTTTGCTCAATAAATTTGGCAGACATAGTGTTCTCCAACCTCTGTACCTTCAACTCAAAATTTTCTGTCATTTTCTAGATGGAGGTGTTCAAGGCATCAAATTTGTCATTTAGAAAGGTGTACAACTCTGGTGGAACAGAAGGTCCACCAAATGATGTGGAGGCTTGAACTTGAGGTTGTGGAGAAAAAGATGGAATGTCTATCTCAGGGTTCAGGGAGGAGGAGGGCTGAAGTTGAGGTGAAAGTGGGGCATTGAGGGGTACATCAACTTCATCTACAACATGAGGCTGATCCTCATTCACTGGAGGCTGGTCCTCATTTACTGGAGGCTGTCCCTCTTGAACTGGAGGCTAATCCTCTTGCACTTGAGGCTGATCCTCTTGAACCACAGGGGCCTCTACTACAGCTGGCCCTCTCCTAACCTGGTCACCCACAATCCTGAAGCCCATAAACTTTTGAACATGCTTGAAATAATAAATGTTGGACTTAGGAATTTTCTGGGACTTCTCATTCTCAAGTGGCACATCAAAGTGCTTAAAGACTTCAGTCAAATGGGCTGCATATGGAAGTGATCTATGTAAATCTGCCCTAGTTGTCTCAGATATGATCTGGTACATTATGACATGGAGATTGATCTTTATGTCCTTGTTCATGCAGTATATCACAAATCTTTGAATGTCTGTGAGTCTATCCCTCCCACCACCTTGGGGTGTTATGATAGTGGTGAGTATATGATGGGTAAGTCTCAACACAGGTGGAAAAGTGTTTGTGTTGAACTTGGTGACATGTGTTTGCTTGGGATCAGACACATCTGCTTGCAACCCAGTTAAGATTGTATAGGCTTCATGAAGGTCAAACTCAAAGTTGTGGTAATCAGCTCCTTCATCTGGAATTTTAAAAAGGGTAGCTGCTAGGTCTAAAGGCAAATCAATCTTAATTCCTTTGACCTTTGACTTGTAGCCCTCATCAGTGCATTCCAAATGCATATAGAATTCCTGGACAAGTCTAGGGTATATTATGCGAAACTCAGAGATGAAGGATTGCCAAGACTGAAACTTGAAGAAATTGATGACTTCAGGAAAAGCAGCATTCAATGCACTATCCTCTAAGTCCACTGCCCTGGGTTTCAAAATGATCTTTCCTTCATGAACTGACTTGGAAGGAGTTGCCTCAGAAGGCTGGGAAGACTCAGAGGATGAGGAGGATGACTACTCAAAGACTTCAGGAGAAGAAACCAAAATCTTCCTCCTAGGCTATGCAGACCCTCTACCTCGACCAGAAGAGGATGCCCTACCTCTCTTAGCAGACAATGGGGATACAAAGGAAGGCCCTAGTTGCTCCGTAGGGTCATGGCACCTCTTGGTTCTCCTTTCAGTGGGAGGAGCATCGTATGCCGGAATGGGCCTTATCGTAGCCCTGGACCTTGCTCCACGGCGAGGTGCTTGCTTGGGGGCCATGGAAACAAGATGGAGTGGAATAGGAGAGGATGGAGAGGAAGAAATGTAAGAAGAAGGACAGAGATAGGTTGGAGGAGGGAAGAGGTGGAAAAGCCTGCCGGATTCAAAGGTAGAAGACGGCCGTCGGGTCGACCTGCAGAAGAAAAAAAAAAGGGTTTTCAGGGTACACTACCCCGCAGGAACAACCAAACCCTTAACCGGCGTCCACGGTGTATATGACTCTGGCAGGGGGTTAGTGTCGACACTAGAAGAGATTAGTGTCGACCTGAGCTAACCTGCGTCGACACTAGATGTAAGTAGTGTCGACCTAGCCTGATGAAAAATTTGAAATTTGAGTATGAAAAAAAATTTGTGACCTTTGGGACTTCTTCATAATGATAAGCAATGGGTGGAATGATCATTTCAAGGATTTTTAAGAGGCTAAAAAATTCATTTATTATATTTTTCAAAAATTCAACACAATTCAAGTTCTACACAATATCCAACAGGATATGAGCACTCAGTGACTTGAGTCAATAAAATGATGATGTGAGGGATATAATACATCTAATAATCAACTACAAACTACCATATTCTTCAACTCCAAAGAAATAAAAACATCTTCTAGACTGAAAACAAGTGTGTTGAAAGTAAAACAACTTCTTAAAAACAACTTGATGATGGATAGGGATGATGCTTTTAAACAATTCTCCTTTGATAAACATTTTGTTTTTGAAACAAACTATCAAATGTGATAAATCTTGTTCACTCAAGAACTAATGCTTTTCACACACTATAGTCCATGGATACTAAAGATTTATCCATTATCAAGTCTCAAAGGGGTAAATGATGACCTTTTGACATGAAAATATACGTTTATCAGACGCCAATATTTCCAGTTACTCAGTCATCATCAAAAAGTATAGGACATATTTATTTTGTTTTGTAATTATTTTTGATTTTAATCCCCTTTGAACAGATATAGCATTAGTGTCTCATGACATGCATGGCACTTCATTCATTGTGAAGGTGTGCAATTTCTCAGCACATGTACCATTGCTCTGTTGAATTATCAAATTTTGGAGAGTTTTTTAAGATAGAAATCATTTATATCCAATCATCAGTTGCAAACAAAGAAATGTTTAAATTCAAGGCACACATTATCCTTCAGTCTTTGAAAGAAATCTGATTTTCTATAGTTTTGAAGAATATAGGTGAAAGTTGACAAATGAATATAGTAGATCACTCAAATGATCATTTTGAGACTCTAGACACCTGAATGAGGACATCATGCAAGGAAATTGAGGTAATGCAAGAAAAGTTTTGAATTTTGCAAAAGACATGACCTGTGAATTTTCTAGCTCCCCCTGAGATGATGATTTTAACCACTTTTCATCAGAATAAAGATATGCAAGTTTTTGAAGTCAGAAATAATTCTCTTTGAACAACAAAGTCATATTCATTTCTTGGTACTTGACGGAGACATATACTCTCGCATAGTGAAAGTGTCCAGACAAGCAGAACTTGTCCTTCTTCAAATCACCATTTGATATACCAAGAAGTTCAACACAATGTGAGTTGAAGAGTTCGTTGTCAAAAAGAAATAGAAGTGAAATGGAGAGAGATATGAGCAATATGAATCAAGGAAGCAAAGGATAATAATGATGCAAAGAACTCCCCCTTAGAAAATGCCTAACACTCAACCCAAACCCAATGAGAGAGATCAAGAAAATGGACATTTACAAAGGCCAAGCTCTCTCCTCAAAGATGAGAATCTACTGTCAGGAAGGGGTTTGGTGAAGATGTCAGCAATTTATTTTTCAGTCTCTATGAAATTGTAGCAACCTGGATTTTTAAGAAAAGTAAAAATTTAAATAAAGAATTAAAAACCTAGCTAAATGGATATTTAAATAAAAAGAGCATTAAATAAAACCCATTAAATGGAAAAGAGTAATGGGCTTTGCTTAATGGACCATTTAGAATTTATTGGGTCAAAATATGAATCTACAAAGGGAGAATAATAAGAAAATACCCTAAATTCGGAGTTTAATTATATCATAATTGGAAAGGGGTTATTAAAGCAATAAAAGTGGCAATTAGAGTTGGAATTGGATTCCTAAACCTACCCCATATAGTCTAGCACGAATTTAGATACTATCCTAACCCAATTAGAGATTGGAAAACAAGAGAGGAAGGTTGGAGTTAGGAAATCTCGTAATTAAAAGCAATTAGAGTAGAAATAGAAACAGGAACTTGTGGTTACATAAATACACCTCCTAAACCCTCTTGGCCGACCCTAGCTCATTGCCGAAGGTTGTTGGACGTGGAGAAGAGGCCAAGGAGGAGAGGATCTCGTGGGAAGAAGGAGTTCTTGGAGCTTCTTCCTCGTTCTTCAAGTTCTAGCCCTAGAAGAGGAAATCGAGTCAAGGTAGGCATTCTCACAAGCATAAACCATGAAACCTTTTCTGTAGGATGTCTCGTCTATCAGGAACGAAACCCTCAAGTTTCATAATTTTCCATCTAGCATATCTTTAGTTCTTGATTTTTCATGTTCTGCAACTTACATGACCCCGAACCCTCTTCTTAACTCTTGATCTCCTTGTATACTCAATCCCATGCTACGAAAATTTTATTGTAGGAACTGATGCATGATAGGGATCTTTTGACCCTAAAAGCCCTAATTTTTATTGAGCATGTTGCTCGAATTAAATCAATCTTGCTGTCTATATCATGTTCTGTGTTACTTGTTCTTGTTCGTTCTCAAACCCTATTCAAACCATGCTCTCTCTCGAATTCCTATTTACTGGAAGTACTGTCGCATGTCTAGTTTCATTTGCCACTGATTTCGTGATTTTTCATCATGTATATAATTAGTTATGATTTTCTAAACGACCCTATATCAATCTGATTCAAGTTGGCCCGCAATCCAAAGCCTGGTCTGATTCCTGTCAGATCCAGGCACAAACCACCAGATTGCGACGGGCCGATATGTCGCCTTCTGGAGGCTGATTGCGATAGTCTACCCGTCGCGTTCAGAAAGCGACAGGTAAGCCATTTCTATCCCTGTGCCTGTCTTGTTGCGACCCTTTTCCGCCTCTATCGCGTTCACAAGGCCGTCGCGACAGTACCCATGTCGCGATCTGCCTACCCCTGTCGCAATCCTCATTGGCCCATGTCGCGTTCACAGGTCTTTGATGAAAACCCTTAAAAATTATTTCTGTCACTTTCTAAATAATTCTTACACCTTTTTACGGCTATACCCCCAATAAAAAACCCTGCTTTAAATGGAGCTATATTGAATGTTTTAAAATAAATATTCACGACTTCTTTTCTATCTATGATTTCTCTTACACATGCACACACATGAACCATCCATATATGGCTGAAATCTGGCATAAAATATCTCATAATGTATCTAGTAATTTATTGCAATGAAGTATATTAATTGCCCTATTTTAAAGGACTTGTATTCGTTTCTTGCGTTGTTTATATACCGATATCGACGCTCCACTGTTCTAGAATTCCTCTAGAACGTCGAGCACCTGTTTTATAAACACACTTTACTTGGCTTGTGGTGAACTCTCCGTTGGATATTCCTTTCCCCAGACTAGTGAACCCTTGCACAAGGCCTCCGTAAGTCTCCTCTGATCATGGATTCCCACATGGTCGACGAGCCGGTTGTACCCTAACACCCATTACACCTTTAGGGATCGATATGGTCCAAACGGCTATTAGAAGTTCACTCTTACCTTGAATCACGTCGAACCTTTGGACTTGTGCATAACATGGCCAGTGGGAAGATCGTGAATTCCACCTGACTGCCAATACGACGTGCGCGTGTTGTGCAACTGTTACTATCGCCTGTTTACTCGACGTGTTACGTGCAATGTCCATTAGCTCTCATTTGTACTCTACTCGCTCGTCTATTCACGTTCACACTACTATCTCGTCTATTCATCTAGTGCTCTCATCTACTTCTTAGTATTCTATATTGGCCATTGACTGATTGTCTAAAGATAAAACAATATAACCAATGCCTGGCAATATATAAAGGGCCCGATCTGGTTCTGGGATGTGCGCCCGAAAGTGCTAGTGCCCATGGGAGTTAAATGATCAGAGTGTTTGGCATTACACTCAAGTGATATCTATCTCGACTATCTATATGACAATCAAAACACAAAACGTGCTATACTCTCTCGATGTCTAGAATGACAAACAAGTGCTATCCTCGTCGTGCTATTATTACACTTGTGCTAGTTGTGCTATGGCCATCCTGCTATTCGTGCTATACTCGATACTTGTGCTATTTTTGGAAACTGTACTCAATCTCGTGCTATCCTGTTATCTGTTGTGCTATTTCTTACTATATTTTTACTTTCTTGTACCTGCTATCTGTAGATACTCTGCCATTAAATGCATTAATTATTTAAAGCCTGCTTGAGCCTGAGATTTAAGTCCTTCTGGGCGTTATCGCTCACCCTACCTTATTTGATGTTGTGTTCTCAGGTGAGACCGAGGATGACACATACACTCACGAGGAAGGGAATGACCAAGAGTGAAGCCAGGAGTACCCTCGAGACATTATGTTATCTTAGAGTTGTAGTTAGTTATTTCCTTTTATTGCAATGTAATTGGGCACTATAGAACGGCTATGGTATTAGTGGTTGTAGCTAGACATTTGAAAAGTTATTAAAGAGAAAGATTTGCTTTAGTATTATTCAATGTGCAATGGATGATGTCCAGTACTCGCTCTATACTCTTTTCTTGAAACTGCCTTCGCACTCCGATATTCCGCGTCGAGGCGTGACAGAAATGGAGTTCAAAGGATTTCTTTGCTACCTCATCTCTCAAGAAATGATGCCTAATTTCAATATGCTTGGTTCTGGAATGCTGAATGGGGTTCTTAGACAGATTTATTGCACTAGTGTTATCACATAGAATGGGAACACAACCTAAGTCTTGGTTATAATCAAGAAGTTGATGTTTCACCCAAAGAATTTGAGTTCCACATCTACCTGTTGCAACATACTCAGCCACTGCAGTTGACAGAGCAACTAAATGTTGCGTCTTAGAAGCCCAAGAAATTAGGCACCCACCTAAGTATAAACACAAGTCACTTGTGTTTTTTCTATCTAATTTACATCCAGCATAGTAAGCATCATAATAGGCAATCAAATCTAACTTGCAACCAGCAGGATACCAAATTCCTAAATCACATGTTCCAACAAGATACTTGAAAATTCTTTTAACAGCTAACATGTGACTTTCCTTAGGATTTGATTGAAATCTAGCACACAAACACACAAAAAACTGAATATCAGGTCTAGAAGTTGTAAGATAAAGTAGAGAACCAATCATACCTCTATAGGTCTTTGGGTCTACTGACTTACCAAGAGAGTCTTCTTCTAGCTTAGCATTAATAGCAATTGGTGTGTTTGAATGCTTGAGGTTCTGAAAATCAAACCTTTTCAAAAGTTCCTTGACATACTTGGTTTGACTGATGAAGATTCCCTCATGTGTTTAGTTAACCTGCAATCCCAAGAAAAACTTTAGGTCTCCCATTAAACTCATTTCAAATTCATTTTTCATTTAATTTGAAAATTCAGTACACAGGCTTTTATTGGTTGATCCAAATATTATGTCATCAACATAAATTTGGACTGCAATTATTTGTTTATTGATTATTTTTGTGAACAATGTTTGATCAACATTTCCTCTAGAGTATCCTTTTTCAAGCAAAAAGGAACTCAAACGGTCATACCAAGCTCTTGGAGCTTGTTTAAGACCATAGAGAGCCTTATGAAGCTTGAAAACATGGTTAGGATGTTTTTCATTTTCAAATCCAGAAGGTTGTTCAACAAAAACATTTTCCTTTATATATCCATTTTAAAAAGCACTTTTGACATCCATTTGATAAACTTTAAATTTCATAGAGGTTGCAAAAACAAGGAAAATCCTAACTGCTTCTAGTCTAGCTACAGGGGCATATGATTCTTCAAAGTCAATTCCAAATTCTTGATTATACCCCTTTGCAACTAGCCTAGCTTTATTTCTAATGACTTGACCATTTTCATTCAATTTGTTTCTGAAAACCCATCTAGTGCCAATGACTGTTTGGTCACTAGGTCTAGGTACTAATTCCCATAGTTGATTTCTGTCAAATTGATGAAGTTCATCATGCATTGCATTGATCCAATTAGAACTTGATAAAGCTTCATCAATTGACTTTGGTTCAATTTGGGAAATTAGAGCTAGTGGGTCTTCTTCAATAGCACGCAGGAATGATGATCTAGTCCTAACTCTATCATGCAAATTGCCAACTACATTATCTAATGGGTGATCTCTCAAAATTCGATGTTCAGAAATTACCGGTTGAGGGGTACTTAAATCTGGAGCAATGTTACCTGATCCACTTGAAGATGGTGAATTGATGTTCAAATTCTCACCAATGTCTTCAAGCTCCTCAACAGTTGGTGAAGAGTCCACAATGAAATCATCCTCTTCACTGTCTTGTCTTTCCCTGCAAGATTTAGAACTATTAGTTGAAAAGGAATTTTCATCAAAGATAATATGTGGAGATTTTTCAACAGTTTTATTTTTGAGAATGTACACTCTGAAAGCTCTTGACACTTCTGAATAGCCAAGGAAGATGGCTTCCTGACTTTTAGCATCAAACTTGTCAAGATTTTCTTTATTATTGTTGTGTACAAAATATTTGCACCCAAAGATTTTGAAGTAAGACACAATTGGCTTTTTGTTTTTTAATAATTCATAGAGGGTTTTCTTGATTTTTGGTTGTTGTATTTACAGCTTCAGCCCAAAATGATTTGGGCAGATTACTCTCAAAGAGCATGGATCTAGCCATTTCCACAAGAGTTCTGTTTTTTCTTTCCACAACTCCATTTTGTTCTGGAGTTCTTGGTGAGGAAAACTTGTGGAATATTTGAAGTTTAGCACATAAATCAGAAAAGGATTGGTTTTCAAATTCACCCCCATGATCAGTCAAAATATTTTTGATTTTATATGAAAAGTTTGTTAAGGCAGTGGTACAGAATTTCCTGAACTCAAGGCAAGTATCACTTTTATGGGACAAGAAGATAACCCAAGTAAATCTGGTAAAATCATCAATGATTATGAACCCATATCTCTTGCCACTTAGACTTAGAATTCTTGCTGGGCCAAAAAGGTCCATGTGAAGTAGTTCTAGTGGCCTAGATGTGAGTACTGAAGCGCGCGCATTGTTGATTGTGCAATTTCGTTGTCTAGAGTTCCTTGCACATAGCAACAAGCTCACCTCCTCTAAACTGTCTCACAGATTTAAAATAACAAAAAGGAACTAGCACAATGGTGAGAACATGTCATTTCCACAGGGAGACTGAATAGAACTTGATTTAAACTACTTTAACTTGGAATCATTCTAACGATAATGCATTAAAAGTGAATGTGTAAACAACACCAATCAAATTCCCCACACTTGACAAATTATACTCAATGAAAGAACAAGTAGAATTGAGAACCAAAAGTTGGTATCACTGTACCCTCACAGCTCGAGGGATCAAATCGGTAGACAGAAATCTTTAACTAGAAACCAACGAACCAATTTACCCCTACAGCTCAGAGGATGAGTAATCACAACTCTCCACAAACACCGGATCACTATTCTCACAGCTCAAGATTCGGACAGAAAGTAAGTAACATAAATTTAAAGTTGCTAAATCAGATTTCTATTGCTATTACTGAAGAACATGGAAGAAGACCGAATTAATGACTGGAAAACAAACTTAAAAGACTCAGAAATCTTCACGAAATCAACTCAATGCTCTGCTACAACAGGAACATAGACTTCACAATTAAAACTCCAAATCTGCACTTTCTAAACTCAGTAGAAATGAAAATACCAAACTTCCTGGATTGATCTTACTAACAGCAAGAAGGGACAAAGCAATTTAGCAGAAATGGCACAGCAGGTGCCCCTAGATCATCCTCCAAACAGCCGAACTCCCCACAATCTGAACTCGCCAACCTTGTAGAACCACAAAGAACGCAACTCCCCAATTGATGCTGAAAATTCACAAATTCCAAATTCCACAAATCTCCAATGAAACAGATCCACACATCACATAAGAAATGTAAGCAGAATTAAATGCAACAAACACACTTGATTGAACCATGTAAATGCAGAAGAAAGAGACAATCTAAACACGTAATAAAAATGGAAATTGCTCCAAGTAACCTCTGGAATCCTTCACAGAACAAAGAAGAAATGACATAATCGAACTTCTGGAATCTCTCACTGCAGTACAGAAGGACGGAAGAAAATACACAAAAACATGGCAGAAATCTAAAATTCCAACTTGACTGGTGAAGAGCTGTCGAACCCTCTGGAGCAGAGGGCCTTCCGGGAGCCAAATAGAAGAAATGCAAAACAAATCAACACAAACGAAATAAGAATTTTCTAGATCAAACTCCTCTGCGTTGCTCAAACAGAAATGAGAAAAATGAAATCTAAATTGTTAAACTAAAATTTCCAACAATAAGAATTCTAAATCTGATGCAGATCTGATGAACGAAGAACAGAAGACATGTAGAGACAGAAAGAAATTCCACAAATTCTGAACCAACCAACTTGATGAACTCCTTCTAGAAGAACAGAAGTACAAAATAAGAAAAAATGTCAAACAAAGCAGAAGCAACACTCTCTCAGCTCTGATCTCTCGAAGAACAGGAATTAAGAAAACCCCTACATGCCGAATTGGCGAATCCCCTCATCTACTGGTTCTGCTAAAACAAAAGATACAGAGAAGAAAAACTAAAATCCTAAGAAATTCCTACCAACTAGCCAACCCTCCGGAACACTCCCTCTCTCGCTCTGCTAAACAGAAAATACAAGAAATGGAGACTATAAAAAAAATCTGAAATCTGAACCAGCCGGGGAAGACCTTTGGGGTCCCTTTATATAGGCTTCCGGGACCTTGGGGTCGCCTCTGCTCTGCACACAGCAGGCGCCTCCATCGCGCCTAAATCTGTACACCTTAGCTTGGCCCAGTCGCTTCACCCTTCACAACCGGGCGCTGGCCGCCCATAGTTCCAGCACACCATCAGCATACATGGCCCAAGCCTTGGCCCGCCAGCAGACCCTGGTCCGCTGCCTCCTGGCCACCTCAGCCGCGCCACACCCTGGCCGCACACAAAGCCCTGGTCCGCACCGCCTGAGCTTCTGCGCTGCACCTCCAGCGCCGCGCCTTAGCCATTTGTACGCCGCCTCCATCTTCTGCGCAGGGGATCCGCCATCGCGCCCAGCCCTCCTGGCCACAGGCCGTGCTAGCCTCCATCACACCCACCTGCACAAACTGCCTAGCCGTACCATCAAGCCCTGGCCGCTTCCACCTGGCCGCTTGGCCCATCTGTCCACCTCAGCCATCAGCAGCCATCGCCCCTGCGCCAGCAGCCATCTACATCCGCCTGCGTCTGCTCACCTTCTTCCCACCTGGGCTCAAGTCGCCAGGCTTCAAACCGCCCTGCCCCCACACACCATCTCCACAGCCCAGCATCGCTGGGAGCTTCCAGCTCCTTCACGAATGTTCTACTGCTTCCAGCTGGGAAATAAGATTTGTAAACTGGTTATATGACATTGGGTAGGGTAAAAGACTATTATTAAAATATTTTTATTTATTTATTGAAATTGGGAGGGGTACGTGACATGATGGCGAAATTGGGGTGTGTTAAAAATATTTGTTTATTTAATGGAATTAGATGGGATATATGTAAAATTTCATTATTTACATTTACTTATACTTATTGGTTACTAAAAATATTTACAACAATATTATTGTAACAAAAAAAAAATTGTATTTACAACATTTATTTACTAAGATTTCTTATGTACCTAATTTGTCAAAACAATGACTTATTTAATCTAACGTGTATTCTAACCCATTCTTAACTAACATGTTCAAAAATTTATTCATAGATGAAAATTAAAGTCAATGCGCACATTATTTATGGACAACTGATGTCTAAACTTAACTAAATGTATGAAATTTAACACGAAAAATTTCGTAGTTATCACTCCCCCCTACTTGAACATTGCTAGTCCCTTAGCAATGAAAATTATTCCAAATGTAGGACTAGAAGATACAATATCTCTTGCTAACCAGCCATCATGTAAAAGATTCATGTAAAGACATGTCTTTCCTAATTGCAAAGGCTTATGGCAAGAAATTAGTGCACAAATGGTAGCTCACTTAAGAGTTCACATCAGTCCTTCTGAAGCTCCTCTGCCTCAACTAGTAATTGAGATTAGATTAATTCGAAGGAGAAGAAAAGAATTGTGGAATAAGATCATTGCTCAGTCAGATTGGGTTGTTTCTCTCAGTTCCATTCTGCTCATCTTCCTTGAGAATTATTTCTCTGAGTTTGAGAACTTTTGTCCCTTTATTTGCACTTTGTGCACTCAAATTTTTTTTCTTTTTCATCCATAATGCTGCACAACCCATCACTTTTCAAGAGTAGCGAGTCCAACTTTACTCAGATCCGGGGCAATTTTCATGGATATATATTTTTTTCTTTTGCTTTTGCTTTTGCTTTTTCTTTTCTTTTCCTCTTAAAGGAAGGATGAACAGTCAGGTTCCTTGATCACACACTTTCACTTCCTTCACAATTCACTTAAGGGGAAGGGAGAAAACCAATCACCTCTCTCCTACTAGCCTTGACAAATTTGCCACATTCGGGTTCAGCTAGTCTCAGTGGCTGTGTAGTGTGTGTATGAAACTTCTTGCCATAAATCCTTACATAAGGTAGACAAGAAATACATGTAACCCTTTACTAGAAGCTACCTAACATGGATACTTGCAAGGGAATGTGACAACCACAAAATTTTAATGGTTAAAGATCACACACCTAGTCTGGGATGCGCAAAGCCACGCATTTTTATTTTAAGATGAAACATTGTGAACTTTTTATTTGCATATGTACAAGCTCAAGAAAAAGAAATGAAGCAATGATTGGGATGAGGACTATGAATGCATGCTTATTCTACCTCTCCCCCCTACTTATTTACAGGAAAAGAAAGTAAGACAAAGAATTACCTGATAAAGGAAATCTGTACACTTGGGTTGCCTCCCAAGAAGCGCTAAGTTTATTTCGTCTTCAGCCGGACGCAATTAGGCTTCGTTTGGCTCAGGTAGCTTGGTAGAATCCGTTTTTAAGAAAAGTGGGCTTTCGACGAAATGTTTTAACCTCTGCCCATTAACAGTAAATGATTGTCCAATTTTAGGATCGAGAATAATGACAGCACCATTGTCGTAAGATCTGACAACAATGTAAGGACCATCCCATCGGGACTTCAATTTTCCATGAAGCCTAGAATTGAATAACCCGACCTTATCATGCACTTTAAAAAAATTTCTGTGAATTTTCAAGACTTCAATTAGTTTCTTCTCATGCCCTTCATCAAGATCGCTAGCAATTATGATGGGCCAAGTCTCGTTCTCTCCTAGAAAGATGTATTTTAAATTAGCAGGGAGTAGTTTTAGCTCAACCTTAGGAGGACATTCTAAGGAAAATGATGGATCGTTATTCTGAAACATGGGACTAAATTGTCCTTCCTCTCCCTCAAACCCTAGAGCACAGGGTTGATCTACTGTTTTTTCCTCACAAGATTCTTCCAAGAGTTCTTCATTACCAGTTGATTTGTTTTCAGATTTTGGATTTAAAACTTCAGAAAAATGGACTCTTGGAATGTAATGACTTGGGTCTTCATTTATTTTGATTATGTCTAGAGGCTCTTCAAATATTTTCTTCTTTTTCCTTGAATTTTTCAACATTCTCTTCAACCTCTTCTTCAATTTCATTCTCAGTTTCATTTTCCTTATCCTCATGCAATGTTGACACGTGTGAGTGAGGATTTGTTATGATGTTTTCACTTCTTAAAGTAGACACTGTTTCCATATTTTCCACTTGGGGGCCCCTAGCTTGGGCAGAATGATGGTCCTGTTGTATAAGTTGATTTTGAATTTGTGGTGCTGAAATGTTTTGGACAAAAGTTTGATGTGGGTTTTGTGGTAGAGGTGCATTTAGTCTGACAGGTGGTCTGTACCCCTGACTTTGATAGTATTGCTGGTCCTGATAAAATCCAGAAGAGTTGTTCCTTGGGTTTGTTATAGTTTGACTTGGTAACTGACCCAATTCCTCCCTACACACCTCAGCAATCTGAGACTCTATCCTATCCAAATTTTGCTGAATATTTTGCTTCTGATTTTGATATTGATTTTGTTGTTCTTGCACAGTTTGGCAAAGAGTCATCATTATGTTTTGAAGTTGATTCATTTTATCTTCCCAATTGGGCTGAAAAGATGGTGGTTAATTGTATGAAGTTTGCTGAAAATTGGTATGAGCAAATTGATCGAAGTTTTGATTTCCATTGAATTATGGAGGTCTGAAATAAAAAGATTGGTCAAATCCTGAATTCTGATTGGGATAGGATTGACCATACATGGATTGCTTGAAAGAAGTTTGAGACACTTCTTCATATTGATTTCTCCAAGAAAAGTTTGAGTGGTTTCTCCAACCAGGATTGTATGTGTTAGAATATGGATCCTGAGGGGGTTGGTAGAAACCTTGGAAAGCTTGGACTTGTTCTTGATAGGCCATGGGTTGAAAGAATCTCTCAATCGATAGGTTGAGCCAAATCTAAGTTCAAGGATCGTCTACCAAGCATGCACAGTGGAAAAGCCCTCTATTTTTTATTTTTGAATTTTTTTATATTGAATTTTATGAACAAACACAAACAAACAAACACTTTTAAAACAAATTAACCTAACCACTAAGTGTTCCTTGGACTTATGTTATTTTTCTCAAAATCAGATTTATGCTTGCTTAAGTCCAATCCTAACTCTTTTTGTACTGGCCAGGTAAGAGGTGGAGTAGAGGGAGACCCCCCTTGCTTTCGCAAGGACCCAATTAAGTAACCTCTAGCTCGCTTAAGCGTAAGCTTTTTAACCTCTAATCCTAGACACCATACTTAAAGAGAAGTTTTAGAATTAAGAAAGAATAAATCTAATTATGAACCCTAGGACCAAGTCTACTGATTTTTATTGAATGTTTAGGCAAATGCAAAGATGTGAAAATTTTTGTGATTTTTGGGCAAAGGAAAGGGTGATGAAATCCCTCACCTTATCTTTTTATCTAATGGGTTAAGCCCTTAAGCAGTCCCAATTACAATTATGAAATGCAACATATCAAGTTTGAAACAAGGGTTTTCTAATGCTAAGTCTAATGCATGAAACAAGTGGTGGAAGTCTTACCTTTCCCCTGCTCTCTTCAATGCAAGAAAAAATGAAATGACAATTAAAATGATGAATGTCCTAAAACATGTGTTTCTAATCTTGAGAGGATGGAAATTTTATTTACAAACAAACGGCTAACATGAAAGAGCGATTTGGAAAATTTTTAGATTTTAGAATTTTTTAATTTTTATTTGTTTTTTAAACTGAATAAAATGAAATTTAACTAAGAAAATATGAAGTGGTACTATAGACTAATGTCAAACCAATCAAACCACCCAGAGAGTCCAATTATTACATGCCAACGTGAAGGAAATCTCTGTACATGCACAGAGAGTACATGAAATCCTCACTACAAGCTTCTCTCACACTCCCCTATTTAAATTTCTGAATTAAAAACAATTGTAAAAACCAAAAATCAGCAAGTTCCCTCCAATGGGCTTTAAGTGCCAAGACCAATCTCCAAGTTCCTCTCCTTGTGCAAATTCTGAAATGACAGCCCAATAACAAGTCAATGTAAAACCCAAAACAAATGAAATCAAATCAAAACAGAATTAAATCAAACTCTAATGCCTCCCCGGCAACGGCGCCAAGATGAAGCGCGCGCATTGTTGATTGTGCAATTCCGTTGTCTAGAGTTCCTTGCACATAGCAACAAGCTCACCTCCTCTAAACTGTCTCACAGATTTAAAATAACAAAAAGGAACTAGCACAATGGTGAGAACAGGTCATTTCCACAGGGAGACTGAATAGAACTTGATTTAAACTACTTTAACTTGGAATCATTCTAACGATAATGCATTAAAAGTGAATGTGTAAACAACACCAATCAAATTCCCCACACTTGACAAATTATACTCAATGAAAGAACAAGTAGAATTGAGAACCAAAAGTTGGTATCACTGTACCCTCACAGCTCGAGGGATCAAATCGGTAGACAGAAATTTTTAACTAGAAACCAACGAACCAATTTACCCCTACAGCTCAGGAGACGAGTAATCACAACTCTCCACAAACACCGGATCACTATTCTCACAGCTCAAGATTCGGACAGAAAGTAAGTAACAGAAATTTAAAGTTGCTAAATCAGATTTCTATTACTATTACTGAAGAACATGGAAGAAGACCGAATTAATGACTGGAAAACAAACTTAAAAGACTCAGAAATCTTCACGAAATCAACTCAATGCTCTGCTACAACAGGAACATAGACTTCACAATTAAAACTCCAAATCTGCACTTTCTAAACTCAGTAGAAATGAAAATACCAAACTTCCTAGATTGATCTTACTAACAGCAAGAAGGGACAAAGCAATTTAGCAGAAATGGCACAGCAGGTGCCCCTGGATCATCCTCCAAACAGCCGAACTCCCCACAATCTGAACTCGCCAACCTTGTAGAACCACAAAGAACGCAACTCCCCAATTGATGCTGAAAATTCACAAATGCCAAATTCCACAAATCTCCAATGAAACAGATCCACACATCACATAAGAAATGTAAGCAGAATTAAATGCAACAAACACACTTGATTGAACCATGTAAATGCAGAAGAAAGAGACAATCTAAACACGTAATAAAAATGGAAATTGCTCCAAGTAACCTCTGGAATCCTTCACAGAACAAAGAAGAAATGACATAATCGAACTTCTGGAATCTCTCACTGCAGTACAGAAGGACGGAAGAAAATACACAAAAACATGGCAGAAATCTAAAATTCCAACTTGACTGGTGAAGAGCTGTCGAACCCTCTGGAGCAGAGGGCCTTCCGGGAGCCAAATAGAAGAAATGCAAAACAAATCAACACAAACGAAATAAGAATTTTCTGGATCGAACTCCTTTGCGTTGCTCAAACAGAAATGAGAAAAATGAAATTCAAATTGCTAAACTAAAATTTCCATCAATAAGAATTCTAAATCTGATGCAGATCTGATGAACGAAGAACAGAAGACATGTAGAGACAGAAAGAAATTCCACAAATTTCTGAACCAACCAACTTAATGAACTCCTTCCAGAAGAACAGAAGTACGAAATAAAAAAAAATGTCAAACAAAGCAGAAGCAACACTCTCTCAGCTCTGATCTCTCGAAGAACAGGAATTAAGAAAACCCCTACATGCTGAATTGGAGAATCCCCTCATCTACTGGTTCTGCTAAAACAAAAGATACAGAGAAGAAAAACTAAAATCCTAAGAAATTCCTACCAACTAGCCAACCCTCCGGAACACTCCCTCTCTGGCTCTGCTAAACAGAAAATACAAGAAATGGAGACTATAAAAAAAATCTAAAATCCGAACCAGCCGGGGAAGACCTTTGGGGTCCCTTTATATAGGCTTCCGGGACCTTGGGGTCGCCTCTGCTCTGCACACAGCAGGCGCCTCCATCGCGCCTAAATCTGTACACCTTAGCTTGGCCCAGTCGCTTCACCCTTCACAACCGGGCGCTGGCCGCCCATGGTTCCAGCACACCATCAGCATACATGGCCCAAGCCTTGGCCCGCCAGCAGACCCTGGTCCGCTGCCTCCTGGCCACCTCAGCCGCGCCACACCCTGGCCGCACACACAGCCCTGGTCCGCACCGCCTGAGCTTCTGCGCTGCACCTCCAGCGCCGCGACTCAGCCATTTGTACGCCGCCTCCATCTTCTGCGCAGGGGATCCGCCATCGCGCCCAGCCCTCCTGGCCACAGGCCGTGCTAGCCTCCATCACACCCACCTGCACAAACTGCCTAGCCCTACCATCAAGCCCTGGCCGCTTCCACCTGGCCGCTTGGCCCATCTGTCCACCTCAGCCATCAGCAGCCATCGCCCCTGCGCCAGCAGCCATCTGCATCCGCCTGCGTCTGCTCACCTTCTTCCCACCTGGGATCAAGTCGCCAGGCTTCAAACCGCCCTGCCCCCACACACCATCTCCATAGCCCAGCATCGCTGGGAGCTTCCAGCTCCTTCACGAATGTTCTACTGCTTCCAGCTGGGAAATAAGATTTGTAAACTGGTTATATGACGTTGGGTAGGGTAAAAGACTATTATTAAAATATTTTTATTTATTTATTGAAATTGGGAGGGGTACGTGACATGATGGTGAAATGTGATTGGGGTGTGTTAAAAATATTTGTTTATTTAATGGAATTAGATGGGATATATGTAAAAATTCATTATTTACATTTACTTATACTTATTGGTTACTAAAAATATTTACAACAATATTATTGTAACAAAAAAAAAATTGTATTTACAACATTTATTTACTAAGATTTCTTATGTACCTAATTTGTCAGAACAATGACTTATTTAATCTAACGTGTATTCTAACCCATTCTTAACTAACATGTTCAAAAATTTATTCATAGATGAAAATTAAAGTCAATGCGCACATTATTTATGGACAACTGATGTCTAAACTTAACTAAATGTATGAAATTTAACACGAAAAATTTAGTAGTTATCAAGTACCTCATTGAAGGTTTTAAAAGATTTCCTGGTTTGTTTTCCTTGGGCACAAATCCCCCAAACTTGATTTTCAATGTTAGAGAAAGATTCAGGAAGACCCTTAACCAAATTCAGCCTTAACAATTTATTCAGAGTTCTGAAACTTGCATGGCCAAGTCTTTTGTGCCAAGTCCATGCAATTTCATCTTTATTAGCAACAAAGCAAAGGTTTTCAGAAAAGTTTTTATTGAGGTCGATCATGTAAACATTGTTTTCTCTTTTTCCAAAAAATTTTATTTTATCAGTTGATGAATCAATGATCTTACAGAAATTGGATTCAAACACAACTTTGTGACCTTTGTCACATAGTTGGCTAATGCTCAGCAGATTGTAATCTAGACCATCAACTAATAAAACATTATCAACAGAGTTTGAGAAAGTTTGACCAACCTTTCCAGATCTAGTGATCTTTCCTTTATTTTTACCTCCAAATGTTATTGAACCTCCCTCCTTCTCAATCAGGAATGAAAATTTGGCTCTATCTCCAGTCATGTGTCGTGAACACCCACTGTCAAGGAACCACACATTTGAATTGGGTTCACGACCTTCCTGCAAAATTAATCAGTGGAGAGAAGATTTTGGTACCCAAACAGTGTTGGGACCATTAGAATGTTTGGACATTGTTATCAAATCTTTTCTCACCCAAATTTGATTTGTTTTTTATTTTTGTTTTATTACATTGGTGTTCTCTGTCTTTTTCACTTTCTTCTTTCCCTTAAGAATGAAAATACCAGTGTTTTTGTTTTCAGTGGGAGGGGAAGTTTTCATTTGAACATGAGAGTTTAGATAAGGAGGTGGAATCCAAGGATTTTGTTGGTACATCAGAAAATTTGGATAAAAGAATTGGGGATGATACCAACATGGGTTATGATACCATTGGCTATCTTTACCATTTGTGAATGTTTCAATAACTTCATCCTTTTCTTTTAACTGGTTTTGTAAGGTTTTGATTTCTTCAACCTTTTGTTGTTTATCATGGTTTTCCATTTCCCGCTTTCCAGACAGTTCTTTGAATTCAAGGGTGGCCTTTTGAGAGGCAAGCTTAAGCTCATCAATTAAGTTCAGAAGATTTTCTTTTTCTTCATTAAGTTCTGTTACTTCATTTTCTAGTTCACAAATTCTTTTGTTGAAGGATTGGTTGTGCAAGATATTTTCAATTTTCTTTTTGATGTGTTTGTTTTCTTTCCTCATTTCAGTGTATTTTTCAACAAGTTCTGCATATGCATCTTGCCAATCCTCAACTGAATAGTCTTCGAAGGATGTACTTACCTTTCCATCAGAACTATTCGCCATGAAGCATATTTCCTCACTATCAGAACTTGATGATTTTTCTTCTTCTTCCTTTTCACTTGAGTCTTCATCAGACCAAGTGGCTACCATGACCTTTGGCTTCTTGAACTTGTGAATCTTTTTGTGCTTCTCCTTCTTGTTTTCAGGACATTCTCCCTTCATATGTCCTGGCTTGTTGCACCTGTAACAAATGACAATTTTGTCAGATTTTTTATTCTTGTTAGAATTAGCATTAGAAAAGGAAGTGTTTCTTTTACCTGATGAAAATTTCTTTTTTCCAGAAAGCTTTCCTTTTCTATACTTCAAGAATTTTCTGAATTGCCTGGTCATGAGGGCAATCTCATCCTCATTTGACTAAGACTCATCAGAACTGGTTTTCTCCAGACTCTTATCTTTGTTACTAGATGAGGCCTTTAGTGCTATTGGCTTGGTTTTGATTATATGTTCTTCATTTCTTTTTAGATTAATTTCATATGTCATTAAAGATCCTATCAATTCATCCAAAGAGATTTTGGACAGATCTTTAGAATCTTCAATGACAGTGGCCTTTGTGTGCCAAATTGAAGAGAGAGAACGTAGAATTTTCCTTACCAAGTCAGCATCTGAATAGTCCTTACCTAAGGCCTTCAGTCCATTGACTATGATCATAAACCTGGCAAACATTTCAGAAATTGTCTCATTAGATTTCATCATAAACAATTCATATTCAGAGACAAGAATGCTAGCCTTAGTTTCTTTAACCTGAGATGTTCCCTCATAGAGGAACTCAAGTTTATCCCACATCTCTTTGACAGATTTGCACATTGAGATTCTTGATTACTCTTTGGGGTGGACTGCACATTGGATTTTGTTCATGGCACTATAATTTAAAGTGGCCCTCCTTATCTGTTCCCTAGTCCAGGTCTCTTCCTCCCCCTGATTTTCATAGGGACCTACTTTTACTACCTTCCAAATTTCATAGTTTTGGGCTCTAAGGAAGACCTGCATTCTATTCTTCCAATAGGTGTAGTTTGTTCCATTGAAAAAGGGTGGCCTATTTATAGAGTGACCCTCAGCCATGAACCCTCTTGAATCCATTAAGACAATTAAATGGTGCAAAGAAGAGATACTTAGCAAACAAACAAGCAAACAATCAAGACACACAGAACACTCAGAAATTACTCAGATCAAGTGTAAACCCGCGCTGATACCAATTGAAGGATCGAGGAATGATGTGGACAAGATCTAGAGGGGGGGGGGTTGAATAGATCTATGCCAACTAATGTGGAAGCTCAACTAATTTTGAAAAACTCTTGAATCAGAGACAAATTGAAAAATAGATTTCACAAATCTGAAGATAAATTGAGTGAGTTGTGCCAAAAAGAGTGTGTGAACAAGTTGATTAGATGAATTCAAACGATCCTATGCATACATCTAACGAAAGGTAAATTCAAACCACAATCAGATCAATGCATAGAGATTTTTTAGGTGGTTCAGAAATCACACCATGTGATTCCTACATCCTCCCCACACACAGTGAGGATCCACTAACAAACTTGGGTACAACACACCCACTGGAGCCTGACAACTCCAACACCCTGAGTTCACAACTTACACACCTCTAGAGTAAGATTACTCTAGAAACCTGAGCAAGACTGCTCAACTACAACTTGAGTACGACGACTCAAAACCACTGAGCTCAACGGCTCACACACAACTTGCTAGAAAGACACACAAGATTCAGATCCTCTAGCAATAGGTCTGATCTATCAAGAGTTAATTCATGAGACTTATGCAACAACCCATGCACAATCTCAGAATCACTCAGAAGAGAAAAGGAAAATGAGAATTGTATGGATGACCTTTTCTCTTCAGATGTACTCCCTTATAGAAGGTCGAATTGTGAAGAGCTTTGATCTCTGGAAGTTCCTGGGCGATGCTCTGCAATCTGATCTTCAGGATCTTCCTTGAATTCTTCATAAGAGTCGGCTTCTACTTGATCTGCTTCCTTGAGGTGATCCAATTGCTTCTTCAACGATCAATTTCCACTTCTCATGCTTGAACATATGAGAATTTGGCTTGAGGAAGCACCAGGAAGGCAAGAACAGGGAGGAGAACTCTTCTAGCCGCCAACCGGATTTTTGGGAGGCTCTGAAAGGGTTCTTGCATGTTGGATAGCCAATAGGAGGGTATTTATACCCCTAATAGTCCAAGTGTACCCTTGGGGGTCGTGGGCACATGATCCAAGGCTAACCCAACAATTCCCTAGGGTGCCACTGTTGGGTTTTCATTCTAACATTTATAACAACATGTTTTTGATGATGAATAACTTCAATTGAGGTTTGATACATGTAATACATGAAAAGGAAACTAATGCAATATTTGATTGTTTGTGTATTCAAAATACTTAACTTTACATGTTTCATCATGTAGGTACAAATGCACAAAGTCAAGCTCTCTCAAAGTAAGTGAAAAAGATCACAAAAAGCAAAAGACAAGGTCACCTGTCGACAGACACAAAAGACCTGTCGACAGATCTCACAGGTGTGATCTGCCAGAAGAACCATAGTTCAGAAAGTCTTCATCTGTCGACAGATGATAGATCGGCTGTCGACAGATCTCACAGTCCAGAACATCCAGACTTCTGTCGTTTACACAAAAGAGCACATCTGTCGACAGATGGTCTTCGACTGTCGATAGATGTCACAGAGCTGAAGATCCATACTTCTGTTTTACTGTCGCCTGTCGACAGATGGCCAAGACCTGTCGACAGACGGAGTACAATTCAAACTACGGAATGTTTCTAAGTTATCATAGGAGGTGTTTCCAACTCTCACGTTTCTCCATGTGAGAACTCCTATATTTAAACACCTCTTTGAAGGAAATTTCGTAGAGAAGCAGCCACAACCAAAAACCCTAGAGCTACTCCAAGTTTCACAAGAGTTGCTGCTGCCCTGCTTCAGACTGCTGCACAGAGCCCTAAAGATCCGTCGATCCAGCAGTTCTTGAAGGAAGAACATCGAGGATTCAACCTTCTCCATCGACTCAAAGCATTCAAGTCGAAAATTGAAGTTCCTCCAGGCGTTCTCAGAAGATTTCTTCACCAGGATTTATTCTCTCACTCAGAACTCTCTCTGTTTTCATATTCCTACCATCCGTGAGTGTGTTGTGGTGATTCAAGCGACCCTTGTGCTTGAGATCACGTGTTTGTGTTGTTCTGATCGTGGGTGCACATAAGAAAACATGTGTGTGTGAGTTGTAGTCACCAAACTCGCTCATAAGCAGTTTTCTCTGCGTGTGTGTGTGTGTCGTGGACGTAAGATACACGATTTGTGTACTCCGAACCACGTAAATCTTCGTGTCCTATGGTTTGAACATTTTTCACGTTAGATGCTTGATAGGCACGTTGCATTCACACACTAGATAGATTGCTAACTCATCTACACATCATCAACACATCTAAGTCTCACGTTGTTTCTACAGAAGATTCAAAAGACTTTGTTGTGATTGAAAAACGGTTGTTTTCAAACTTTTAATTGGTAGTAATCTATTCAACCCCCCTTCTAGATTACCATATTGGGACTCTGCAAACCTTTCAATTGGTATCAGAGCCAAGTTTCTCCGATTTACTGTCTTGTTTGTTTGATCTTACGGTCAGGAGATTCACGGTCAAATGGAATCTAGCAAGGGATTCATGGCCGAGGGTCACTCAGTGACTAGGCCACCATTCTTTGATGGAACTAATTATCCCTATTGGAAAAATCGCATACAGGTGTTCCTGAGAGCACAGAACTACGAATTGTAGAAAATTGTCCACAAGGGTGAGTATACCCTTCCTGAAGATGAGAGTACCTGGACCAAGGATCAAATCGCAAAGGGGACACTCAACTGGAGCGCCCTCAATATGATGCAATGCGCGGTCCATCCCAATGAGTACTCGAGGGTTTCCACGTGCACATCGGCAAAGGAGATGTGGGACAAACTCGAGCTCATTTATGAAGGTACATCTGAGGTAAGGGAAACAAAAGCAAGGATGTTGGTTTCAGAATATGAGATGTTTAAAATGAATTCCACTGAAACCATCTCTGACATGTTTGCAAGATTCATGTTAATAATTAATGGTTTGAAAGGCCTGAAAAAGGAATACTCGGAGAGTGACTTGGTGAGGAAGATTCTTCGGTCTCTTCCATCCTCATGGAACACCAAAGCCACTGTCATTGAGGATTCCAAAGACCTTTCAAAAATGAAATTGGATGAACTCATTGGCTCACTGATGACTTATGAAATAAACATGAAAAGAAAGGAAACTGAAGAAAATCTTAGAAAGCCACTTGCCTTGAAGGCTTCCAGGAAAAATTCCTCAGCTTCCAAGAAGGAAGTCATTCAGGAAAGTAATGAGTCTGAATCGTCTAGTGAGAGTGAGAATGACGAAATGGCCATGCTCACTAGACAATTCAAAAAATTCCTGAAATACAAAAGGAGAGGTTCAGGTAACTCTAAACCTTTCCAAAAGAAAGAATTTTTCAATAAATCTGATGCTAACAAAAAATCTGAGATTGTGTTTTATGAGTGTAAAAAGCAAGGGCACATGAGAGGAGAGTGCCCTAAGCTTAAGAAAAAGCTGAAGAAAGACAAGTTCACCTTCAAGAAAGCCAAGGCAATGTTGGCCACTTGGAGCGATGAAGACGAGGATGATCACAGCCAAGCTACCTCCGGAGATGTTGAAGTCCACTATCTCATGGCAAGAAGTGAAGACTCAAATGAGGTAAACTCTTCCTTTGAAAGTTACTCAGTTGATGAATGGGAAGAGGCTTATACTGTGTTATTTGAAAAATTTTGTGAACTAAAATCTGAAAACAAGACACTCAAAAAGAAAGCCAAGCATCTTGCCAACAACACATAAAATGATGAGAAAGTTGCATCATTGATGAAAGACATTGAAATGATGAAAATTGATGAGGAAGCTCACCATGAGGAGATGGATAATATGAAATTGAAATTCCAAGAGGTTCAAAAGGAAAAAGTTGATTTAATGAACTCCTTTGAAACTCTTCAAGGTGAGCATGAGAAAATGAAAGAAAATTGGAAAAGACTGAAGAAAATCTAAAAGGGAAATCTGAAGATTTGTCAAGATTTGTTAAAGGGAAACAAAACCTTGATGCAATCTTAGGGTCAAACATCTTTGTTCCAAAACATGGGCTTGGGTTTCAACCAGTTAAACAAAAGAAAATTGGTCAGAATTTGATAACATCCTTTGTTGAAACAAGCCCAAGTACAAGTAAGAGCACCCCCTCAAAGAAAAACAAGAATAAGGTTAAGGGAATGCAATCTCAAACCAAGGCAAAGAAGCCTAATGCTAGTACAGGTTCAAGATCTGTTGACAGCCCTAAGGAGAGCTGTTGACAGGTCAGGAAAACCAGTCCAAAAGAAAAATTGACAAGGCAACAGAAAGGTAAGATGCCCATGCACGCTTCAAACAACATCAAGCCCACTGTTGTAAACAAACCATCTTCATGCAAGATCTATAAAAAGATTGGACACATTGAAAAACAATGCTGGAATAACCCAAATAAACAAAAATTTAAACAAGTTTGGATTCCAAAGCATTTATTGTTTGGCATGAATGATACCTTGGCACCCAAAGTGATTTGGGTACCAAAACCTCTTGTCTAATTCACATGTGCAGGAATGTCTAGCAGCCCACAATCAAAACAAATGGTACTTGGATAGCGGCTGCTCGAGGCACATGACGGGGGACAAAGGAAAATTTTGTATGCTCGTTGAAAAGGACGGAGGTCAGGTTATATTCGGAGGCAACAACAAAGGCCAGATCATTGGCTCAAGTAAGGTCGGTAAGTTTGCCTCTAACTCAATAGATAATGTGCTACTTGTTGATGGCCTTCATCACAATTTGCTCAGCATAAGTCAATTGTGTGATAAGGGTCACAAAATTATCTTTGAATCAGATTCATGTCAAATACTTGATAAGGAAACAAGAAGTCTGAAGTTTTCTGGAAAAAGGATAAATAACATCTACATGGTTGACTTAGATGATCCAAAAAATAATGATTTGTGTCTTGTAGCAAACAAACAGGACGAGCTTACATTGTGGCATCGTAGGCTCGGTCACGCTAGCTATAATGTATTGCACAAGATCATGAGGCTTAAATTGGCGAGTGGTCTTCCTGAAATTTCCTTTAACAAGAATGAGAATTTCTGTGATGCATGTACACAGGGAAAACAAACCCGGAAATCCTTCAAATCAAAGGCACCGATAAGTACTTCTAATGCTTATGAACTGTTGCACATGGACCTATTTGGACCTACGAGAACACTTAGTCTCAATGGCAAGCGTTATGGCTTTGTCATTGTAGATGACTTCTCTAGATTCACTTGGGTAAAATTCCTGGCTCACAAGAATGAAGTTCTAAGTGTTTTTGAAGAATTCTTCAACAAAATTGAGCATGGAAATGTCAATAAAATTTGCTCTATCCGCACTGATCACGGGGGAGAATTTGACAATAATTCCTTCTCCGAATTCTGCAGGAACCAAGGCATAGAACACATGTTCTCCTCCCCAAGAACTCCAGAGCAAAATGGGGTCGTGGAGAGGAAGAATAGAACCTTGGTGGAGATGGCTCATACACTTTTGGTCGAGAATCAACTTGCGAGAACTTTTTGGGCAGAAGCGGTAAACACGTCTTGCTACATTCTTAACCGAGCCATGGTAAGACCCGTATTCAAGAAAACTTCTTATGAACTTCTGAAAGGTAAGAAACCCACTATTGGGTACTTTAAAGTTTTTGGTTCAAAGGTGTTCATACACAATAATGACAAAAATGATTTGGACAAGTTTGAAGCCAAAAGCGATCAAGGTATTTTTCTTGGATACTTAGAACACTCTAGAGCCTATAGGGTGTTCAATCTGAAATCTAGAACAGTTGAAGAAACTCCACACGTTGTTTTTGATGAAACTCAACTCAAGCCTAACATTTCAAATGCTTACAGGTTTGATGAATCCGAAGGAACAACGTTTGGGGAACTTCAAAGTAAAGGAAAAGAAAAATCTCAAGCTGGTTCAAAAACTAAGAGTGGATTTCTTCGTAGGTATGATGATGAAGAAGATATTCTTCCGTTCAACAATTCAGAAGATGTACCTGACAAAGATCCACAAGAGGAAGAACAACAACTTGAACCACCTCAAGCACTTCCTCCTCTAGAACAACCTCCACAAATGCAAGATCTTCCAGGGCCTTCAACAGTCATGAATGTGAGGTATTCAAAAGATCATCCTCTTGAGAATGTGATAGGAAATTTAAATGAGTCAGTTCAAACTAGATCTAAGGTTAATCAAATAGTTGAACAGGACCATTTAGCTTTTGTCTCTCAAGTGGAACCCAAGAATGTTGAAGAAGCCTTAAAAGAAGATTCATGGATTGATTCTATGCATGAGGAGCTTGGGCAATTCCAAAGAAATAATGTATGGAGTTTAGTTCCTAAAACCCCTGAAATGTCTGTCATAGGTACAAGGTGGGTCTTTAGAAACAAACTCAATGAAGAGGGTAAAGTGGTGAGAAACAAGGTAGACTAGTTGCAAAAGGATATAATCAGGAATTTGGTGTAGACTTTCAAGAATCTTTTGCACCTGTAGCTAGAAGCAGTTAGAATTTTGTTAGCATATGCATGCTCAAACAAATTTAAATTGTATCAAATGGATGTCAAAACTACTTTCTTGAATGGCTACATAAAAGAGGAAGTCTATGTCTCTCAACCATCGGGCTTTGAAGATCATGAGAAACCTAATCATGTCTATAAATTGCACAAGGCTCTTTATGATTTGAAATAGGCACCCCGAGCTTGGTACGACAGATTAAGTACATTTCTGGTAAGCAAAAACTACTCAAGAGGTAAAGTAGACCAAACTCTCTTTACAAAGAAAGTTCGCACACACATCATTGTTGTTCAAGTTTATGTGGACGACATTATTTTTGGATCTACTAACCCTTCACTGTGTGAGGAATTTTCCAAACACATGCATAGTGAATTTGAGATGAGTCTAAAGGGGGAGCTTCAATTCATTCTTGGTTTCCAGGTCAAGCAAATGGAGGATGGCTTCTTCATAAACCAAGAAAAGTATGTCAAAGAGCTACTAAAAAGGTTTCAATTTGAACAATCAAAGCCTGCCTCAACACCCATGAGCACTAGTATAAAACGTGAAAAAGATGAGAAAGGTAAACCGGTAGATGCCAAACAATTCCGATGTATGATTGGCTCTCTCCTCTATCTTACTGCAAGTAGACCAGATATTCAATTCAGTGTTTGCCTCTGTGCTAGATACCAATCTAGTCCAAAGGAAAGCCACTTAATTGCAGTTAAGAGAATTTTCAGATATCTCTCAGGTACGTTTGATTTGGGTCTTTGGTATCCAGCAGGTAGTAGCTTTGACTTGGTCTCATATTCTGATGCTAACTATGTTGGATGTAAAATTGACAGGAAAAGCACTAGTGGCTATTGCCAAATCCTTGGCAATTGTATGGTTTCGTGGGCATCCAAGAAGCAACACGCAGTTGCACTCTCCACTGCAGAGGCAGAATATGTTGCTGCAGGGAGTTGTGCGGCACAAGTGTTGTGGATAAAAAGTCAATTGTGTGACTATAACATTGATATTGGATGCACACCCATCCTATGTGACAACACCTGTGCAATCAACTTATCAAAGAATCCTATTCAACACTCTAGGACAAAACACATAGAAATCCGTCACCTTTTCTTGAGAGATGAGGTAGCCAACAAAACCTTAGAAATCAGTTTCATACCCACAGAAAAACAATTGGCTGACATCTTTACCAAACCTCTAGCTGAAGATAGATTCACCACTTTGAGAAGAGAATTGGGCTTGTGTAAATTGCAGTGAAACTTATCCATATACTGAGCATATGTCTCTTGTGTGGACCAACTATGAGGTATATTAAATAGTGTTTGTGGAAGAACAAGTAAAGCTTGTTTAGAAACTCTCATTATGCGTAGAGGAAAAATCCTCCGCCACGTATCCATAGTTGACATGCATGTAAGGGGTATGTACTTTATATAGGGATGAGTTTCTTTACAATTTGCCCATTCTCTACTACAGTGGAACATTGAAAATCTTAACAATATGTCTTCCTGAAAGCTTGGTGTGCTCACATGGTTGGTATAGTTGTAATAGTGTGTCTTGAATATTCAATTGCTTGTTTTCACATGAGCACACACTATGGGGGAGCTAGTTTAGGTTAGATGTCCTTCATGAGAGGAGAATCACTCATTCCATGTGTATCTTCAATTCCCTCACTTGTCATGATCATCTCACTCTTCATTCTAACCTTAAACCAGTTTTGCACAGGCATCTGTCGATAGCTCCCACTCCATCTGTCGACAGATCAGACCTTACAGAACTCTAATTCTTCTGTCTGAGCAATCTGTCGACAGACGATAGATTGTCTGTCAACAGATCTCACAGGTTCTGCTCTGCCCGAACTGGCCTTTCTTCTGTCTGTGTGATCTGTCGACAGGCACTTCTCTAGCTGTCGACAGCCACCAATTCTTCAAGCAATTCATGCCTATTTCACATCCTACTTGTTGAGCAGGTTCATGTACTTTCACTAAGGTGTTTATTGGGTGGATATACATGTTTAACTTCATCATATACACATGATATTGATGCTATCCCCTAAACCACCATGATTTGGACATACTACTCATGCTTGGGTTTATGTTACATCATTCTGAAAACATTGAACTATCTTAGAGGATTAACATCTAAACTCCATTGAATAATTTCCTTGTAGGCACACACCATTCTCAAGACAATTGAAAAATCTTATGGTCATTGAACTTTATGTTTTGAACTGAAGGATAATCATATACATTTCCTTGATCTTAAGTTTAAGCTAAAATGGAGAAAAGCTACCTATTTCAGAAAAATATATACAACGTCATTTAAAAAACAAAATTGGGATAAAGGTAGAGCTATGATGGGTCTTGCTGAGTAACCGGGGAGACGGGCATCACAAATGTCTACCCTCGCGTCAAAAAAACAAACTCATTATCTCTATACAACGGTATAATGGAAACTTTGACTGAGTAACTGGGGGTACGGGCACTTGTCATGTCTATCCGCATGTCAAAAAGTGTGAAGTTATCTTGAATATCACCTTTCCCATTGCATTCGTTTCTTGAAAGCAAAAAAATGCATGAAATAGTGTGAAGCCTCCACAGTGTCTCAAATCTAAAGGTCATGTAGTGTCTGTGGCTATCCAGAAGTTTAAACATTTATGTCAATCATCATTTGATCCTCATAAACTTGGGATAGTGTTGGTCTACAATGTCCTTAATCAACCAAGGGTAATGGTGTCTTTTCTCAACGAATGGAAAATGTTCTCTTAATGCTTTAACTTTAAGTCCTTTGGGTATTATGTTTAAACCATTTGGGTAAGTGGGAGATTCTTAATGTCCATGACAATGATAGGTTACAATATGTGTTTACCCATCTTACACCTTACAAATATGCCTCATGTAACCAATGCTCCCATTTCTTTCTTCAAAATCCACATCAAAAATCACTGGCAGAAAATCTGCAGGATCTGTCGACAGATCCCTGTCATCTGTCGACAGCCGGCGGCAGACCTGGTTTGGGAAGTCCAACAGGCACGCCGTTTGGGGCTTTTTTGGTGGGGCTTGCCTTTTAAAATCCCCTCCTCTTCCTATAAAAAGGCATCCACAGGACCCCTTCCCCTCCTACCACCAAAACCCCTCTCCACCTTCCCTCCAAATCTCCATCCCCTGTCTGGACGGGAAAACCCTACCTTCCTCCGGTCTTCCTTCCTCTCATCTGAGCCCTCACCCACGTCTCTCTCTCACGCTCATCCTTCTTCTTCTAACCTTCCTCATGTCTTCTAGGCCATCGAAGAAACTGGCTTCTCGCCGCCGTCCCTCCTCTTCTCGGGCCGACGGGGCTGCGGCTGAGCACAGGACAAAGTATCAGGACGATCGTCTTCCCGAGCTTGTGGTGCCTCCCCATATTCACCTCACTCACTCCAAGGGGACGCATACCAAGTTTGTCCAGTAATGGTATGTAGAGTTTGAGTCCTTGGCCGACATGTTTCCTAATCTCCAACCCCTATTCGACAATCAGGGCTGGACTCCGTTTCTCTACCATCACAAGCGGTATTCTCCTTCCGCCGTTCGTGACTTCTACAACCACCTTGGCTACACTCTAGATAATCGTTTCTTTACCACCGTCAAGGGCACAACTTTTCAACTCACTGAAAATCTTCTTTGCACAGCCCTTCAAATCCCCAATTCTGAAGTTGATATCCTAAGCCACAAACCGGATGCCTCTGTCTACTACCCTCTCCTCACACTTGAGGATTATGATGGCACCAAGAAAATCTCTAAACTCAATGCAAACTCATTTCCTCTATTGATCAGGATGATCCACCACATATTCACTACCATGATTGCGCCTAAACATGGCAGTCAGGAGTTGGTCACCGATGTTGACAAATCTCTCTTCACCTTCTTCCTCAGATGTGAACCCATTAATCTCCCACTTCTGATGCTTAATCTTATCCAAAAAACATTCTACCAACCCCGGAGGTCGATGCCCTTTGCCTGTCCACTTACCTCCCTGATGAGGTTCATCGGCATTGGCATTCCAGACAGCGAGTGCATACAGCTAAATTCTCGCGACAACTTGGATCTCACTGCAGCACATCGCATGGGATACAAGCTTGTTGATGGAGTTGTTACCCGAGAGCTTAAGGGTAAGGCACCTGCTGATGCCGTAGGGGAGAATGTTGAAGACGAAGATGAGAATCTTGCTGATGATGCTGAAGATGACGAGGATGAAGACTCCCAGTCTGAATCACATGGTATGCCGGGCATTGAGATTACTAGTGATGCTCCAGCTCAACCATCCATTAGAGATTTGCTTGCACAGCTACAGCTACAGATGTCCACTGGATTTGAGAAGCTGAATACAAGATTGGACACAGTGGATTCGAGTCTGGAATCACTTGCGGACACTCAAGTCCAGCTCCAGCTCCATATGACAAGGCTTCAGATAGAGATGCATAACACTCGTCAGGCTCTAGCTCCGCCTGCTGATGATGCTGCCTAGATAGGCTTTATGTCTAGGAATGGGTCTTCACGTAGTGTCTATGTCCTGTCTTGTCTGAGTCTTATGGTCTTTTTATTTCACTTTGTGGTCATGTATTTTCTTTCCCTTTCATGTTTACTCTCAGTCAAACAACCATTTGTACTGTGTATGCATCCTTCACATCAATGAATTCACAGTGCCATGTTCCATGCTTGTCTATATGTTTGTCTGATGAATGCTTTTAGATGTTGTCAAAAGGGGGAGAAACCTCAATGTGCATTAATTGATAAATTTTGTCATCATCAAAAAGGGGGAGAATGTTGGGTTTTCATTCTAACATTTATAACAACATGTTTTTGATGATGAATAACTTCAATTGAGGTTTGATACATGTAACACATGAAAAGGAAACTAATACAATATTTGATTGTTTAAGTATTCAAAATACTTAACATTACATGTTTCATCATGTAGGTACAAATGCACAAAGTCAAGCTCTCTCAAAGTAAGTGAAAAAGATCACAAAAAGCAAAAGACAAGGTCACCTGTCGACAGACACAAAAGACCTGTCGACAGATCTCACAGGTGTGATCTGCCAGAAGAACCATAGTTCAAAAAATCTTCATCTGTCGACAGATGACAGATCGACTGTCGACAGATCTCACAGTCCAGAACTTCTAGACTTCTGTCGTTTACACAAAAAAGCACATCTGTCGACAGATGGTCTTCAACTGTCGACAGATCTCACAGAGCTGAAGATCCATACTTCTGTTTTACTGTCGCCTGTCGACAGATGGCCAAGACATGTCGACAGACGGAGTACAATTCAAACAATAGAAAGTTTCTAAGTTATCCTAGGAGGTGTTTCCAACTCTCACGTTTCTATACGTGAGAACTCCTATATTTAAACACCTCTTTGAAGGAAATTTCATAGAGAAGTAGCCACAACCAAAAACCCTAGAGCTACTCCAAGTTTCACAAGAGTTACTGCTACCCTACTTCAGACTGCTGCACAGAGCCCTAAAGATCCGTCGATCCAGCAGTTCTTGAAGGAAGAACGTCGAGGATTCAACCTTCTCCATCGACTCAAAGCATTCAAGTCAAAGATTGAAGTTCCTCTAGGCGTTCTCAGAAGAGTTCTTCACCAGGATTTATTCTCACACTCAGAACTCTCTCTGTTTTCATATTTCTACCATCCGTGTGTGTGTTGTGGTGATTCAAGCGACCCTTGTGCTTGAGATCACGTGTTTGTGTTGTTCTGATCGTGGGTGCACATCAGAAAACACGTGTGTGTGAGTTGTAGTCACCAAACTCGCTCATAAGCAGTTTTCTCTGCGTGTGTGTGTGTGCCGTAGACGTAGGATACACGATTTGTGTACTCCAAACCACGTAAATCTTCGTGTCCTGTGGTTTGAAAATTTTTCACGTTAGATGCTTGATAGGCACGTTGCATTCACACACTAGATAGATTGCTAACTCATCTACACATCGTCAACACATCTAAGTCTCACGTTGTTTCTACAGAATATTCAAAAGACTTTGTTGTGATTGAAAAAGGGTTGTTTTCAAACTTTTAATTGGTAGTAATCTATTCAACCCCCTTCTAGATTACCATATTGGGATTCCTCAAACCTTTCAGCCACGTGTCCAGGAGAGACTTTAAGTCAAAAAGTTTCTGGAGTGTGTCGACCTGCCCATAGGGTGTGTCGACACACTGTCCCAGACTGGGCAAAACAGTTCCCTGGGAGAGGCATCTAGTGTCGACCTGAGATTGAGTAGTGTCGACCTGCCGTAGTCAGCTGAAAAATAGGCCTTCTGGGAAGGCTCTCTAGTGTCGACCTGACTACATCTGGTGTCGACCTGAGATAGATGCCTGTTGATTTGTTTCTCTGGGATCTGTCTCTAGTGTCAACCTGCCCTAGTTTAGTGTCGACACTAGTTGACCAATTCTTCATATTTTGGCTTAAGGCTTTGAGCATTGTGTCGACACCAGTGTGGGGTGTGTCGACACTACCCTTGCAATAAATGTTTGTCCCTGAGAAATAAACACATAAATCATTAGTCAAATGTATTATCATGAATATAAATGATAAATGTGTTTGGAACATGCTTTTTGAATATTGTTATTTCAGGTGTGATGTATTTCACATGTTCCAAATGTTATGCATTAAAATCACAACTTGTCATCATCAAAATGTGAAGAGAAATGAATTATGTTCACACTCAACCCAACAGAAATCCATTCCAATGCTTTCCCATTTCCATTCCGGTATGTCCAGGGGTCTTAGTACACCCGCAGGACATCGGTGTTCTGCTTTCACCGCAACAAACTGCCACCACCACCGTCCGGCAACGAACTCTTGCGACAACGAGTCCCTACCTGAATAGACTAGGGGTAGGGATAACCAGTCCCTTACCAGCCAGAGCAGCAGGAACTCCAACGAAAGCAGAAGCAAACTGCTCTAGAAAGCAGTAAAGCGAGAAACACCTACTGCAGAGTACTACATAGCAGCGGAACAGAGTAAAGCCACGACCCACAACCAGGGGTTGGGCCAAACACGACTCCCGCAGAACCGGCGGAGTCAAACACAATGTGGAAGCAACACCTCGGCACGCACCCTCCGAGAAAGAGAAGCTCACGAAACACCAGAGCAACCACGTGAGACTAGAGTCACACAACATAAGCACCAAACATCTCAGACCTCCATGAGGTTGGGAAGGAACAACCAGGTGTCACCACGAGAGACACCGAACAAACACGTGAGAAGGAATGTCTCACCATAGGCACGGCCACCTCAGACCTCCACAAGGTCGAGGGCCCACAAGCAGAACCACTCTAGACCTCGGACACTCCACGAGGTCAGGGAACTACACCCTACAGTGCCTCCACGGACGGCACCAAGGAACGGTTTACAAAACCAGCGATCGGGTGTCTATACAAGACACCCTAAGAGAACACGCTGAGCAGAAGCCACTAAACACAGCCCACGAGGCCAAACCAACCAAGTCCATGGCACTAGACACGGCTAGGCTACAACCACCGTGTAGGCTAGAGCGACAAGACTCACTTAGAAACAACGTGAGAAACTTAGTCACATCAAGAACAACCAAGCCACCGCCATAGGCAGCTAAGAGGGGAACACACCGTCCACACCTCCAACTCGCCAGCCGCAGACTCCTGCCTACAACCTCCCTAGGTAGAGTGAGGCTAGTGAGCCACAGTAGAGAACACACAACCAACAACCGCAACCCGGCCGAGCTGCGGCCCTATGCCTAACCTCCCTATGCGGCTTCGGAACCAACGCAGAGCGAGGCAGTGAGAAGGATTAGCTGGTCTGCACCGAAAGAGCGCCACAACAACCTCGGTGACACAGACCAGCTAAGAGAGCTCTACAAACAACTCTACGCCGCTGTCCCCACCGTTTTCCCATCTTCTCTAAGTCCGCGACTCAAGCACGCCCGCCGCCTGGAAAACTCCCTCTAACAGGCGCGCGGGGATAGGGGTCCCAGGTAATGGTAACAACCTGTCTCGTGGACTAGCCCTCAAGTGCCTAGCACTGGGAGAAAGAGAACTGATGGGGCAACCACCACAGAAACTGGCACAACTGGCTTGTAACCAAGACAAGCCCAGCAGGCACAGGCATGCACGGCACACCTCTCGGAACACCCAGGAGGGCCGTCGGCCAATGTCGGCACACACGGCACGACACGAGAACCCAGAACACCACCAAATAGAACAGATCTACTAATAATCAATTGGAAGTTAGACAATCGATTATTAGACAGACGCGAGCCTCCTAGCACCGCCGCTAGGACATGGCCATGAAGGTGTCACCTTCGGTCACTGAACGCAGCCAGCCAACCTGCCGCGTTTCCTACCAGAAGGTCCTAAGGGCAACCCTGCCCTGGGGCACACGTTGACATTCCAACCGAGGCCACAGAAACACCCGAGGCAAGCCAAGTGTTGTCGCTCCCTCCTAGCCCGTCGCGATACCATCGCGACAGGAAGGGCAACCGCGACATGCACCCTGTTGTGACAGGGAAGCACGTCGCGACAACAAGCTTGTCGCGACAGGAAACCAGGTCGCGACACGAGCTTTATCGCAATGGCAAACTGCACTGCGATAAGGTCACGCCTGATCGGGACGACGCCTCCTCTGATATCGCGATGCGCTCTGCGGTCGCGACATCAGACGGAAGGCCGACCAATGGGATGCTACATCCCGGGGTCGCCCACACACCACAAAGCACACCACAACGGGGAGGGGAGCATGAGGAAAGCTGTAAAGCTATCTACCAACACAAAAGACTCCTAATCACCCGGACTGGAAAGGTCACAAGAGATCCCTACTGATTTGAAGAACCGAACCCTAAACAGGTCCTTCACAACGCCTCGGCCAACTCCTCCTCGCTCCATGACGCAGCTTCACCGCTCCGCACGAGCCGTCGGCGCCACTACGCTCCAACCTGCCGAAGAAGGACGAGGGGGAAAAGCTTCCCCTCCTCGGAGAGGAGGGAAAAGAGAAAGGGGAAAAGAAGGGGAAAGGGCTCCAGCTAAGGCTTTTAGCCTTCGGCCCCCAAGACGCGACGGGGTGGGGCGTCGCGTTACCAACCTTAACGCGACGGGCCTGCACATTGTGACCAGAACGTGTCCCTCTAGGATGCCGCGACAACCTGACTGGTCGCTCTGACCCGCCTACCACCCTGACAGGCACCAGACGACCAAAAAAGCATAATCCTATCGTGACCCATTGACCGAGCACGACAGGAATGCTACGCACAAGGTGGTCGTTGTCACGGAGATTGTGCTCCCCCCTCAACACAAACATGTACTAAAACTAGTAGTATGGGAAGTAGGAATGTGGTCGCCACCTAGTAAGTTGCCTAACGAGTAGAAAATAACACGGGCTAACTTAACTAGGAAATGGAAAGAGAAAGGAGGCGGACCTGGTGTCGCGGCAGTCTTACCTTCCGCGACGACACTGGTAACGCATCGCTGCAACCTGACGCGTCTCTTGTCGCGTCGTCCTCCGCCGTCGTGTTCTCTGTGTGCGGGAGATGTCATGTGTTGACCTTCTTCCCGTCCTCCAGCCGGCTGGAGAATAAGAGCTCCTCGTGGAAAAGCTTGGGTGCCTACCAAAACAAAGAAAAGACAAGAAAAAGCCCTATTAGAACATGTTAAGCATAGTATCTATTATAAAAATGAGAGGAAATGGGGAATCATGGTAGGAATGCACCTGGGGTGGTTTTAAACCCCTTTGGGTATGTAAAAATGTGGGTATGTAATGAGTGTGATCTAACTAGAAACAACATGAAAATGCATGTAGAAATGAAGGTGGAAGTGAGGAGGAGAAGATGAGCCCCATTAGGGCGACTCCCTGGCGTGGATGCAGTCCCAATGAGTATGCAAAAGCTTCAGGAGGTAGCAGGAGTCGTCCGTCTCACGTTCCGTGCTCCATCAATGTGGAATGAGGGTGTTTTGGTGGAGGGGAATGTGAAGGAAATGGTGGAAATAGGTGGCTGCGAGGCTAAGTGTTGGTCAGAGGAGATTTCGGCAGCCCTTCGGGGTAAGAAATGGGGCTCCCCCATCCATGAGGAGAGGGCCTTGCTTATATAGATTTTTGAGAGAGAATATCCCCTTAAGGTGAAAAATAATTCAAAATGAGAGATAAAGCCCCCCCCCCCCCCCAAAATCGTATGGGAGAGTCCTTGGGGTCCTCAAGAGAGTCCCTAGGGCCCAAATCTCGCCCAAGGGGTTGAGATATTCCCTAGGGATAAAGATAAACCCATGGGAGGATAAATAGGAGGTGGTTACGGAGGTCTGCATGCACAGCTACTGTCGCGGCATATTGTAGGGCCGCGACATTGGAGACGCGACGGGGCGGGGCATCACGACAGTATGCCCACGTGCATGAGTATGCATGGGCTGTCGCGGCGGTTTGCACCGACGCGACACCGAGACGCGGTGCTACGATGCGTCGCGACTATAAAATCGAGTAATTATGAATTATCAACCAACCACATGAAAGGATAAGAGTTATTAATGGCCAAGGATTCTCTCAAAATGATAATGGGTGGGATTTCAAGGCAATTTAAATCGTTAATGGGCTCAAAACAAGGCTAATGATGGGCTCAAGGTGAGTGACCAAGTAGGGGCCTACTAAGAAGACAAGAAATGTGGCTTAACTCATTAGTCAGAATCGGGTGTCTACAGATTGCCCCTCCTTAGCTTCCACTTTGCAAAGAAACGAAGCGGAAGTGGAGTGGAAGTGTCACAAAGTGACGGCAGAGCGGAAATGATGCGGAGTGGACTGAAAAGTGGGAGCCAAGGTAAAAAGACACCCGATGTAACCAACAAGCAATTGGAATCTTTGTGAAAGCCCCGAGTTAGATGCTCGAGCAGAATGCAAAGAAAAGCACAAGTCTGGACGAGAAGAAGAAAAGAAGAGGACGATCAACCCCTCAATTGAGAGGTACCCTAGCCGATTGGCCTGCAGGTTTCGTTTTGGAGGGACATGTGCGTGCCAGGCAGGTAATTCATGACTCTATCCTGGGAGCGGTTCGCAACCAAAATGGATCAAAGGAGTAGGATGAAAAATTGGATAGAGAATCCAGACAGGGAAATTCTTGTCAAACTGACGGGAACAACTCACACGGAGGCAAACCTTTCGATTCGGAGTGGAATTGGATTTCTTCTTTGGAATTTGAAGGATGATTGGGCACTCAACAATGGCTCATCAATAGTCAGGAATGAGCCGTGAAAGCTCAAAATTCTACATGATGCATGCTGGGCTAAAATAAAAAAAATCATCAAAACGAATGCAAAGAAAAGGAGAAAATAGAAAATATATCAAGGATAATATTGTTAAGCCAAATAGGATCGGGTCAAGAGACTACCCACAACTGCAGTGCAGGCCTGAATCCATCGTTCCCGAACATAAACAACTCAACGGCCTATCCAACGATTAGCAATGTGCACCTAGATTATCACGGTTTTTGGTAAAGGGGAACTCAAATCCTAGAGCACATTGAGAACCAGCCGATCCTTGAAATAATACAATAGCTAGAATACCATATAGTAATGCAGGGAGTAGGGGAAGAAATACTTACCTGACTTACCTATGATGACCTCTTTTCTTTTTCTGGTTTTCTGATTTTTTTTTTGTTTTTTTTTGACAATAAACAGACATAATAAGCACAAAATAACAATATATAAACAAACATAATCAAACAAACCAATATACTAAGCACAGACATAGGATACCGCTCAACAGCTAGAGAGGCGGCGGCCTAGGTGACCGCAATATAGTCACGGCGCCCCGCCATGTCGCGACCTGGTCGCGTCATATCGTGGCGTCGCGACTCGACCCGAGCCCTGAAAATGCAGAAAACTCAAGCTTATCTCTATCCTAGGACTTCTAGATTACCACTAGGACTCCTAAACCTCTCCTAATCTTATCCTAAGACCTAGAAACGGGATTAGACTAGGTTTGCATCTACCTAAGCTCTATAAAAGGAGGATTTGGGAGGCTAATCCCGCACCTAAACCCCTGCCTCACCTGTTCTTCAGCTTTCTCTCTCCTGCAGCCATGAAGAGAAGCTTTTCTGCTTTCCAGGAGGATATCCCGCCATATGCTTGACCGAAGGCGGCCCGTGAGTCACATACGGATCTCCAGCGGCTCTCCTCCATCCCGGGGCACATATGCACGCGCCCGGGGCTTCAAGTAAGCATCTTTCTTTTCTTCCAAAATTTGAATTTCTGCTCTGTTTTCCCTTGTTTTTTCTTCTTTCTTCACTCCGTTCTTCCTTTCAACCCTCTTCTTCTATCTCCTCTCAGATCTTACCCAGGCAGAGGAGGTTTTCCAAGGTGCCCTGGTTAACGCCCATGCTTGAATTACTGCCGCCCGTGTCAATCCGGCAATTGAAGGAGTGGGGACTGTCCACGGTGCTCGTCCTCACCAAGAAATAAGACAAAATCATGCACATGTGGGATAGTGTCACGGTGCTCGCAGAACTGTGGCACCCGCAGACGCATACATTTGTCTTCCCCACGTTCGAGGCCACCATCTTACTGGAGGAGCTGGAGATAATGCTCGGCCTCCCACGGTACCAGAGAGGCAAGGAGCTTGCGATCTCCTACACTGTGGCACCGATCAATTTGTGGAGCATCCTTGCAGAAATCACCATGAAAAAGACAGATTTGCACTCTATGACCAGCGGGATGCATGTGCATCTCCTCCCCATTGCGCAGTGGATTACATCTCAATGCAAGCGCAGGACCGAGAACCACACGGCCATTGCTAAGGTGGCCGCAATCTACATTTGCGGGGTCATCCTTTTCCTGGCGATGGATGGCGCCATCTCTTTCGCCAATCTCAGCATCATCGCCTCAATTTCAGAAGGTATGAGTATCGGCCAGGCGGTCTTAGTATATCATTATGCTGGGTTGACTTCTACAGCTACTGGGGGTCCCTTCTACGGCTCGGTCATTGCCCTCGAGCTTTGGATGGGTATGCACATTCTGTTTTGGGCAATAGAGAACTTGGCAATGAAGTGCAAAATGATGCTCCACCATCAACTACCATTTGTGGACGGGCCTCTCCTCATGAGTACTAAGGCATGGTGCAAGACTGCTCAATTGAAAGGACTGAAGGCATGGCGTGACTACTTCAAAAGGATGACCGTGGCTGAATTTGAAATGCGCCCGCGCTTCATACATAATCGGATGATCCATCTTCCTCAGTGCACCGAACTGGCCTTGCGTCTGCTAGGCAATGAAGTGATTGTTCTCTACAACCCGGATCGCTGCTACCTCCAATGTGGTGCGGCTAGCACGGTTGTTCCTCTCTTATCGCATTACCCGCCCGTTCAGGAGAGGAAGAGGGGCGACGAGCAGGACGAGTGCGACGTGCGTAGTGCCATTGTCCATTGGGAAGGATGTGCATTGGGTCTCCTTCAAGTCGAAGTAGTGGAAGATGAGGATGTGACCAAGGAATACCTTGAGGCATTGAAGAAGATTCAGCCGACAGCGGGAGTCATTTGAGCATTGATTGATTTGATTGTAGGAAAGATATCAGATGGTAGTTAGGAAAGGATTTTAGCACTTAATTGATTGTAGGAAAGAGTTAATGAATGTATAGACTTGATGAATGAATAAAACAGAATTTTCCTGCATGCGCAATGGGCTCTGTTTATGTCGCGACAACCCTTAGGACCGCCTTCAGAATGCGTCAAGGCGGACGGTCGCGATCATGTCGCGGCCACCATAACCGACACAACATAGACGCGACCTTCCGCAATGTCGCGACTCGAACCGAGCAATTCAAAACGCAAAGGGCACCTTCCTCTTCCCCTTTCCTTGCTTTCAAGCATCCCAAACTTGAATCTTCAAATCTTCCAATCACCCTTTGCAATCTTCGCAACCTTTGCCTTGCTCCCTTGCTCCAATTTTTTTCTAATTCGACCTAATCACCCTAGAATTGACATGGAAGGAGGAAACGCCGGCAAAGGATCCTCACGGGTGAAACGCCACGCGGAGCGGCGGAGCTCCTGGCGCCGGGCGGAGGCGCCCCCGACCGAGGAGGAGGAGGCCGACGTCGAGATGGGGGAAGAGGCGGAGGCCCCGGTGATGGACGTAGAAGAGGCGAGGATGAAAAGGGCCAAGGTGATGAAATCGGTAAGTAAAATCGACCCTAATCCTTGAATGCATGCATAGGAATGGTAGATGGAGCCCCTAGAGGGCGGATGTAGGGCGTGACGCCCATGGGAAAGGGGTTCGGACAAGGGAGGCTCCGGCCGGTCCGATCCTGAGAACGCGTCAGTGCGACCCGTCGCGACAGGTTGTCGTGACGGTCATGGGCGTTGCGACCATGTCGTGGCGATGCATGCCGACGCGACCTTATCGCGGCCTAGAGTGGTGACGCGATAAGGCGCGGTGCACCGCACTGTCGCGACAAGGTTGCGACCTCTATGAGGGTCGCGACTTGAACCAAACACCAAAACACTGACTATTTTAACAATTCAATTGTGCCTGCAGGGTGTGATGAGGGCCTGGGTATCTTGGATGCTAGTTTTGGCTATTTTCTTGGCCTTCCCCCCCTTTCAGAGAGAGAGAGTGAAGGAGATGGGGTTCGGGGAGATTTTTAGGATAGGGAGAATGAGGGCGGACCGGGCTCTCACCCAGGCTCTGCGGAGCAGGTGGGATACGGAGGTGACCACCTTTGTATTCCCATGGGGACACATGATCCCCAGCCTCAAGGACGTGAGCCGGATCACAGTGCTCAGGATTTATGGGAGGCTGGTTAGCGGGTTTACCTACTTGTGTTACCAGGAGCTAGCTGAGCGGTTGCTAGGGTTACCCGTAGATCACAGGTCATCCCTAGTTCCCCAGGTAGCACTGCAGGAGAGCCTTGGGTTGTATGATGTGGGGAAAGGAGCAGGGGAGACGGATGATGAGCACTTCGAGAGACTGGTTAGGATTAGCCAGAGGGAGTTGGCGAGCGAGCCAGGAGCGGAGGCGGACCTGGACTTGCGTCGTTTCCTCATCCTGTTTCTTGGCAGACTTTTGTTTGTGACGAGGGGCGATGCAGTCCATTGCCGCTTCCTGCCTCTTCTGGATGACTTGGCGGAGGTAGGGGGTTATGCCTGGGGAGCAGTCTTTCTAGCACATCAGTTCGATAGCATGGGCGCCTCCGAGCGGCAGACTTCGACGAGCGGGTTCTTCCCCTTTCTTTAGGTACACATCTCCTCCTTAACTCTTGAATTAAAACTGTAAATTTGCTTAAAATTGCCGCCTAATCTGCTTCTCACTTTGCAGGTCTGGTCCTACCTACACCTCCCAGCCTTGGGGAGAGGGGATCTCACACGGTCGGGCCTCGTGCCCATTGCACGCCGTTGGGATTCTCACTCGGACTCTCGCAGCCTTGGTGACCAGTTGGAGCGCTTGCAGGAGGCCATAGACAGCTACCCTCACTTGGATGTAAGTGCTCTAACATTTTCCCTTTGATTAGTGTTTGATTTAATTGCTTGATGACTGACTGAACTTTTGAGGTGCAGGTGGTTTGGCAGCCATATCTGGGGGAGAATGACGAGGGACAACCCTGGTTGGTGCAGGCCCACCCCTACTTCGGTAGGTCTGTGTGGGTGCATGCACTCAGCATGGTGCTACCTCTTCACTTGTTCCTATGCCAGCGCTCACTCAGGCTTCGACAGAGTGCAGTAGAGTTCCCCGTCCGAGACCGTTTTTGCCGACCGGGTTAGAGTTTTCGGGGGCTCCACGACACTACAGATTGGCGTGAGCGGGCGAAGGAACAGATCAGCGACTGGGAGTGCATGGGGAAAGTAGTAAAGTCGAGTGTGACTACCGACAACGCGTACCTCCAGGCATATGCCTTGAAGTACGGAGAGAAGGTGTATAAGAGCGCCCGACACCAGGTAACAACCCTAAAACCACAACTCTATGAATTTGAATTTATAGAATTGATTTAATGATTCGAAAATGTACTGCAGGTAGACGTAGCTGGTGAGGTTGCATCGCTCCGAGCTTTACTCCACTCGGCGATGCAGGATCGGGAGGCGGTGTAGAGGCAGACCGAGGAGCTGGTAAGTACTTACTCAGACTTCAGTACTTAATTTTATAGCTGATTTTGGAAACTGACGTGTACTTTTGTGTGCAGACGAGGGAGCTGGAGAGAGTGAGGAGCATCGGAGCGGGCGGTGCTTCCTCTTCACGAGCGGCAGGGAGCTCTCCGTCGCTTCTGGAGGCTCAGCTGGCAGGAGCGGTGCTGAGGGTCGAGGAGGCACAGAGGCACCTAGAGGAGCGGATAAGTACAACAGAACTCCAGATTGAATCTTTATTTCAAGAATTGATATTGACTGAATTGTTCTTTTGTAGGAGAGGGATTTGCGGCTCACCACCGAGCACGCGATGGTGCTGCAAGGGCAAGGGGACCAGATGCAGGGGCAGAGAGACCAGCTGCAGGGTCAGAGAGACCAGCTTCAGAGGGAGATCTAGACCATCGGAGGTGAGAGAGACCAGCTGCGCATCCGGGCGGAGGTAGCTGAGGCACGGGTCGCGGAGGTGACGAGGGAGTTGGAGGCCCTACGTGTGCAGGGGTCGTCGGTAGATCAGGCGCAGCTGACTCGATTATGCGCCGACCTGCAGGCGCAGTAGGCAGTGTCCCAGAGCCTTCAGGAGATAGTGACGGCCATAGGCCGTTCACACAACAGGAGCAGGAGCGGGGTGAGCGCTAGCAGAGCGACGGGCGCCTCTGTTGGTCAGTACTTGGCGGGTTCCTCCAGTCGTCAGAGGAATGAGGAGGAGGAGAGGCGCCGCCGGGGAGAGGCGAGTGCCCAGAGTGGCGAAGGTGGTGGTGAAATGCTACCACCACCAGATAGACAGGAGGGATCCGGGGAGAGTGGTGGTGGACAGTGAGGAGATTGTGAACCACCTCCCCCTTATCCTTTGTACATATTGTTCATCGCTTAGTGAAAATTTTACTTTATGTCAATCTTTATGGAATGAATGGTTGGTGAATGACACGAATGTGAGATGAGATTCAAACACGGGAGAGACAGAGAATACTGAGTACAACGCTGCGTCTCCCTTAGAATTACCTGTCCCTGCACACTTAGCAAAACAGGTTAGATCTGCTCTTTGACTCAGCCCCTTGCGCTTAAATAAACATGAATCTGACTTTGTAATTGTCAAGGGGTTGAGCCTTATTAAATAGGCGGAAAGGAAATTAATCAATACATGCTAAAGGAAAGCGGTATGTACACACATTCTTTTTAGACTTTTAAAGATTTTTTTATTATTTTTGGATTTTCTGATATTTTCTCATTTTTGTTTTTTTTTTTGGATTTTTGAGATTTTTTTTATTTTTTTGGATTTTGAGATTTCTAATTTTTTTATTTTTTTGAGATTTTTTGATTTTTTTTGTTTGGATTTTTTTGAGATTTTCTGATTTTTTTTATTTTTTAGATTTCTGATAACAACACCTCTTGCTCTTTGAGTAATTAGCCATGGACCTTATTTCCATCTCTTATTTGGTGAATAACATCTATGTGCAGCGTGCATTTATCTTTAGCTTACTAAGCTTTCTTGCCCCTTGAATATTGATGTTCCAACACAGACCAGGTGTAGGGGTTCTTTGGTCTTTTTAAGAAGAATAGGAAGATTAGTAATGAGACAAGACTTAGTCTTGGGGTCGGAGTCACTGGCTTGTAAGACTTGCAATGAGTATGTTACATGTGCAATCCGTCTGTTGTCCAGGGACTTTAAGGTCATTGCTCTTTTTGAATTTGGGGCATGCGTACAACTGGGCTCAAAGGCGTCCCGTGGGGAACTGCACTGCCACTCTTTGACATGCCCTTATTTTTCCTATCATTTTTCTTTCTCTATTTCATCATTTCCTTTTGCTTTTTTTTTGAATTGACCATCCCTCTTTGAGACTTCATACACATGACCTATACCGCTTGCTGCTCTACATGCTAGCCTCCCCTTTGCCCCTGGACCTTGTCCGAGTAAGACGAGAATTGACCTCAGGTTCCCTACACGAGGGCTGAGCAGAAACACCATAAGAAAGGGGAATTGACCTTAGGTCGCCGTGTTGTGTGTGTGTGGCTGGACATAGAGGTCATTTATGTTGAGCAACTAAATTTCTATGAATATTATTTTTGGGATCACAAATCTTTAAATATGTGTTTTATACCAAATATATCACAAAATTCTATACAGATAAAAAAATTTTGTGAACACTCAAAAGTTTCTAAGGCCACAGAATCCAAATCTATAGCCTACTGAATCTGACTGATGTCTTTGACTGCAAAATCCGACTCCTTTAGAAACTCAGTCACAAGTCTTGCAAATTTTGTTAAGTCCACAATTTTACATAACATTCGACTCACACAGCCGAATGTCTTTTACACTGTATTCGATTCATAACATTCGACTCACATAGCCGAATGTCCTTTACACTGTATTCGATTCATAACATTCGACTCACACAGCCGAATGTCGTTTACATTGTATTCAACTCACGACTTCAACTCATATAGCTGAATGTTACCTTACACTACATTCCATTGATGTCTTCACTACTATAGTCGAATTACCTTATTCTTTTTGAATTCAAATCATGCCTATTTCTTGAGTCGAATCACCTGTTCTTTGCATTCGACTTCACTGTCATTTTTGTACTTGTACTTTGTCAGTTCTATTTGTCTTGGAATATATATACCTTTAAGTTTATAAAATCCTTTTTTGATTCTTAAACTTCTTAGACATAATTTATTGGCAAATTGCCTATTGCCTAACATATCTTACTAAAATCTTAGAAGATCATTATTTTAATATATTTCTCTGACAAAACATAGTATATTCAAATTATTCATCTCTGCAAAACATTTCTCTGAAATATCTTTTCGAGTCTTTACTTCAGTATTATATCCTTCATAAGACTCAAAGCATTTATGAAAAATCTCAGATGCATGGCATCTGACCATCTCACCTACCACTGACAAACCCATACTTTAACTTTTTGTCTGTCTGCTCTATTTTCTGAAAAGGTTGAGAATACTAGGTTCCATACTGTCTGTTGTACTCAAACTGACCCTCCTACCACAAAGGTATGGAGATATGCTTGTCCTTGTCTTGTCTTTGCAACATGCATTAATTGGAGCACATGTTTAGCATGGGTTGTTCCCAGCTCAGTCTACAAGAGCTTATCTTCTAGCTGTGACAACTGCTCCTATTCTGAAGACCTTGGAAACATGCAAATTTCAAGACCTTCTGGACAAAGCTATCAAGATCCAAAGGATCCCAGAAACTCTCTTCCAACGGCTAATTTGCAAATATCCACCAAGCTGCAACGGCTATCTCCATCAAACGACTATATTTTTAAAAGAGTATAAAAGAAGAAGAAGATAGAACAACAGAAAAGAAAAAAAGAGAGATACACAGAGACCACATACATTGAAGTCAATTCTCCTGAAAGCTTCATCCGAATCCTTCAAGCTTGCTCTCTCTCTCTCTCTCAAATGCCTTCCTGCTAAGCTACAGTCTAAGAGCATCACTTCAGAAAGTCTTCTTCTAAAGTTTTGTGCATTGGGTGGCAGTTGTGAATTGCTATTGTCTTCAAGTCCACTCAAGTTGCTTCAATTAGGGTTTTTGCTAAATTTCTTGATCCTTCAATCCTGTTGGAGTTTGTGTGTGTTTTGTGCTCAATTTTGAGGCAAACACACAAGTGTTCAATTCTTTATTTCTGTTGTAATTCTTGCAGAAGTTCTGTTCTGCTTTACCCCTCCTGTGAAGGGAAGGCCTTGTGAAAGGCAGTGTTTGTACCCCCATTTAGGGAAGACTTGCTTGGGAGCAAGTGGGTTTTATAATTCCTCTCAAGGGTAAGAGAAGGCCAAGTTGTTGGCAGTTTAGTGAAATCTCAAGTGGTTGGCCTGAGGACTGGATGTAGGACTTCCATGTGGGAAGGGCCAAACCAGGATAAATCCCTTGTGCATTTATTTGTGTGATCGTTCCACCAAGTTTACACTTGTATCACACACATCACACTTAGTACTAACATATCTATTTAGTGTTGTGATTTTCAGAAGAAATTTTAAAACAGAGAAAGTCCTATTCACCCCCCCTCTAGGACTGTTTTTCAGCCATTTCGATCCATCAAGTGGTATCAGAGCGAGGTCTTCTCAGAAGAATCTAAGAGATTTGAGAAGAAATGGCATCCGAAGCCCACAACTATGAAGGTCAATCAGTCACAAGGCCACCATTCTTTGATGGTGAAGATTATCAATATTGGAAGATGCAGATGGAATGCTTCATCAGAGGTACTAACTTCGACTTATGGCAGGTAATTGAACAAGGTGATTTTCAAGTCCTTGCAGAGTCCTCTTCTGGTGCTCTTTCAATTGCAGACAAAAGAAATATGTCCTTAAATTACAAAGTAAAAAATTATCTTTGCTGTGCTTTATCTAAAAGAGAGTTTAATAGACTTTCAGCCTGTAAAACAGCAAAATAAATGTGGGATAAATTACAAATAACATATGAAGGTACAGATAGGGTTAAACAAACAAGAATAGACATACTTGTATCTCAATATGAACAGTTTAAAATGCTCCCAAATGAAAATATAACTCAAATGTACAATGGATTTTCAAATATAATTGTAGGATTAAGTGCTTTAGGGAAAGTCCTAACCAATGAAGAAACAGTAAGAAAAATCCTAAGATCTCTAACAAATGTCTGGACTCCTAAAGTTACAGCCATAGAGGAAGCCCATGATTTAACGCAATTATCTATTTACAAGTTAATAGGATCCCTCATAGCACATGAAATAAACATGGAAAGATTTTCTGAAAGCTCATCGAAAAAGAAAATTTCAAATGCTTTAAAGATTGCAAATTCTTCTTCATCTGAAGACTCCAAAGAAAAATCAGATGACAGTGATGATGAGGCTATGCTCTCAAGAAAATTACAGAGAATTTTGGCCAAGAAGAAAAAGTTTGGCTCAAGGAAATTCTTCAAGAGAGATAAGAAGAAGGAACCTACTTGCTATGAGTGCAATCAGCCAGGACATTACAAGTTTGAATGTCCTAGACTCAAGAAGAAGGATCAAGCAGAAAATTCAGATAAGAAGAAGGGCAAAGAAAAGAAGTTTAGAAAGTTCAAAAAGAAGGCTATGGCAGCAACTTGGGACAATGAAGATGCTACCAGCTCAGACTCCTCCAGCTCAAAATCCGAAGAAGAAGAAAAGGCTAATCTAGCCCTCATGGCAGGACTAGAACAGGTAAACTCAGAAACCTCATTTACTTCATGTTTTGAATACGATTCTGATAGCCTTGAAGATGCTTTTAATGAACTTTATGAAAAATATAAGACAGTAGTAAAACAAATAAAAGTAGTTAAGCTAAATCTACTGAACAAAGAAAAAGCTAACACCTTTCTTAAAAATGAAACAGAAAGGTTAAGTAAAAGATTAAATGAAACCAAAAGAGCAAATGAATTGTTGTGTGAAGATTTAAAAAACAAAAATAGTAAAATATTAGAATTAGAATCAAACTTGAAAGAACTTAAGAATGAAGAAAAATTACAAGAGGAAAATAGTTATCTAAGAGCTACCTTGGAAAAGATTTCTACATGCAAAACCTCTTTATTTGTAAATCTCAAAGGTGCTAGAAAAGGGAAAAAGAAATATAGAGTAGGATACACACCCCTACAAAATGAGGAACACATTATTCATCCAAAAGTCTATCCAAATCCCAAATTTGTAGTAGAAGAAGACATAAAAAATAGTAAAAAGGTAAATCAACATGTCTATAAATAAAAACAAAAATTCAGTAACAATACACATAAGAAAAATACTTTTGATTTGTGCTGCACTCATTCTAACCAACTAGGACACACTGTTAGCACATGCACTACTACACTTGAGATGGATTCCTAAAACTAACCATCAAGGACCCAAGAAAATTTGGGTACCAAAAGTTACAGTTTAGCTTTGTTTGCAGGGTCGGCTGAGGGCATCCAAATGGTATTTGGATAGTGGATGCTCAAGGCACATGACACGAGATATGAAGCTATTCACAAGTTTTAAAGAAGAATTTGGTCAAGTTACTTATGGTGATAATGGAAAAGGAAAAGTTCTAGGAAGTGGTACAATTGGTACTAAGGAAAAAGACTTAATTGAAGATGTCATGTATGTAGAAGGTCTCAAGCACAATCTGATAAGTATTAGTCAGCTATGTGATAGAGGGCATTTAGTAAATTTTCAGAATGATAAGTGTATAATCCTGAAGGATAACAAGACAGTTTTTGAAGCACAAAGAGTGAAGAATTTGTATACATTGCAACTAGCAGAATTAAAAGAAGTAAACTTATGTTTCGCTACTACCAAAGTGAAGAGTCTGATTTGTGGCATAGAAGACTTGGTCATGCAAGCACTTCAGTGATCAAGAAATTAATAAAGCATGACCTGGTTGAAGGTCTTCCCAAGATAAAAATCAAGAAGTTGGAATTTGCTCAGCCTGTGCAAAAGGAAAACAGACCAAGACCTCATTTCAGTCCAAAATAATTGTCACAACTTCTAAGCCCTTAGAATTGATTCACATGGATTTATTTGGACCTATGAGGACAATCAGTCATGGAGGAAAGATCTATGGCTATGTATTAGTTGATGACTACTCAAGGTACACTTGGGTGTCTTTTCTAGAAGCCAAATCTGAAGCTTTTCAAGTTTTTCTGAAATTTAGTAAGATAGTTCAGAAAAATCAAAAATTTCAGATTACCAGTATCAGATCTGATCATGGTGGTGAATTCAAAAATGAAGATTTCCTAGAGTACTGTGAAGAAAATGGAATTGAACACAACTTCTCAGCTCCAAGAACACCTCAGCAGAATGGAGTAGCAGAAAGAAAGAATAGAACACTGCTGGATATGGCCAGAACAATGCTGAATGAGTATAATCTACCAAAGTACTTCTGGGTAGAGGCAGTAAATACAACATGCTACGTCATCAATCGATGCATGATCAGACCCATTCTGAAGAAGACACCATATGAATTGTACAAGGATAAAAAGCCCAATATCAGTCATCTCCGACCTTTTGGCTGTAAGTGTTTTATCTTAAATAATGGTAAAGATAATTTAGGAAAATTAGATGCTAAAAGTGATGAAGGTTTCTGTTAGGATATATTTCAAAACCTAGAGGTTATAAAGTGTTCGATAGAAAAACATTAACCATAGAACAATCAGTTCATATACTATTTGATGAAGCTAACCCTTCTATCAAAAGGATAGAAGAAGAAGAATGTGTTGATGATCTCTGCAGGAATCTTAAAAAGTCTTCTCTTGAAGAAGAAAAAGATGAAGAAGTGGAAGATCCTCCATTAGAAGATCTTCAACAACAAGAAGAACCACAAGAAGGGCTACCAAGAGAATTGAGGTACCCCGGGACCATCCTAGAGAAAACATAATAGGTAATCTCCAAGATAGGATAAGAACAAGAGGTATGCAAAATCCTTGTGATTTCTCTGCCTTAGTTCACAAATTGAGCCTAAGATAGTCAATGATGCACTGAGTGATGAGTCTTTTTTTTTAATAGATATGACATCGGAGTGAACCTCCAGCGTCGATATCGGGTGGGTAGTTTATATATATGTGTGAAGCATAAGGGAAAAGGGATACAATCGGGGGCTCAATTTCGCATGAGCTGGACACCCTACGCAGAGGGGTCGAAGTTACATGACCGAGTGATGAGTCTTGGATCCTTGCTATGCAAGAGGAACTCAATCAGTTCCAACGCAGTGAAGTTTGGACCCTTGTACCTAGACCTACTGATCATCCAGTTATTGGAACCAGATGGGTTTTCAGAAACAAAATGGATGAATCAAGGGTGATCACTAGGAACAAAGCCAGACTGGTAGCTCAAGGATACTCCCAAGAGGAAGGCATAGATTTTGATGAAACCTATGCTCTAGTGGCTAGATTAGAGGCAATTAGAATCTTATTAGCATATGCTTGCTCTCTTAACATTAATCTATTTCAGATGGATGTTAAAAGTGCTTTTCTAAATGGTTTTATTAAGGAAGAAGTATATGTTGAGCAACCTCCTGGATTTGAAGACACTAAGCATCCTGATCATGTTTTCCGTTTAAAGAAAGCATTATATGGCTTGAAACAAGCTCCAAGAGCTTGGTATGAAGGACTAAGTGCTTATCTTATGTCACATGATTTTATAAGAGGAAAAGTAGATAGTACTTTATTTATAAAGAAATTTTCAGATGGAATCTTAATTGTACAAATTTATGTTGATGATATTATTTTTTGTTCTACTAATGAATCTCTCTGAAAATTCTTTGAAAATTTGATGCAAAATAAATTTGAAATGAGTATGATGGGTGAACTAAATTATTTTCTTGGCTTACAAATCAAGCAGACCAAGGAAGGGACTCACATCTGTCAAACCAAATACATCTCAGATTTACTACTAAATATGGTTTTGACAAATGTAAGCCTTTAGGAACACCCATGAGCTCAGGAATTAAGTTAGATAGTGATCCCCTTGGTAAAAAGGTAGATCAAAAGATCTATAGAGGAATGATAGGATCACTGCTCTATCTTACTGCAAGTAGACCAGATATAATGTTCAGTGTTTGTTTATGTGCAAGATTCCAAGCTGATCCAAAGGAATCTCACATTAATGCAGTTAAAAGAATCTTTAGATATCTTATAAATACCAGTAATTTAGATCTATGGTATCCTAGATGTTCGGAATTTAAATTAATTGGATATAGTGATGCTGACTATGTGGATGCAAATTAGATAGAAAAAGCACCAGTGGCACTTGTCAAATTCTTGCAGGGTGTTTAATATCTTGGTCTTCCAGAAAGCAGAACTCAGTAGCTTTATCCATCACAGAAGCTGAATACATTGCTGCCGGAAGTTTCTGTACTCAACTCCTATGGATCAAGCATCAATTGGAAGACTATGGTCATCAGCTCCAAGAAATTCCAATGCTTTGTGAAAACACAAGTGCAATCAATTTGACCAAGAACCCAATCCAGCACTCAAGAACAAAGCATATTGAGGTTAGACATCACTTCATCAGGGACCATGTAAGTAATGGAAATATTTCTCTTGAATTTGTTTCTACAGAAAATCAACTTGCAGATATTTTCACAAAACCTCTACCTGAAGATAGATTTACATCTAATAGAAGAGAAATAGGTATGTGCAACCCTGATTAAAAATTACCCAATTAAAATCTTGCTTGAATAATGTGTATATGTATTGACTGTGAAAAGTCATCCTGAAAATTTTCTAAGTCCCAAACATTCGACTCATGCATTCGATTCATGAAGAATCGATGCATTCGATTCATGTTAAAACCTTGCATTCAACTGATGCAGTCAATACTTAATTCACCTCATTAAGACTTCCTGAAACGATGTTAAAAATTTTGTAACTGACACCTCATTAAGGCGCGTCCCTTCATGACTTAACGGTCACATCATTCAATCGCGTCCATTCAGCCTGAGATCAAGGGACAGTTTCTTTCCAGCCTTTATTTAAACAAACTCCTTCACCCTTTAGAAGACACCCTTTTGAAATCCCTTTTCGACTCTCCTATCTTCCTCAGCTCTTCGCGCCTTCACTGTTTTCCGGTGAAGGACCTCCCAGGAACCATCTGCAAACTCCATTATTCAAGAAAAAGGTAGGATCTTTCATCTTCTCTGTGTATATCCTCCTCTCCTTTGGTGGTTCCCTGAATTTTTTCTACTTTTATCTTCTAGATGGCATCTCCTAGGTTTCAAGAGTCCGTTCAGCTAACCCCTGACCAACTCCAGCGCTTGGCTAAGATCCCCTTCTGTTTTGGAAAATCAGTAGAGTTCTCTCATTTGAATGGCAGTCTTTCTTGTGTAGAAGAAACCCTTAATGCCATGGGTTGGACCAAACTCTGTCAAATTTCCGAACCCATTGCAGCCAATGCTATTAGATCTTTTTTTGCTTCTCTCCAAGTGTCATCGGGCAATACTATAGTTGGATATGTCAAGGGCACCAAGATTACCATATCTGAAGAACTTTTGGTAGAATTGTTGGATTGCCCAAATTCTGGTCATTGTCTCAGTGAGTTTATTCCCCTTGAAAAGCAAAAATTGGGGATTATTGGATGTTTGGGGACCCTTTGCAAAAGAGGACTTCAAGTCAATGATCCACTCAATAATCACCAACATCATCACCCCTAGAGTGGGTACCCACTCCTCCATTACGGCAAGAGATAGGAACCTCTTGTTTTGGGCAGTTCAGAGACACAAGGTGAATCTGCCAGCAGTAATTTTGGAAAAGATGATTGCTTCAAAGGATTTGCAGGAATCCCTCCCTTATGGATCCCTGCTTATTGTTATTTTCCAAAAATTTTCAATAGATCTGTCTGGTGAATTGTTTGTTGGCACAAAAGAGAAAATTGGCATCTTTACTCTCAGAAGGAGTCACTACTCCTTGGTAGGTAAGAAGCAAAATCTATGATTTAAAGACTCTGTGCCTGAGTGTGAGCATGAGATTTTCCCTGATGAACCCCTTGTTTCTCTACTCACACAAGTTCTTCCAGCACCAAATGTCAGAATTGAAGCCCCTGCAGTACCAGTGATCCTTGAGGTTCCAGTTCAGTTGTCTGAGCAAGTAGTTCAGCAAGAAGCCCAGCAAGTTTCTCATCAAGATGTTCAGCCAGAAGTTGAGAATATTGCTTCCTCTTCTCTTCCAGAGTCAGATGCTCCTTCAGATACAATAAATGTAGTCTTAAGAGACCTCAGAGGCAAAGGAGTTGTCTCTGAAGATGTTCCAGTCTCTCCCATGGCGCATACGTTTGAGGAAAGAGAGCCTTCCTTCTCCCCTTCTCAGTTTGAGACCCAGCCAAGGTCTCAGGGGGAGAGCAGTAATAGCCTTAGCACCCTCTTAGAGCTTGTTAGAAATCAGCATGAGAACTTATCTGTTCTCCAGATGCAAGTGGAATTAATTGATGTGAAGTTCGATAGTTTGGCTGATGAGGTTAAGCAGATCAAGGATCTTATGCTTCAATTTGTGTGCCAACAGGGAACTTCCAGGACATCAGGGCCAGCTTCCTCTCAGCAGCAGCAAGAAGAAGAAGAAGCTCCTGCTCAAGACCCACAACACCCTGATGAATCCCATGTTCCAGTTCCTGAAGATCCAGTGCTTGAGTAGTCTGTTGAGAAAGAACCTGAGAATCTGGTTATGCAGCAACCTATGTCAATTGAGTCTCAGCAGCAGAAAGATGAGCAGTCTACTGAGCAGTAGGCTCAGTTAGCAGTAGTAGTTTTTGAACCTCCAGTTGAGCAGCAGCAAGAGCCCAAAATTGAAAAGCAGCCAGAAGAAGTGGCAGCAGTTGTAGAAGGTTCCAGCCTTGAGGATCAGTCAACCCAGAAAGAATCTGCAGCCAAGAGAACTCTTGAGCCTCTCAAGATATTAGATCTTTAAGAGAAAGGTGAAGAGAAGACTAGTCAAGAAAGGTGCACCTGTCCTCCCTTCTCCTTCTTCTAGGGCTAATTCTCCACCATTTATTCCTCCTTCTCAGGACACTCCAACAGCAACCCAAACCAATGCACCCTCGGCATCAACCCCTCTACAGCCTTCACACTCCTCTCCTCCTCCTCCTGCAGGCATTTCATTAGACACAAAATTTTCCATCTACCCCATGAAATTCCAAGCCAAACCGCTTAAAGAGTTCACCATGACCCTTTCCACTCAACCCCCACACTTCTATTCCTCTCCTCCCACTACCTCCAAGTCTGACTCCAAGAAAAATCTACTTCATTTAGTTGAGATACTTCCTAGTATCCAACTATTAGCTTCCAGTGGACCCAAATTAGGAGACAAACCCTCCTTACTGCTTCCTCCATTCTGGTATGCCTTTATCCATCACTCTGAACTCAACATGAATCTGTTCAGAGAATATCTTCAAATAAGAGCATTTCTTGAAGTACATGGATTGCCAGGGTTCACTTTTGAACATTGGCTTCCTGTTTTGATCAAAACCTCCCAACTTCCCATTTCAGATCTTCAACTCATCTCTCAGAAGAGCCACTGCCTCACACCCCAAGAAATTGTTGATCTTTATCCTGATGAGGCAGCTAGGTTTCAAGAGAACCAATCCAGGACCCCTTTGTTAACAGTCGGACATCACCTTTCCCTACGGTTCCATGCTTTATTTGCAGAACATCTCAGGGCATCTCAGGCCAAGTACCTTGCAATGAGAACCTTCAACTATGAAAGGTTCAAACTGGGATTGCATGATGTATCCAAAGGGCAGTATGAGAATCTGCTAAGAGGGCAAAGAGAAATTGTTCCATCTATGTCAGTGGCTATGCCATCAGGTCTTCACCCTCCCCTTGTAGGAGTTGTTTCCTACAGAGGCGCCTTTGCTGAAGCAATCTTCAACAGATTCATCTGGATTTCCACCAGATTCAAGATCAAGTACAAATCCAAGCTAAGCTTCCAAAGGTTCATCTTTCTCCAGTTATCCAAGAACTCTCATCATCTTCTAGACATTTAGTTAAGTTTTGCTGAATTTGAAAGATTCACCCCTGAGTAATGGCAAGCAGCTTATCCATCCTATCACTCCCAATGTCTGAAGATGAAACTTTCCCTAAATGATTTCCACTCTAAGAGTCTCATGGATTTTCGCAAAAACATTGGTTATAGATGGGCTCAAAGGTACCTTGTCTACTATCAAGCCAAGGATACAGCTATCTCCAATGGTCTCTACTGGAATATCACCCTCAATGAATTCCTCCATCTGGCAGCCACCAAACAGTTTGTTCCCCCTAGAATGAGAATCGACATAGACAAATTTCATCACAGAGTTGCTTGGTTCAGAAGGCGCCACATCAAGTCTATCAAGAAATTACCCTCCACCAATCCAACTTACAATGTTGATGGTGAACTGTTTGACAACTCCTTTGTCAAAAATGAGCAAAAGCTCTAGGAACTCCTCCAACCTTTTTTAGCAAAAATCCCTACCTCTCTGTATTTACCCCGTTCAGCTAGAGTCTGAACTTTGTTTTCAAACTTTGTATTTCTGAAACTCTTATATAGATGCAATTTCTTCCTCCTTTTATGTTCTTCTAAGTTTTATCCTTTATGTTAATGTCACAAAGGGGGAGAAAAGGTATAAAAGAATAGTTTGCCTAATCTATTTAAAGATTTTTGTCATTAACAAAAAGGGGGAGAATTGTTGAGCAACTAAATTTCTATGAATATTATTTTTGGGATCACAAATCTTTAAATATGTGTTTTATACCAAATATATCACAAAATTCTATACAGATAAAATAATTTTGTGAACACTCAAAAGTTTCTAAGGCCACAGAATCAAAATCTATAGCCTACTGAATCCGACTGATGTCTTTGACTGCAAAATCCGACTCCTTTAGAAACTCAGTCACAAGTCTTGCAAATTTTGTTAAGTCCACAATTTTACATAACATTCAACTCACACAGCCGAATGTCCTTTACACTGTATTCGATTCATAACATTCGACTCACATAGCCAAATGTCCTTTACACTGTATTCGATTCATAACATTCGACTCACACAACCGAATGTCCTTTACACTGTATTCGATTCATAACATTCGACTCACACAGCCGAACGTCCTTTACATTGTATTCAACTCACGACTTCAACTCATACAGTCGAATGTTACCTTACACTACATTCGATTGATGTCTTCACTACTATAGTCAAATTACCTTATTCTTCATGAATTTGAATCATGCCTATTTCTTGAGTCGAATCACCTGTTCTATTGCATTCGACTTCATTGTCAGTTTTGTACTTGTACTTTGTCAGTTCTATCTGTCTTGGAATATATCTGCCTTTAAGTTTATAAAATCCTTTTTTGATTCTTAAACTTCTTAGACATAATTTATTGGCAATTTGCCTATTGCCTAACATATCTTACTAAAATCTTAGAAGATCATTATTTTAATATATTTCTCTGACAAAACATAGTATATTCAAATTATTCATCTCTGCAAAACATTTCTCTGAAATATCTTTTTGAGTCTTACAGTCTTGATGTCCTTTACTTTAGTATTATATCCTTCATAAGACTCAAAGCAATTATGAAAAATCTCAGACCCATGGCATCTGACCATCTCACCTACCACTGACAGACCCATACTTTAACTTTTTGTCTGTCTGCTCTATTTTCTGAAAAGGTTGAGAATACTAGGTTCCATACTGTTTGTTGTACTCAAACTGACCCTCCTACACAAGGCATGGAGATATGCTTGTCCTTGTCTTGTCTTTGCAACAGGCATTAATTGGAGCACATGTTTAGCATGGGTTGTTCCCAGCTCAGTCTACAAGAGCTTATCTTCTAGTTGTGACAACTGCTCCTATTCTGAGGACCTTGGAAACATGCAAATTTCAAGACCTTCTGAACAAAGCTTTCAAGATCCAAAGGATCCCAGAAACTCTCTTCCAACGGCTAATTTGCAAATATCCACCAAGCTGCAATGGCTGTCTCCATCAAACGACTATATTTTAAAAGAGTATAAAAGAAGAAGAAGATAGAACAACAGAAAAGAAAAAAAGAGAGATACACAGAGACCACATACATTGAAGTCAATTCTCCTGAAAGCTTCATCCGAATCCTTCAAGCTTGCTCTCTCTCTCTCTCTCAAAAGCCTTCCTGCTAAGCTACAGTCTAGAGCCTCACTTCATAAAGTCTTCTTCTAAAGTTTTGTGCATTGGGTGGCAGTTGTGAATTGCTATTGTCTTCAAGTCCACTCAAGTTGCTTCAATTAGGGTTTTTGCTAAATTTCTTGATCCTTCAATCCTATTGGAGTTTGTGTGTGTTTTGTGCTCAATTTTGAGGCAAACACACAAGTGTTCAATTCTTTATTTCTGTTGTAATTCTTGCAGAAGTTCTGTTCTGCTTTACCCCTCCTGTGAAGGGAAGGCCTTGTGAAAGGAAGTGTTTGTACTTCCATTTAGGGAAGACTTGCTTGGGAGCAAGTGGGTTTTATAATTCCTCTCAAGGGTGAGAGAAGGCCAAGTTGTTGGCAGTTTAGTGAAATCTCAAGTGGTTGGCTTGAGGACTGAATGTAGGACTTCCATGTGGGAAGGGCTGAACCAGGATAAATCCCTTGTGCATTTATTTGTGTGATTGTTCCGCCAAGTTTACACTTGTATCACACACATCACACTTAGTACTAACATATCTATTAGTGCTGTGATTTTCAGAAGAAATTTAAAATAGAGAAAGTCTTATTCACCCCCCTCTAGGACTATTTTCAGCCATTTCGATCCAACAATTTACCACAATGAGGGGAAGTGAGGCATATGGTCAACAACATTCTTTTTGCAAATTGGTGTTGTTATCAGTATTAGGGGCAGAATCTTAAGGTACAACCCATTCGATGGGTGAGAGAGCTCCTCACCATCGGCATTATAAGAGCCTATACGCGTTTCGGGGTACACTTCCTTAACGACGTATGGCCCTTCCCAGTTTGCTGACAATTTGGACCTCGGACCTCCAAGTTTTATAAAAATTTGCTTCAAAACCATGTCTCCTGTTGAACGGTGGGCGTGCGGACGGATTTGCGGTAGGCCCACAGAGCCTCAACCCATTTTTCTGGCCAATCAGCAAATTATTAGACTCACAAGTTTCTTAGAATTTCAAAAGAGTTTTATTTGTGGCTTTGGCTGGCCGTTGCCCTGCGGATAGTACGGAGACAAACGATGCAAGGAAATGTTGAATTTCTTACAGAGATCCTGAAGCTCTTGAGAGATGAACTGTGGTCCATTGTCATTGACGAGGCTGTTTGGCATCCGAACCGCGTTTTGATGTTCTCATGAAAATCTGCACATGGTTGAACCTTTGATTTCTGTAAATGCTTCAGCTTTGGTCCACTTGGTGAAGTACTCAGTAGCAGTGAGAATGAAAGATTTTGTTTTTACTTGAGCATTAGGATCACCAAGAGGCCCGATGATATCAAAGGCCCACATGGAGAAAGGCCAAGGGGAAGATAGTGGATGTAAAGAGGAAGAAGGAGCATGGATTTTATCGGCATAGATCTGACATTTGACACACCTACGAACGTAGGTGGCACAGTCTTCTTCTAGGGTCGGCCAGTAGTAGCCCTGCCTAAGAATTTTCTTAGCCAACATTTGGCTATTGACATGCCCTCCGCATTCACTGGAATGGGATCCTTCCACTACCTTCCAAGCTTCTTCGTCCGACAAACATCGGAGGAGCATTCCATTTAGAGCGCGTCTATAGAGCACTTCACCAATAAGGGTATACCTTAACGCCGCTCTATGGATGGCTCGCTTGTCCTCTGCTTCAGCTTCTTCGGGGTTGGTACAGTCTCTGCAATATTGCTCAATTTCGTGGTACCACGGCCTTTCTTCTTCCATCATTTCTCCTAGCTCCACAAGCAATAATCTTTGCTTCTTTTCTCTCTGCCTTCAAAAATAGAGAGCTCCTAAGGTTAATGAACCAAGGGTCCTAAGTAGAGGGAGCTTCTAACCTTTGAACGGTGATTGTCTCAGCACTGCGGCTGAGAGGGAAGGAGAGAGAGGAGGCCAAGGATGCGAGGCATCAGCCATGATATTTGAGAGCGATGAGTATGAATGTAGATGAGTTGACGGAATTGCTTGGCTAGGAGTGTGACCAGATCTTGATAGGGCTTGAGTTAGGGTCACGAGTGCGGTAAGTAGAAAGGACTTGCCGAAGGACGAGTCGAGAGTCTCCTATAATCTTGAGATGACGCGTGCCTAAAAGGTAGGCAAGCTTAAGACCGGCAAGGAGAGCCTCATACTCAGAGATATTGTTGGTGGCATAGAATGGAGCTGATAGGCTAGAGGAATGGTGATCCCTTCTGGAGTGAGCAAAACAAACACCTATGCCCGTCCCTAGAATTGAAGCTCCATCAAAGTGGAGCGACCAGAAGGGATCGCGAGAGATGAGTGATAGGTTTTCATCTGGGAATTCTCTCGAACCGTGTCACTGTGGGGGAGAGGAAGGTGAGCAAGGTGCTCAGCAATGGCGACCCTTTTATGGCTTTCTGAAATATAAAGGTGCTATCGAATTGAGAGAGAGAAACTTTGCCAGCATGCCAATCTGTCGGCGAGGATAGCTTTCCAGGAGAGACCTAATAGGGTCCATTCTATAAATCAAACTCACCTTATGACCTAGAAA